>JAUCMS010000038.1:11184503-11210180 GCA_032357445.1 Enteromius radiatus
AATCAGAGCAGACCTCCTCATTACTATTCATGAACCTTCCAAATAAGGCAAAAATAGACTGTTTCATTCTAGGGTCAGATTCTAGGGTTGTAAATAGACCTGTAAAATCGTTTCTGGGCATTTTTCCCCTTACCTAAGCTACATACCTTCTATGTACATATCAGACAACAATTTAAAATATGTTCTCAATGCATTCTATGGCACCTTTAAATCCTGTGATGGCAAAGCTGACGTTATAGCAGCTATTAGTCTTCTGTGTCAAAAAAAATTATTATATTTTAATTTGGTTCTCAAGAAATATTTTTCAGTGTTATTAATGTATTTATTTAAAATAGAAGATTTTTATGCCAAAGAAATTTAAGAATTAAAGCTGCAGTCCATCACTTTTTTGAGCAAGTCGCTTACATAACCAGCCAATGTTCAAAAATATGTCGACCTAGGAACACGTTGAACTCAGAACTCAAAATCAGGACGTGCAGTGACGGACAGCTACACCAGATTCACAAACAGATTCATCAGAGCTGAAAAATAAATAAATATATATAAAATTACCTTGACTGAGCAAACAAATAATTAACAATAAAAATAATAAAAACCGGAGTACAAAACTATTAAACACAATATGGATAATGCAGAAAATCTGCAGTTTTGTTCTGACACATGACATCTCTGTTGTGACTCTGGCAGCTACCATAACACACTGTGCCAAAAACCTGGGCAAAGAATCAAACCTAGAGGCCCAAGCTGGACCCAGTGTCACGATGCCTGACCTATGGAGCATCAGCAGAGATTGACAGACCTGTGATTGACTTGAAGTTTTGTCACATTTCATGAGCTAAAGATGGCCCGTATAAGGGCATGTCATATATCAGTCAATATACATAGTCTTGATTTTTGTCTTCTTTCCAGTTTACATTCAGATAGACATGCAAGAGCTTGTGAAATAACATGTCATCTCAAATGCCACAAGCTAAATGGCTTCTGGAACGAATAATCACATTCCTTGATTATGAATCACTTAAAAACTACATTGTGTGCTATTTCTACATGTTATGCTAAATATTGTGGATTAACAATTTTCAGTAAAGTACCACTGTCAATCCACAATGTGTTTGACATATACCTACGTAACATTAAAAGATATTTTTGAACAACGCAAGAATTAGCCAGCCTTTGAAAATGTCAACCTATTCGAACATGAAGCATCAAACATGAAGCATCAATGGTGGCAAAAGTATTTCCCGCTATTTATTCTTTTATAAATTTTCAGTTAAAGACTTTCCCCGATTAGCACTTGAAAGACGGAGGTATGCATGTCCTTCAAAGGGCCACCAAATGTGGCCCAAAAAACGTGGGCCATGCAACACGGACAAATATGATGGGCATACCAGAGGAGGTGATGCCAATCAAATGAGACATGAATATAAATAGGGCATAGCACTAGCTCTAGCACTGACAGCTTATGCTGATTAGATTTTTTTTCCCCGCACTGACAGCCCATTACAAATTCATCTTCTTTTTTTCATTCTAGACGCGCCACATGACCTATGAATGCCAGACTGCTAATGTAAGGAATACTGTCTCCACAACACAGACATAATTGAATATCTTAGCATGACATATTGGTTTTGGACACATCTGGGCCTGTTCATATGCATTAGCTTCTTGCAAGATCTGTGAGGGACGATACAAATTAATTACGCCAATCGGATGAAAGTGAGTGTGTGGGAAAATACAGAGTGACTCTCTTACCAATACTCTGGGTAGCACTTTTATTTATCTGTGGCAGCGTGATCTATACTTGATTTAGGATAAGGCCATTGAAATCCACATAAACTGCATTTAGACAAAAAGTTTAAAGCACCATTCACACCAAGCACGGTCACTTTAAAAATCGTTCCCAATGTTAAAGAACAGAAGCAATCCGCACCACAACTATGATAAAGGCACACAGAAACAATATCTTTGCAATCATTTTTTCCTGCTGATAACGATAGAAGCATTAACAACCAATCAGAATCGATCATGCTATCACACGCTTGAGAATTTAAAGTGACAGTCGAACATATGATGTTGTTCACCAGTGCGGATGCAAATATAATTATCATCAACTTTATAGTTATCATGCTTGGTGTGAACGGGCCTCAAGACTCAAAATTCTAAAATAAAACATTTGCAGCTCAAGTGCATATTGACATATTAAGAATTATTTACTCACTCTCATGGCATATCGTGACTTTGGTTTATCTTCTAAACAGAAATACAAATTAAAGAAAATTTTTTATGAAACCTGGGGTTATCACATAATTTTTGTAACAAATATATTTATAGTTTTCAAATTAGACTATAACATAACAGACTTCCATACACCTGGGGATGGCTTGGGGGTGAGTAAAATATTTTTGGGTGAACCATTTCTTAAAAGCAAAAGGAGAGATATCAATACAATACAGATTTTTGGGCGCTATAATATATATATATATATATATATATATATATTTTGCCTTCTTTGTAAAGACCAATATTGAATATTTATTTGGGCATACTCATTTCAATTTATTTTACCATGCACATTAACTTTGCAGTCATTTAATGCTCACTTAAAGTTAATCTTCATTCAAATTAATCACTTTATAACCTTATAAATGTTACCAATCTCAAAATTAATATCTGCTTTCGTATAAAATAAAAACTAAAAATACAATACCAATAAAATGACTAATGTCACAATTCAAAACAGGCAGTGACCTGTGAATGATTAATTTTCTGTGCACTTAAGCAGTTATAATGCACACAAGTGTGCATCAATACACTCTGACTTCTTAATTAGTGAAACAGGAACTTAATGAGAGAGATTTATAGAAAGGCAAAGAGAGACAGATAAAAAGAGCGAGAAGGAAAGAGACCCAAATCCCATCCCCAGCCTTCCAAATTCAATCACTGAGGGTAGAGAGTTCATTAATGGAGTTAACCGGCTAATTACCAAATGATGAATAGAGTCAGCACTCCCCTGAGACGCCCAGCTGGTGAGGCTCCGAGGGGCCCGCCAAGTCAGTGGAAAAAGAGTGTTTAGCGTAGAAATAAATTCCTAGTGACAGCTCAGTCAGTGAGAGCATGGGCTCTGCTGCCACCTGTTAGAGAATCAGTATGATATATGAGTCCAAATCAAGATTTTGAACACTAGTGTCACGTTAACATGCTTATTAATGGCATTATGCAAAAACTTTCGGATTGCACCTATTTTTGATTCACTTTCAAACTTATTAAAGTAAATTCTATTTAAATAAATTACCATATATTCATTTTATTGATGTTATTGTATTCAGTTATAAAACCCCAGCAACTGAACTTTAAGCCTTAAGTCTGAGGCTGAGGGAGATGTATGAATGGGCACCTTAATTGCACCTGCATGCCCAAAAATATCTTACATCTTGTAAAAAAAGAGAGAGATTTGTGTTTTTTCTATTTTATTCACTCGTATTTAATTCCTGACAAACTGTTTTCCCCCCTCCTTCCATGCCAAAGGAAAATTTTTCAATTCAATGCGCAAAGTCAGACAGAATCAAGGAGCATTGCTTATTGGAAGATCTTAAATAAATAAATTTCACTAAATAAATAAAAGTTCACATCAATCAGAATAACACCATATTTTTTAGCAACATAGAAGTTAATGTAAATTTTATCTCGCTACTGTAGACTAGGCCAGAGAAAAACAAACAGAACTAGATTCAGGAAAAAAAGAAAACGTGTGATTCTAAAAACACCCCTCAAATTTATTTATACCCTTATTTAGAGCTCTGAACTCAGCGAAAAGTACACCGCTCAATGTCACTTGCCAGATTTTTGAGAAGTCACAGACTCCTCTAGGGGAATGCTTTTATATTCAAGCTGCCTCACAGATCAAGAGATTCATGGTACATCTACACTCCAACGGCAGCTCAAAAACATTTCATTAAGCGTAGATTCCCGTTTTCTCTGGTGAATGGTATTATGTTTCTTTGTGCTGCCTCCTTTACATAACAACTTACAATTACAGTCATTTAATAATGTTAAACTGCAGCAGGGATTTCTAGGAAATGTCATACTTCATGTTTGATGAACACTTCACTTGCGTTATGGCAGCACACACACTTTTTTTTTTTCACCCAAACAACAAAATAAGTCATTTTAGGCTGCAAATCTCTAAAACTGCTCAGAGTAAGAGTGTGGGCCAAAGACTGAAGTAAGCTGGGTGAAATCTAATTAAAAATGCAAGGCTGCATACATTACAGAGCATGAGATAAAAGATGCACAAAGCAGTTAATAATAAATGAGCTTCATGGTGGAGAGAATGACGTGCCCCTCCTGGGTCTCGCCTCAGACTTGTAGTGTAATTCTCTCAAATGCGATGGTGGTTTAAATGGCACCCGCAAAATACTCCTTGGGGGCTCAATTGTTTGCACAACCCGAGGCTGACCTGGACACTAGCATTATTTATTCGAAGCCTCCGAGCAGCACTGGTTGTTGGAATCCGGTGGTTTTGTGAGACAAGTTTCTGCCGTACAATTAGTGTCTCTACAGGTGGGGAGCGCAACATGACAAGTGAACCCAGAGCTTTTAGCAGCGTGATGCCAATAGACAACGCTTTGGCCAGCGTGCTACCATGTAATCATCACATATGATACTGCTGACCTTTCTCAGCCTCTAAAGCTGTAAAGCCAATTACATTATGTGGTTTGTGTGACATTCAAAAGGTCAATATAAAGAATGTGAACCTGGAAGCACCATTGGAGGGTTATGCAATTCAAAACAACTGACAAAACAACTTTGCACAGTGTACTGATGTGCATCCATTTGTCATGGTCATGCACTTTTTCTACTGCAACCTGTGAGATTCTGCTGGACACTCCAACAACAGGACCAAATCGACATATTAGAATAATTTCTGGATCCTGTGAGACTATAAAAGCATGTGACATTATGACAGCAGCTATGGCTGCTGAAAATTTAGCTTTGCTATCACTGGAATCAATATAATAATTTTTTTTGTCTTGGTGAGCATAAGAGACTTCTGTCAATTTAACTATGCCACATATACAGTAACAGAAACAGCTATAAAAAATATTTTAATAATGAACAGTATTCCTGAGGATTTTTAGACTTAAGATATTTTAGCTGCTCATCAGTTAATACCTTGTTTTAGATGTACATCCATTTCAATTAACATCCAAACAAGTGAAAATGTGCATTACGAATACCACTGAGATCAAGCTCTTGGTTCAGAGAGTCAGAAAATGACTAATGCTTATGAGCTGTAGAATCACGCAACATATTGATCGCAATCCACACTTTATCGACAACCAGGATGGTGTTTACATCCAGAGAGAAACTCTACATATGCAGATCAATTTTTACTTCTGTACTCCTGATAAAGGACCACAGCTTAAGGCATTAACATCACATACACACTGTCAGGTTTGTAGAGCTATCAGAGTAATACTGCGCATAGTACACACTGTAAAAAGAAAAGCCTTTTGGCCATCAATCTAAAATTTCATCGGTTTTGTCCTTGATAACCGCGCTAACGCTCACCACCGATCCTGATGAATTAAAACAGCTTATTTCCAGTAACTGTGACAGGTTTATATCCTCTCCTTGCGGATCCTCCCAGCGCGTGCTGGTACAGAGAGTTCTGAAAGTTAGACTTACGGTTTGAATGTCATGAATTTTCACTGTGCCACTGGCCGGATTGTTAAGAGTAATTGCATTCCACTGGAAGCTCCTGACGCTCATTTGCTGCCTGTGGCAGATCTTGAGCCCAGATTGCAACCCAGGCCTGGCATATACCGGCCTCTCTTCTCTTCTAATGCACAATAAAAATAAAGGAATGCTCGGTATTTCTACACCGGTGGCTGTAAAGTCCTCTACTGAGTAATGGTGCATGCTTAGTATAAAGCACAGTATATTACAATGATTATGTTCTTTGTTTTATTCTGCCTTTGTAAAAGAAACACTGTGCTTACTGTACTAACATGATCAGATGTCAATGTATGTTCCATGTATGCAAACTGTACTCTCTGTCAGTGGAAAGGTCATAAATAAAGCAAAACATAAATCTGTTATACTTGTTTTCTTGCAGTTATATTTATATCACCGTCCTGACATTTTTATCAAAGGGAGTCCAATTGCGCATCAGACCTTTATGCAATAGATACAATACGATGCCAAGGACTGTGCCGAGAGAAACAACGACACTGATTTGGGAAGCAATGAACCTGTTTATTTGGCCTGTCAAACTCCTAACACACATGGCTCAGGGCTCATTTCTTTATTACGGCAATCACGCTCTTTAGTATTCCAGCAGTCACTGAAATTTCCCAGTGCAGCTGAGGCTCCGATCTCTTTATTTCCTCCTTTTCTCCAGAGAGAGTCACAGGACTTGTACTCTCTCCTCCATCCAGACACGCTCACAAGTGTCTCTCCGTCTCCCCTGCTCCGCCAACAGATGTTCATTTATACCGATGACCCTTTCTTTTTGCTGTTTAATTACTCTTTGTCCTCCTGTTAATGAACCGTGTGCTCGTGCCGCAGAGACGTCCCGCAAGACGACCTGGGCTCTCCTGCCAGGGTGTATTTTCGCTACTGAAATTTGAGAATCACAATATTCACTGATGCATGTGAGAATAAATACGAGTGCCATAATGGAAGCTATAAGCACCAGGCCCTCTACAGACAGGTTATGAAAGCTTTCGTTAGGACTGGGCTTTGATTTGTTCATTGCTTTCTGATGTGACTGTGTGCGAAGAATTACTGATGATATGAGCTCCTAAAAGTGCACTCAATGCTTGAATAGCTCCTCTTCATCTCATTGGTCTTCCAATTTAAACTGACACCTATGTTTGCTTGACACCATGGATGCTTGAAAGTTGCTTATTATAATGATTATGATGATGTTTGTTTATCTTCCGATTTTCTTTCTTTTCTTTTCTTTTCTTTTCTTTTCTTTGTATTTTACTTGAATTCTCTCAAAATGCATAATTCTAGGGAAATACTGGAGGAAAAAAATGCTTTTCAAAGGTTTGTAAACATTAAGAAAGTTTAGAAACTTTTTTTTTATTATTATTCCTGTGTTGGCCTACAACATGGTCCTACAATGGTCCTACATGGTCCTACAATCATGTGACAAAAAAATCATTCTAATATGCTGATTTATATCTGAAATCATTTTATTTCATATTTCTAATATGGTTATTTATTTTTAAATGACTGGAAGTGCAAAACAAAAGACTATACAAAACTATTTTTATTTGATTGCCTATTTTTTTAAATTCAGCAACATTTGCATTGTCAACATAATCATTAAAAACATCGCTCCTAGCTCCTTCTGCCCTACATTGTTGAGCCGTAAATTGACTTATGTTTTGACAGTTCCACTGAGCCAGTCTTCAAAAATCAACCTACGAATGACTAATTTACACTCTCGGCAGACGACGCTGCAATAGGAGAAAGCGTTTTGCCATTGAAAGAATCACACACATCACCTTTAAGCTACTTAATCTTTCCTACTTATTTATTCCACTTGTGTCTCAGTCAGCTTTAAAAATGCAGTGAGAATACTTTGATATTCATCATGGCAACAGTAATATGTTTCCACATTATTAATTTTCAATAAGGGTGACCCTGAAATGAGCGGGCTACTGAGATCACAGACCTCCAATCTGCACCATGCCCTTAAGATAGCCACAAACCTCATGTTGCTTGAAAGGAACTGTCCGTGTAATTAGTTTACTGCAGTTTGCTTTGAATGAAAATGGGCGGCTAATGTTTTGAAGACAGAAGCTTTTGTTCCTGCGGTGGTCTTGGTATTCTTTTTTTCTAGAAGGAATACTTGTTTTTGTGCTGCTTCCTCTGCTAGAAAGGCACGTGGGTGTATCTAGTGAGTAATGAAGGAAGTGATCACTCTGTAGCTGCCCTGCATGTGCACACGCCATCTCATACAACACTGAGAGCGCTTTTGTAATTATTGCTTCCAATTTCTGGCAGATGCACTGGTGTAGAGACAAGCTTTTAACAGCCACGTTGGACATTCGGTTTAGGGAGGAATATAGCATGAGGGCTGCTGGGGTATGCTTATTTTCAGTATTGTTCTCCTCTTGTCTGCCTGCTTCATGCACACCAAATCTCAAATCATATGCTATTTATTCGGTATATACGAACTGGTCACTCAAAGTTTCTTGAGGGAACCAGAAATTGTTTATCAATGGCATCACTGTTAAAAAAAAAGATTGTCAGTGTGTCTTCAAAGTATGAATTCAATATGTAATTTTACACATCCTAACTCAAATATACTTCTAAAGTAAAGATACAATCTTAAAGAATAAAGGTTCTTGGCACAGGTAGTTCCATAAAGTATCTTTAACATCCTTGGAATCTTTCCATAGCACATAAAAGCTTCCTTAGATTATTAAAAATGTTATTGAAACAAAAGGATCTTCTAAAAAAAACACTGTTCACTGAGGTTCTTTGAGAAACCAAAAATGTCCTTCAATAGAATCACTGCAAAGTGAAGAACAGTGCTGTACAGTCCACTATAGACTCTCAGAAATGGGTTTTCACAGCAAAGTCATTGAAGAACTTTGGGGTTCCCCAAAGAACCTTTCAGTGAATCGCTCTAAAAAAGCTCTAGTGCAATGGAAAGGTTACCTACATGGATCCATCAATGTGAAAAAACCCACCTATTTTAAAGAGTGTATCTTTTTGTAGGCTGATGTAGAAAAATATAAAGTGAAACATTACTATTGAGTCACAATAAGTTGAACATTGAGACAATTCACTGTTCATCCATAACGTTGAATGACGTCTGGAGAATGAAACCATCACATAGGAACCAAACGAAAAAAGTTTTTGAACAACGTGTTGATGAGTCCCTGACATGCCATCTCCCCTGAGATTCACAGGTCACGTCAATAATACAAGAGTGACAAGCTACACAAAGAAGCATATTGATCCCAATGTCTCTTCCCCCAACGCTCAGTCTCCCTCCTTCCCACATATCAAAGCCCTGCTCATACAGGCATATACACCAGGATTGTGCAGCATTCACAACTACATATAAAAATTTCTCCATATAAACATCCTGAATGTTGAATTCTAATTCAGGAACCAACACAAAAAGTACCAATTCTTAAATCTAAACAACACTGCAACACAAACTGCCCTTTATCTTTATCTCTCTTTATATTCATCTCACAATCACCAAACAAACATTACAATAAGCCACATGATCTCACACTGCAACAGTACCTACGATAGATGCCTGCATAAAAACTCAATTCAGCTCATGTAGTGCCATCTCTGCCTGTATTAGCCGCACGTGTTTAAAAAGCCCCAGAGTCGTTTGGGTCCCTCCTGCCACTCTGCTTTGGAATTACTGATATCAGGTGCATATTCATTTCAGCTAGAATGAAGGGAGGAGAGATAGAGTGATAATGGCGAGAAAGGGGTGGGGGGGTGGGGGGTAGGTAGAGATATGTCCAGAAGTGAATAAAGAGCGCATTCTAATGAAGCGCACAGTAAAACGTTGCACATCCAGAGAGGTTGACATTTCCTTGACCTTCAGCCCTGGAAACAGCAGCAGACTGAAATGAAGAGAAAGAAGAGAGTGCTAATGAGGATGACACAGAGAGAAATGGCTCCCTTGGGCCACGTGCCAAACACCCAGCACACCACCCATCAAACCCTTATAGCAGAAGCTGAAGCGGGACATTGATACTCGGCAGCCTGTGGAGATGTGATCAATGTTCAAACCTGGATACTCAAAGAAGGCAGCACTTTATTTGAACTTGGATCAATAATTTGGAGAGATTTGTCAAAATGCATTCAGATTTCTTTTTGAGCCCTTTTCAGTTGGTTTAGCTGGTTAGCACGGGTCAGTTAGCTCCTGCTGGTAGATGCTGTAACTACACCATTACCCCTGGTAAGGCACTCTAAAACAGGTGTGCATCATAATCAAATAATTATCTGTAAGAAATATGTTGCAGCTTTTTATTATATCTTAGTGAATGCATCCAATATTTCTTAATGTGGACTCCCATTTAACCTCATTACTGTCCACTGCCTTTTACGTCAGAGTGTTAATAGGGCTTGGGGGCGTTTTCGTTCTGCTGTAGACCAATCAGTGTTATCAGGATGTCATTTTCTTGTCAATTATTATAGATAAATGGCATTTTCATGTCAGGTGACTGACTCTCCAAAAAAATGTATCCAGAAGCAAGTGAAGATGAAGCAAAGATGGCAGCATGCAGGTCATGTGCTTCTGAGATGAATGGGAATGTTAACAGACAGATCTCAGGTATTATAGACCGCTAAAGTTCTAAGAATGATCTGAAAATCTTTAAGCTCGACTCATGAATGTTAATTAGGTGATGTAACCTTTCTCTAGTGGTTGTAACTGATTCTCTGAAAAGCAGGTAAGTGGGTGCTAGAAATACTAGAATTACCGCTTTACAGATTGATCGCTCAATCGATGATAATGATGATGCAACCTGCTGGAAGAGGCCCTTATTGGTCTTTTTTTGCACTGCAGCCAAGCACAATAGAATTAAAATATGATTTAAAATATGATTGCCCCTGATAGAAGTTTACAATTAAAATAAAAAAGTGCTACAAGTCAATTTATACATAACATTATAACGTACAGAATGAAAACATTTACACTGTTATGAATTTTATGAATGATTAAGATGAACTTAATTAAGTGTTTTATGGAAAAGGTAATCTGCTAACACTTTAGTTAAAGCCTTTTTGTATAATCCATTACATAAGGGTATGATACATAAGAATTATTTATAATGTGCATTGTAATACATTATATATTGTCCTATATAATTAAAACCTAATTTAAAATGCGTAGTGTAACAATGAATTTATAAGTGAGCTGTGGTTATAATTCTGCATTAGATTGTACAATGCATTAGCATACATTGCACTACTAGCATTAATGCAGTAAAACTAATGCATCATACATTAAAGCTTTAAGTATAAGCAAATGAACATGTGCAATTAAATATATAATATACACAGTATCCTATACTGACAATACAGTCTTATTATATTAAAGTTTAGAGGTCTGCTGGTTCAACCATCTTCACTAGAAATGCCTACTTAAAGTAACATGTAAAATATTTACATCATTGAAATAAACCCGTGATGACAAAACGTTAGTGCTCAGCCCTCCTGCAAGCCTGGAATTAGATTGAGCTAGCCTTTTTTTTTATTTCGAAACAATGCACCTTTATAAGAAAACTAACAGAAAACCATTTTTGTACACAAATGAAATTAGGTTTACTGCTTAACCTATGTAAGCCAACCAAAAACCTGTAAAGGCTTTTTTCAGGCCAGTCTAAATTAGTGACTTTGATTAGAAAATTAGGCTTGCTGTTGCAGAGCAGTACCAAAAACTAAATATGTCATGTGCCAAATTCAAATAGACTCTGGCCTTCAGGCCTCTAGCTGTCAGTTTTCATTAGTTTTATCATCTATTATTCACTCTGTTGTATGAAAATACATATTATCAGAGGTCTGAAGCAGGGGCCATTCTGGTTATTATCAGAATATATATTTCACTATTTATAGATAAAAAAATAGTTTGAACTACAAACAACAGGAACCTTTTAAAGCAATTACACATCCACGTTCGCTAAGTAACAGGGCAACAAGACAACACAGCAACCTAAAAAAAAGAACTTCCTGTCAACATTTTGGAGTTGTTGGTGAAAATGGAATACAGACAGTGTCAAATACCATTGCTATTGTTTTGTCCTCATATCCAATCCATCATCATTATGAGAGAAATAAGAGCAGGGTTGGGGAGAGTGAAAGAGAGAGAGATGGGAACCGTTCCATTGTAATTCAGCTGAAAACATGTGCTGCTCTCCAAATTTTCCATTTACATCTACCCAGCGGGCACGCATGTCTGATTCCAAGGATCAACAAATAAAGCCCATGTGGGCAATCTTAAGCCATCACTTGGAGGAGCCCGGCAAGGCATATATGAAGCCACAGAGCCAGGCATGTACAGAAAATCATTTATTTGCCTAAACGCGACACAAGCTCTGCACGCATAAGTGTGTTGGTTTATCATTGACACCACCCATGACAGATGGCATGTTTTATTGTTTGTCACGTAGAGGAATGTATTGTCTGTCTTTGGAAAAACACTCAGGACTTTAATATACGCCTCTTGCCAGCTTTAAAATCATACAAGAGGCATGCTTGACCTTGTTATCTGCAATGAGAACATGATATGGGGTTTTACTGAAGTGGTAATTGTAGTCTTTGTCATAATTTACTACAGATTAACTGATTTATGTACAATAATGCTCTGTTTATTACCAAGACTTTGTAAAAGGAGTTTCAGCAACACTGCCTGGGGATTTCATTTAACTTCGGTTTCTTTTTCTTTTGTTATTCATTAAAGCAGCTTCACAGTTCACTTACAAGGCCTATTCATTTCAAAAAAGGAAATCAAATAAATAAATAAAAACTTTCAACTCTCCAGCTAAACCATGCACATGGAAAGAACCTATATGAGGATATATGCGCATATATGAAACCTATATGCAGTATATATGCACATATATTATAATATATATGCTGCATATATGTGTATATATGCCACATTAAGGCAAAATTGAGGTGCATATGTGTGCATATACAGGCCATATAGATCTCCTGTAATATTTTTATTTTTTGTGTGGGGGCAGTCGTGGCCTAATGGATAGGGAGTTGGACTTGTAACCCAAAGGTTGGGGGTTCAAGTCCCAGGTTCGGCAGAGATTGTAGGTAATGGGAATGAATAACCAGCTCTCTGTCCGCCTTAAATACCATGATTGAGGTGAGACCCTTGAGCACTTCTCACTGCTGTGTGTGTGCACTTGGATGGGTTAAAAATAATTGTTATCTATTTTAATAATTTTACTAATATATAGGTAAACATATAGGTGCATATATAGGAAAACGGCCAATTTTATATATGTCACATATATTAAAAACCTATATCAAAACCTATATTAAAACATATATGTTTATATAGGTTATTTCCGTGTGTGTGGTTAAGTTTAATGTGGTTAAGGCAGGGAAAACTTATTAATTTAATATAAATAATTGTATCATATTATGGCTGCTATCTGATTAATTCTGTTTGAATAAATTAAAAATGAAACTTTATTTATTTATCATAAATCAAAATCTTTTGATCATTTTATCAAACATTTCAGTGTTATTAAATAATTTGCTCTAAAAGATTACTGTAGCTTTACATGAGAAAGGAGACACTGACCTGTCCGTCACTGATCGGTAACAGTTGATAAATTAAACAGGAGTAGGGCCACAACATCTCCACCATTCAAAATATGAACCAAACACTCTTCTTGTTTGGGCTTCAGCTGGCAAATACAGGGAATATTCTCCACAACAGAGCCAACTGCATCTCTTGTCTCCATGTCGATGGCGTGTTAGATTTCCTTAACCTGTAGGCATAACAGCTACACTAATTACTCTGCTGGAATTGAATGTATTTAGGCCCTTTTTAACTCTTAACAGGTCTTCATTATAGAATGAACTAGTCGTAAATATGTTTACAGGTTTGCCACTGGGATCTGAATCCGCATTTGGACCTGGAAGCGGCTTGTATGCCATCCGTGATGTCACACTTAACAAGCGGTATTCGTTCACACATTCAGTTCACTTGACGGAGTAAATGAAAACAAGTGAGTGAATACGGACACTGAGTGCGAATGAGAGGAAGGACTGCCACTTTTGCATAGTTTTCTTCATAATCATTTGAAACAGGAAGCTGCAGTAATAAGATTAAAGGATTTATTTCTGTCACAGAAATGATCTAGCTATAAACCGTAGTTAAACTAACTAATAAATAAACAATGTTCAATAAATTTGTACCTGTGTGTTATATTACATTGTATTATGCCATGAATGAGTGCTTTGTAAAATGAATGGATGAATGATCTAGCAGCTGCGCCATCTTCTGGCAAAACGCGGGAATTCATTCGGCCCGCGACACTCACAGTACTTAAAAATAGACAGAGAACGAAAATTAATCTTCTAATCTTCTAGCCCTATGCAATACTTTAAAGACAACCGATTATAAGGGTGTATTAAGGAACGCTTACCGCGCCGAAGTTACTCTCACGCTGACAAAGTGCTTCTCCCCAATTTGCATTATGGGGGTTCTCTAGCCTTTGAGTGTAGGCTACATCGGTTGTACACTCGTTTTTGCGGTGCATTGTGGGTTTGAATGATTGGACTCGAGAACGTCCACTATGGCTTAAACTGTCCCCTCAAATAGTACAGGGCATAGGGGTATAGTGGGCCGAGCGCCTCTCAGTACTCAGACTGCGAGGAAAAAGCAAACTGAAATTGAGTGGAAGTAGGAAGTCTGATGTAACCAGGCTACATAGGTATGTACAAAAAATATAAACCACTACAAGAAACAAATTTCGTCCAGTAACCAATATATCACATCACTATAATGTGCATCCTTAAAAACCATCAAAGTGCAGATGCGGATGGGCCTCATCCCAACAAACATGCTGACACTTTAATATCTGTTTTTTTCTTTGATTCTTTACACTGAGTGGAACGGGTCTCTGCGTTGCCTGGGTAACCATCTGTCTACTGCACGGCGCTTCATGACCAGTCCCAAGAGCCGAGACCGGTCAGCCCCAGTCCCATCTTCTCCATGGTTACGTACCCAAGGTCCCTATTTAATGAGAGCCAGCCTCTGCGGAGAGATGGCCCACATGTCACAAATAATCCTATCTGAAGAGCACTGTGTGAGGAAAGGGCAAAAAAGCCACATATTCGACTTGTGATTCTGCCAAGAGAAGTGCACTGTTTCACTCTCGCTCCCCCACATTTGTAGAACGGGGTCTAAACACATGCTGGCGTATTCTTAGCTTAAAAAAGTGGGTATCTTTTTAACAATATCAGCAAAAAAACCTTTGGCTGCACTTGCTTGTACTTTTTCTTTTTGAGCTTTTGATATTTTTAGAGCAGCAGTGATAAGACAGAACCAGGTAACAACAATAGGACTGGAGTAACAATTTTAGAACAGTAATAGACAACCTAAAATTGAGCTCAGTCTCAGTATGAGCCATTTGTGTTAAATTTGTGATTTGGTTTGTTTCTCTCTTGCATTAAATGACATGTAGCACTCGAGTCGCATGAACTTTGTGTAAAACATCATGAGATTCAGAATTTTTAATGGGCATCTTATTCTTCAAAGGAAGAAATAACATTTGAATGTCTGTAGGAGTTCACATGATCAGTGTCAAAAATATATGTTAAGACATTGTTTCCAATGTTTACACATTCATATTCAAATTCAAAAAAAAAAAGGAAAAATAAAACAGATTTTCAATGTGCTTTCAGACTTCAATCTCCCACTGTATGTGATTATACCACAGGTAACACAAGACGAAGCACAAGTTGAGGATATTTAAGCTAATGATAGAGTGCACTGCCAGCAAAGTCTAAAACGAGCAAATGGGAGACTGTTTCTGTCATCTATACCTGTTGAAATGAGTAAATGACTGGGTGTAAAGTCTTGCATGGATCACTGGACACCCTTGAAATCAGTACCTTCCTCTGCCTTCAACAAGGATGTTTTAAACACTCTCCAGGTAATATGTCTTAGACCTTTATCTATGTAAAAGATCTATTCATGGTCTCTGAGTAAGTCTTTTAAGAAGAATCAGATTTATCTTATAGGCTTCAAACTAAATTGAGTTCTGGATTAACTCTGAATCGATTGCTTGCATTGATTACAGCCGGGACAGATCGCACAAAA
Source organism: Enteromius radiatus (assembly GCA_032357445.1). Classification (NCBI taxonomy): domain Eukaryota; kingdom Metazoa; phylum Chordata; class Actinopteri; order Cypriniformes; family Cyprinidae; genus Enteromius; species Enteromius radiatus. The sequence continues at coordinate 11,200,351 of JAUCMS010000038.1, forward strand.
ATGTCTGTTCAGTTTTATGACAATCCATTCCTTGGCAAAAAATTATTTTACCATTTTCCTTAGCTTGTCTTCAGAGAGAGAAAAAAAGTGGCACTGGGAAAAAGCCTGGTGGCATATTTCACAAAACTGTGTAACAAGTTCTTATGGGGGTCATGGACAATCAGGACTTCCAAATTAATTTTTGAAAATGTACCATCTTGGCTAACTATGTTCTTTAATCACTGGAGTATTTTATTTTACATGCAATATTTTTTGTATGAAAAACTGTGCTCATCAGAGTATGCTAACCACTGCGAGGCATAATTTTTAAACATGAAAAACGTCCAATTCTGCCACAGTTAAACAGACTCTTCATGTCAGTCTCATCACAAATGGTGCACATTTATATCCAGAGGGGACCTCGGCACTGTCACTCTCCCTTATTATCTGGTGACAGGGGAAAAAAATAAACACTTGATTTTACAGCTCTGTGGTAGAGACAATTAAAGATAATTCAGCAAAGCTTCAAGTAAAATATATGTAGAAATATACAGATATAGAGGTATGCTTATGGTGCTTCAAAGAGTTGAGATAAGTTTGACATTACACAATATATATATATCCATATCACATTTTCGGAATGAAAGGTTCATTCAATTAAATTTCAAAGCAAATGTTTATGAAATTCATTAGAAGTGACAGTGCGGTATTAGAATATGCCAGCATAAAATGACTCATTAGATGAAGCATGACATTATTACACCAGTTCAAAGTGAAGCTGCTGGCTTGAAGCACTTTAAACTAGAAGCACACAAAAAAAAAATCCTCATACTGGTGGTCTACAGCCATTTACATCATTAAAATGTAGGCCAAATCATATGGCCGCTTAAGAATTAAGTTCTTAATTATTTAAGTTTAAAAAAGATAAAAAGTGTATCATTCATCTACAAGAAATGTGCAAACATAACACACTAAATAATGTGAACACTAGACTGTCAAGAGCTTTTAAAACAACCCCAGACTCTCCTCATGCTCTCTGTCTCACTCTCTTTCTATCCACTCCATCTAAAATGGCATTTATTCATCACATTAGAGTGCATTATCAAGGCTGTCCTATTAAATAGGAGTCATTTTGGTCACTTCATTTAGTACCTACGTTTAGAGTGAAGATAACTTAGCAATGGTATTTTTATGATAGGCCAGCACTCCTCTCCAATCAGAAAAAGGTTAAAGGGTTAAATATCTGGCACATGCTGGGCACAAATGAAGGAGAGTCCTTCGGAAGTCAGGCTCATGCTAAAATATTCCAATTAAATTCTTAAGCAGCCAAGAGAGGACACTGAGGGGAAAAATACAAAGGGATTAAAATTAATGAAAACATATAATGTTTTCCTCAGCATTTATCTGCTTATTTTACCACAATCGCCAATGTATTCATAACAAGTTGGAGCCTGCAAAGACCAATTAGGTCAATTTTGTTCAATTTTCCATGTTATTTTTTTCCCATCCAGTGTTTATATGTAAGGATTTTCATTACATGTGGATAGTGCACCAGGTTGACATATTTTATTCTCTATGGCTAATTTAGAGCTTTGCATCAGTCTCTGTTGTTCCGTTCTGTCAGGTTATGACAATTAAAGGCAATCTTGCAGGGTGGATTAAATTCAGATGACTGCTCTGGCCAGAGGATTCCTCTAATCCTCTATTAAGACCCCTGAAAGAAAAGCTTGTCTTAACAAGGGATTTTCTGCCTCAGGCTCTTAAGATACTTAAACATAAGTTAAATGTTCAGGACTTTCAGTGGGAAATGGGCTATAGAAAAAAATTGCAGACATACTGTAAATACACTACACCACCTGCAATGACACATTCTGGTTCTGGGAACATTTGTTTGTGACCGATAATTTGTTGTAGACTTAAAAAAAACAGACTGAAAATATCATATGCATTTTTAATACATTTTGTAACAGATTTTTACACAATTATGCATTTAAAACTTAATAAATTGCGTCCAGACTTTCAAAAAAACACATATTTTTGAATAGACCATTTTTTATGGATGTTTTTGTTCTTTTGTATGGAAATCAGAAGCTCGGACATCCTGCCTAAAACAACATATGTGTTTTACAGGAGAAAAACAAATGGATTCAAATAAATAAATAGGGTTGTGTAAAAATGACAGTATTTCAGTTTATGGGTGAATTGGTGTCTGTCGTCAAGTAGTATTGACTATATTCTTGAAATTTAGTCAATTTATAAATAGTGTAGTGTTTAATTAGTGTTGTTTGTCTCCAGTTTAAAAAAAACTAAAAACTTTTCCATACCAAATTTCCATCATGAAATAAAACAAGTGCTTCAATGTATCAAAACTGCAATAAATCGAGACGTTTCAGATGGACATATTGCATAAGAAATCACCCACACATGCATGTCTAGTCTGGCACTTCAGTACATTTGCATTTTATCGTAAATGACAAGACATTTAAAACTTCAAACAACAAGCATCATATGCTACACAGACAAAAAGGACACTTTGAAGCTAGCTGGAGTTGTTGTTGTGTTTGAAGGCAGTCTGTACACAAGGGAGGAAGGAAACAGACAGAGAGGGATAGAAGGGAAGAAAAGAGGGACCGGGCCTTTACAGAGGTCACCTGGGGGCCAGGAGCATCAGCTGGGGCTCAATACTTCCTGAAGAGGAACGTGGTGTTTGGCCTTCAGAGATATCACAGTCTTCAGCTCACATTGACACAAGAGGCTGCTCTCACAAAGGAGATTCTCTCTTCTTCTGCCTAGAACAGGGAAGAAGAAAATTAAACACACAACAAAACAAAACAAAAAAACCTTCATGCCACAGACATAGCAAGCTGAGCATTAAATAATGCCCAGTGAAATCAGATAAACAAACACATTTTAACCCTTTTCTTGGTATGCATTCACTAATATAGCATGGGAGTTAACCGAAATTACTTCTTATTTATTTTTTTACATGTATATATACAAAAAGTGTAGGAGTGAAGTGAAGGAGGTTGCCTCGTCCAGTCCAATGTCAAGAACATTACTTCACCAATTTAAGTCACATCATTACGCTCCATTAGAATACTACTCTAATTTATAATCCTTCTACTAAATATGTATTTGGATTGCTGAATGGCCTTATGTAGTGTTTGTTTGTTTAAACAGAAAGCCTTTTTAAAGTCAAAGGCGAAGACGAAACTGGGGGGGATGAGAAAAAAAAAATCATCATGAGGCAGGGATTTAAAAGTGGCTACCTACGAATCTACTTTGTTCTTAAAAAAAATGTGAATGTGAAAAGTTAGAAATAAAATCAAATAAAAAATAGATTACTGTATAAAAGGACAAAAACAAAAGAGTGCATAATGAAAAATACAGATGAAACGTTATAGAACATGAGCTTGGTGATTGGTGGAAAACACAGCAATGTAAAAAAACATCCACCTCTTCTGTTCAGTATTACACAGATTAGTCTAAATTGGTCAAAATTGTGGAAATGGACAGAAACTCCCTCACCTTGGTGACATAACCACCATTTGGTCATGTCCAAATTTGAAGAAGTGAACATCAGCTGAGTTCCATCTCTATGTGTCTGTCGTTACATTTTTGATATTTACAGAACATCTGATGTCTTGTTTTCTGAAGAGAAGATGACTCTTAGAGCAGTATGAAAAGAGCTAAATAAATGTTTTTAATGTATAATGGTAGTTATTTCTGAAGCACTATAATGCTTGCAGATCAAAAGTTAGAGGTCAGTATGTTTTGTTTTTAGAGAAATAATGCAAAAACATATCAAAAGTGACAAATATTTAGCTTCGCCATCACATGAATGGATTGCATTTTAATGGTAATGTTAAAATACAATCAGAAAAAGGTCAAGGATTCTGCAGTTAACACCTTAAATATCTTTTGTGTTGATGCAGTCACTGTGGTGAGAACTCTCTTGATGACAGACTGAGACACTTCACACTATATCAGCCGAAGCAAAGCACTTACTGACATACGGTTACCATTCACCACGACCCCACGCAATGAATAAATCAGCTGCTGAAGCTAAGAAAGCAAGCACACTCGGTGAGGTCAAAGAGTCAAAGACATTAAAGCACCATAATGACCTTTCTGACCCGCTGCAGATGAAGAAAAACCAGAAGGAAATAATGTGCACTTTGATTAGAATTCAAACATAACTATTATTTTGACATGTATAATTATTAAAAACCTTGATGAAATACACACCAAGGGAACATGAAACCTTGCAGGAAACGCACACACATACATGACAATGGCAGCATGCAATACAGTATACTGATATCCATTAGACTCAAGGCTTTTCACTGCATAAAAAGATCTCTCAGGAATAATAAGAAAAAAGGAGCAGGCCTGTGTACTTCATTTCATTCAGCGCCACTCACAGTCATTAGCACGGCTTCGCAACTCTTACTGAGCGTAATTAATGAGGCCGAAGCCGGTATGTGAATGGCGACGTCTCAGCTTGACGTTCGCTCCTTCCCTGCAGCAGCAGAGGTGCCCATGTCTGTCTCTATTTACACGAGCAAAATGCTAAATTCTAATTAGCTGACAGAGATAATTAGTATATTAAATCATGAAGCTTTTTTCGCTCTCTGACTTTTTCGACCGCAAAGCACATTTGCAGTAAACACATAAGTCTTTTAATCATGACAGACGTGAAAGGCCAAAAATAAATAAATTAATAAATAAATAAACACTCCATTGACTTCCAAAGCTCTGAAAGTCAGTGGGATGGGCGTCTCTCTGCGAACAGCTGGAACGCCGATGTCAGCACAGTGTGAGCCACAGGAGAGATCACGTTTTAACTGAACACCTGTATTTTGAATATGCATGCCATTCAGATTTTTATTTGTTTTCATTTCGAAAAAGTTTGAGTGTGCACATATGTCTATTTTTTATTCTGCTACATTTTGACCTTGTTTTACTCCAAACGCATTGGGGCTTATCATTAAATTAGCTTTTAATCATAATTTAGTTCTAAATGCACTCTACTGGCAAGTTACTCCACTGATAAAAGGCTACTCATTATACATTTATTGTCATGTTTTTGTTGCAAATCATGCACATCCTCCTGTAACTGGAAAAACTAAAACTTTCGGGAAAAAAAATATCAATCCCAAGCCTTTCAAAAGATTTATATAAAGGGATGCAAAATATCTTTTTATTGTCTGATATAACCGTATCCGTTTATATTAAATACATCCAATGTCAGCAAATAATAGTGTATTCCCCTTTTTTATTTTTTATTTCAATCATATGTTCCATCTTTAAAAACAGTTAATTTAGTTAATTTAATAACATTGTTAAATGCAATATTTAGCATATGTGGAAAATATTTTTTTAAACTGTAAACTGAAAACATTAGAAGCCAACAGTTTTACAAATGTTAAACATTTGATGTCAAAAAAACAAAAATTGCATTAATAAAAATAACTGATTACGTTTTTTACAAGGCGGCTAATACGGGTATTCGTACGACCTCACTTGTACAATTTTGTATGATTTGTTTAAACCCCAAAGATGGGTAGGTGTAGGGGCAGGGTTAGGTATAGGTCATCCATACAAATTTATACAAATTGGCAACTTGTAAAATACGTAAGATTTAGCAAAAATCATATGAATTTGTATGAGTAAGTTCGTACAATTAGCCCCCTAATTATGTAATATGTACACACTTCTGCGAGATCAGGCTGGCAGCACACTTAAGGACAAATAAACAAGCTTATGTTTAGGTCACATTGTGCTGTACAGAGACTGTAAATGTAGGACATGTGCTGTCAGAGTGACACCTAAAGACACCCTTAGAGCTCTGTCCCAGAACACCCTGCACCCATGATAAAATCATGACAAATATCTGTTCTAGAGATCCTGTGTCGCCAAAGGAACAAGCAGGGAACATTCGCTAATGCTTCACGATGTCAGTGGGTTTTATGACAAATGATCAGAATAACAAACACTATAGCATATGGAGAGACGGTCTCGTGTAATTAACCTCTTAGCACGGCCGCAGTCCGTTATGTGCCCAAGCTTCATTTATCTCAATCCTTGATCAGAGATCAAGGCAAATGTGACTTCGGTATCCCGAAGGGCAGTAGATACACAGAGACACAGTATGACACATGAAAGCTATAAGCTGACTTGTTAGGGATGCATATCTCAGGAGAAGAAGAAACCAGGTTAACCATATCAGATTGTGTAGCATTAGATCCCCAGACTAAACACGGAGGCGGCTGTGAGCCATTCATCAGATGTCACAAGTTACAATTCGCAAACAAATAAACAATGACTTCTGAGCTTCAGCAGTTTCATGGAAATAAACGAAGAACGGAATCTTCAAAAGGGGGTCCGTAACTCCTAGGGGGTCCATAGCAGTACTACAGGGGGCCCGTCTGATACAGTTTGATCTTTTGTGAAAAAATGAAAATATGCATTAAATAAGCTTGCTTCAATTGTACATATATGATTTTTACTTTATTTATATTCCCTCTTAAGTATATATACATACAGTACATATACACATTTAAATCTTTTTTTAAATTGTTAATTTTTTTTTTAAATAAGTATCTATATTTATTTTTAAATATAACTTTTTACCTATTTATCTGTCTATCTATATACAGAGAGAGAGAGAATTGAAAGCCTTAATGTAAGCATCATAAACAAATTATATTAATACAGCATGTAGTTTTAGGCTTAAAAATGCAAATACATAAATAAATAAATAAATAAAGTAAAAGTTCTTCAATTCTAATAGTATGCTCATACAATTTTATGCTCATAGGGGTTCCTGGCTTGAAAAGACCCCTGAATGAGATTTATTTCAGTGTAATCAGCACAGTGCTGCTGCAGTTTGTGCAATGTGTCTCTGATGAATCTTAAAAACCCAAATCCTATGACCCCGAAACTGTGCAACAACAACAACAACAACAAAAAAAAATTAAAATAATGGTATTCACATTACATTACAATCGATATAGCATATCTTACACAGACCAATTCTAAGAACCAAAATAAATAAAAAACTCCTGTACGAGCTAATCAAGGTCTTTGAGCTCAATATACAAAATGTATAAGCAGGTGTGTTAAAGCAGAGCTGGAATATCCAGCAGCATAATTCATAACCCCAGGCATTCCTCATTATATGTTCCTTAAAAAACATGGCATGGTTTGAAATATGATCGGGTCAGTTCCTAAGGTTCACTGAAGACCAAATGCTACATCTTACAATGACAGTCAATGACATCTTCCTGCCAAGGACTTTACAGTACATCACAACTTGGCGAGGTTTTTTTTGATGATTGTGAGGATGTCATAAGGGATGCCTAGTTGGTGTTGTGCTTTGTTGTACCATCTTTGTTTTGATTTATGTGATTTGATATCAATGTTTGGTTTTCATTAGTTAAAATTTGATTTGAGGTTAACTTTTTCCTGTCTAAAGTGCACATTAGTATAAGGAAAAGAGACACCAATATAATTATTTGTTTAAAGTTTCAATCTTCCTTTTCTTACCTTTCCTCTGGGCTCATGACTGCAGCATGGTTCCGGGGGTTGAATCTAAGAGGAAGTGCGGCCTTCCTGTTTCCCCTTATATACAAGCATTGGGAATTCTGGGTAATACAGGAATAGTCTACTGGCTAGACTGAATAGGGGGCCATCATCTCATTGTTTATTTGAATGTATGTATATCTGTATTATGTTGTTTATTGTCTACGTGAATTTTGGTAATGTTGATTTATTTTGTGTTTGAATTGTATATCCAATTGGGTTTATATAGATGTTTGTGTATATCTTTTTGTTTTGTGGTTGTTTTTCCTGGGTTCAGGGATGGTATGACCTTTGGAGAGAGAAAAGGCATGCATGTTCTCTGTAGTGTGGTTGATCTCTCAGTGGTTGGTTGGACCTCCGTGAGGAGGGTCAGCGCTAATGTTTTGAGAGGGAATAAAACTTTTTCCTTCTTGACTCGCAAGCAAGTGTGTTCCTGTCTTTACTCTGGCCATGTCCTCACAATGATGATGATAATGTTATGATTTTCCTTTTTGAGTGAACAATCTCTAGACATATGTTGGCCTCCATGAGGCAAATGATTCTGTATAAAATAAGACAGTTTTTATTACACACTGGCATTTGAAATGTGTCTAGCTGCAATGACGTACATTTCATTATGTGCTTTATATATTCATTTCAACGGCTCTGTCAGCACAGAACTATACGCATCTCTAAACACCTCAGCGCTTGTAGCAAACTCACAGCACATCTGCTGAAATCCTTTATTTAGCTTTACTGAAGTAATAAAAAATGAGTAAACAAATATGCGAAAAACAACTGATGAAACAAAGCACAAACGAATGAGACAAATCATGTGGGATTTGATCAAAGTGCTGACTTGCATATTGAATCAAGTATTTTCCAGAGAAAGCCCAAGAGCAGGATGTACCGTCCCAGACCTTGATTTCAGAACAGTTTGACAAGGCAGGCTTTTTACACTGATTGCCCTCTGTGTTCAGTCTCCCGAAGAGTCTGGGTAAAGTGATTTATTTCAAATTTAAAACGGCTTCATCAAACAGCGCTGAGATGAAAATCCCCGGCTCCTCAGGTCTTTAACCCTGTCTGTTTTGTTCCACTCAATTGAGGTGAGCAACTCTTCATCTCCTGAGTACATACATACTGGACATTATGACATTAAAAGGGACCCCAGCAGCTTTTAATTTCTACTTTATGTGAAAGGAGATGGTGAGAAATTCCCATCGACAGTGCTTCCTGTTGTCTAAGGAATTATCAAACACACTCACAAAGGGAAATAGAGTACTTTTCTGGCCTGTTGCCCTCATATTTGAATACAATAACAGTGATGACTGAAGGTATGATCTACAGAATAAAATAACAAACAATTCTAGTTCACATCAGTAGTATTATGTCATAATTGTAAGGACAAAAAGGTTACACTGAATGAATGACAGAATGAATAAACAGTAATTCACATAACGTACATACTGAAAGACGCTTGTCCTGAACTAAAATAAAAACCAACAAAGCAAATGGATGTGTGAAATGAAAATGTTACAGTGGTGTGAACGATGCTTTCAGCAAGTTATGTCAATTACTGTCTCTTCACTTACATTTTCACTTCAGTGTAAAGGCCAATTCACACCACACAGGCAAATCCAACAAATTCCAGAAAACAGCGGTAACTGCTGATCCGACATAGTTTGTTGGAGTTTTGTTGGTGTTTGTCCGTGCGGTGTGAATTGGCCTTAAAGAACATAACTCTGAGTTCATGGCAGTTTAGATTATACATCTAACCGAACTAACGCATTACAACTAGTGGTATTTATTTATTTATTTAACATTTTTCTGTTTGGCAGATATGTTAGAGGTGGGACTTTTATTTTGACGGGGTTGAGAAAGAAAAGCGCCTGAGCACACAGTGCTCACATTCACACGCCTTCGTCATTCAGTTCTGTCTAATACGGTAATATTACTGTTACTATTATTAGTAACAGAAAAGCAAACATTAAAATACATTATAAAACATTATAATACTTTTTTCTTGTTTGCCGTCAGAATTCAGCAAATACGCATTTATATATTTTAAACAAATCTTGCAGTGGAATCTAGTTGAGATGCTGAAAGGTTCGGCTTCACTGGCGATTCACGAGCAACTTGAAACTTGTGATTTCAAATTATGCTGCACTATAGAGGGCTTTTCACACGTGAAATTGTTAACCCAGGGTCATCCTAAACCCCGGATAAACAGAATCCTGGGTTATCTGTAATCATGTTTCACACTGCTTATATTAAACCTGGGGTTA
>JAUCMS010000038.1:11212682-11230733 GCA_032357445.1 Enteromius radiatus
CAAAATATATACTGTACGTGTGTGTTTTAATATAAACAGAATAAATAAACACAGTATATACAAATATATTATGTAAAAGAAAAACTTTTATTTTGGATGCGATTAATCGCGATTAATCATTGCCCAGCACTAATTTATATATATGCATGATATGCTGCTCAATTATTAATGTTAAACACAGTTTCAATGATTAAACACCAAAAACAAACAAATAAAAACATTTTGGAATGAAAAATCATTTAGAACCATACTTCTACAATAAACAATTTTTTTATGTAATTACAGTGTTAAGAATAAAATACTTATTTTAGTGGCTAAAATGTTGTTCTTGTGTAGTACAACGTGCTGACAACATTCGCACACACACAGGCATGCACACATAACACATATAATGTACTGTTACGTGTAGTAGTCACAATTTACCAGTCACATTATGGAAATTATGGAATAATTATGGAAATTCCCTGTTCCCTGGTCAAAAATTGTTGGAAACTGTTATTCAAGTTCACATGTGAAACAAAAGGGAGGGACCTAGCATTTGTACTACTTTACAAGCAGGTCATACTTGCATCCAGATGTTAATGCTATTTCTACATATATTTACAAAACAAATCACTCTGTGGACATGAAATCTGTCCCAAACTATGCAGACGTAGAACACTGGGGTGAGTGGTTCAGTGATTTGCATAGAGGGGCTACATCAGTGACACAGCACCAGTGGCTGGCAAAGCATTAAGCTGACTTTTTAATGGTTCAGAGCACAGGGCACCTGCTTCCTACAGAGGTATCCTCCAGGCATGTTTGTACACAAAATGACCAGTCATCTTAAAGACCACTGGGTGAATCATGAGGTTTAAGTGATCTGAGCCTCCAGGCTACCGCATCCTTGGACACGTCACACACCAGACATGCTCTACTTTCACACAGTCCTCCAACAAAAGTAATACACCATTTTCCAAAAGAAAACATTTATTTAAATAGACATGCTTTTGCATTTTGTATAATAGTTTATTATATTCTGAGTACAATTAATGGACAGATAAACTACTGTACATTAACAATATACAAAGGAAATATCATGAGATACATTTCTTCAGCACTAAACAATTTGGGGTTCAAGTCCAATATGCCTGTTTCCTGTCCCGCAAGACACTTAATGCTCTAAAAGATTAAGATTCTGTTTTTAGAAACAGACCAGACTAATTTCACGATGGATTCCAAGATATTCTATTTCAGCACACATCTGTTCAAATCTTTGTGGAGGTTAACACTGGATCCTGCTGGGAGGAAAATGACCTCCTTTGACCAAATATAATAACCTGTCAAAAATTGACTACTTGCTTAAGGATTAGAAAAGGTCAATGGAAAATCTTAATAAAAGAAAGTAACATTTCTTCTTTATGTCAAATGCCCAGATGTCCCAGTGCTCCCCCTTGTGTAAGTTTTATAAATACAGACACACACACACACACACACACAGAGTTTCAGAAAACTTAATTCTGTATGATTTTTTAAGCTTGTTTCCTCATGAGAACCTAAAAGACGACCCCACACAAGGTGAAAATTTACTAGCATCTCTGCTAGGGATATTTGGTCCCCATAACGTGGTAAAATCAGGTACACAAATATACACACACTTGAATGCATTATATTCTTTTATTTGGATTGGCAAATAAGCAACAAAACCAGAATCCAAATAACTTGGGAGGTCATTTTGCAAGGGTACACATGGCTAAAATACATTCGACTCCCTGTATAGTTTATTGCGCATTAACTAATGTTAACAAGCACAATTAGTGATTTTAATAATGATACTAACAAAACATTTACACTAATATTAATAAATGCAGTAGAATTATTGTTCATTTTTAGTTCATGTTGTTAATGAACCTTACCAAAAATATGAAGTATGCATCCATAAAACAAAGTAAAAATTTGTTTAAAACTGTATTATCAAATGTGACCCTGGACTACAAAATGTATTGATTTATCTTTTAGTCCAAAAATAATTAGGATATTAAATAAAGATCATGTTCCATGAAGATATTTTGTAAATTTCCTACTGTAAATATATCAAAACTGATTAGTTATTAGTAATATGCATTGCTAAAAACTTGATTTGGACAACTTTAAAGGTAATTTTTCTCAGTATCTAAATTTTTTTGCACCCTCAGATTCCAGATTTTCAAATAGATGTCCGAGCCAAATATTGTCCTTTCATAAGAACCAGTGGAAATCTCAGTTTAAAAAAAAAGACCCTTATGGCTGATTTTGTGAGTCAGGGACACACATTATTAAAAAATGTTTTGAAATAGAATATATTGAGATATATTGTCAAATTTAAATAGCCGTCAATGGAGAACAACGCTGTAACAGGAGACAACCGGAATGTGCTAACTTGATAAACTTCAACTTAATTTCAGTTCGTCACCAGGTAACACTGATGTTGAATACCCAGTCAAATCAGACCAGCATCAGACAATGCATCTCACAACGCACCAACCTTAAAAGGACCGGGGGTTGGTTGTTCATTTCCAGTGCATTTTTGCATGGTCTGCATGTTCAGGCCAAAGAGAAGTCATTACCAACAAATGAGCAGCGTTTGCATACCAAGGATGGCTTAAGGTGCTTGTTTTTATGCAGCCTTCTATCATTTCCTGTAATTGAAGACAAGCGTGCCATTTTCTTCTCATTTACAAGATAATTTGATGGAAGGCAAATGTTATTTCGTGGGGAGGGGTGGGATGTGGTAGCACACCGCATCTGTTTGCTTTTGTGCAATTTTCTTGTACCGTGACACAGAGTCCTCACGCAATAAAATAAATGTCAATGAAAAGAAAAGTAAAAGAATGAATCTGCCTGTATGCCTGGCTATGTGTCTCTAATTACCTTGGAAATCAAGTCAATACGGAATTAGTATGCAAATAGCCACACAGGATAAGACGCCACTTACACTGGCCTGATCAAAAGCTGGTTGTACTGTGAAAGTAATTCATGTTCAAATGCATATGCAAGAAGTAATCAAGGGCTACTACACCAGCATAAAGCATCGAGAGCAACAATTACAAGCACAGAAGGCTGACGAGGTCTAATTCGACAAAGCAATTGCTACAAGTTTCCTTAATTAACAATCACAAACGAGACACAGATCCGTGAGACAAATTGATTTCTAAAGAGGTATTTGAATAGCGATTGTGAAGGGGTCGAGGAGGCATTTTATATTTGAATTTGTAAGAAAGATGTCAATGACCCAAGAGGAAGTGGTTCAGGATCGTTCAATCTAGCCTGTGTGTTTCCCTCTATCTCAAGATTGAAACATTCTAGATCCATTACTCCACACCAGAGCCAGTGCTCATTTCTTTTCTGTCTTGTGTCTTTGATTGGATATAATGACTCTGAAATCTCAACACGATAAGAAAGGAGAATGTAGCCGCTTTAACTCAGGAGAGAGCGTATGGGGAATTGTTAAGACCGTGATTATTGGTGTGTTCCTGGCTCTTTTTTATTTTTTCCATTTCCTTTGTTTTCTAGGTTTAGAAAAATCACAATGTCTCATTAACACCTACAATATGCCATACCAACACAATCTGTGATAACACCCTTCCATAATTTAAGCGAACACTGAATAATTTGACTGCTTTGCATCTGTTGTGTGCTTAATGACACCGCAGGAAACATTATGGACAGTGAAATACGCATTCACATTCATCCTTATTTAATCGTTAATAAGCTTAACATGTTCATTAGATAAGTCCTTAATAGAAGTGTTTCCTGTACAGATGCATGAAGAGGTTTGGAGAATACATTTTTTTTCTTACTTTATTTTAAATCCTATAGCTTTTATCCTATAAAATTAATTGCAAAAAAAATAATAATAATTAATTGCAAAAAAAGAAATATATATATATTTTTTTTTTATGTGCGTTTCAGATATGTTGTTCTTTCAACATAATGTTGATTATAAAGTAAAGTATAATATAATATAATATGTGTAATACATTAATCTTGGTTACATTAAGGGACCCATTTAGGGTCCCATTTACTTCCATAATAAGTGCCTCACCATAATCAATTAAAAAAAAAAAAAAAATTAATTAATTTAAATTTTAACTAAAAAAAAAAAAAATAATAATAATAATAAAACATGATGCCACCAATGCTGTCAACTGAGTCGATCATGTACTGAACCTTTAAAACTAATATTAATTGGATGAGTCTAAAAATTAACAATCCGTTAATATGCCATAAAATTAGATGGCCATTCTCCTCACATCCCATAGTGCAAGGTCTCAGAAGTTGACCAAAAATACAGTTAAAGGACCCATGCAGATAACCTTTGACCTGTGTTCACTAACGGTTACCATAATCCCCTGAGCCATTTTGGAAACAGGTCATCAGATTGTGGCTTGCTCAATGGCAGACATCCTGGTTCTAAGGGGGTAACGCCAACACATGCCAAGAGCAAACTGTGACGGTGATGATGATAATGTAACATTGCAGTACTCTGGTAGCCCTGTCACTTCTTCCTACATTCATGGTGATATTACATCTGAACTCTGCCTTTCACTGACTGTGCACAAATATTTGTTGCTTCATATTGTAAAGCCACAGAAAAAGGTACTCTAAGTAAAAAAACATTATGTTTCATGGGATGGAAAGCAGACACAGACTTCAAAAGAGCCACCTGGGTGTTTGTTGACCTACATACAGTAGGTAACCATATGGTGGGTTTCATACAGTAAATCATACGTGCAGAACCATGCTGCAATATAGATCAATTCAGACATGTGCTCAGAGCATTTTTATCTGTTCCAGCCTAAAACATCAAATTCCCTGTACTCTCTGTACTGTAGCATATTATCTCATGAAGGGAATATATATATATATATATATAGGAACACCTGTTCAATTTCTCATTAATGCAATTATCTAATCAACCAATCAAATGCCTTGTTGATGCTAGAGGTCAGAAGAGAATGGGCCGACTGATTCAAGCTGATAGAAGAGTAACTTTGACTGAAATCACCACTCGTTACAACCGAGGTATGCAGCAAAGCATCTGTGAAGCTACAACACGCACAACCTTGAGGCGGATGGGTTACAACAGCAGAAGACCCCACTGTGTACCACTCATCTCCACAACAAACAGGAAAAAAGAGGCTACAATTTGCACGAGCTCACCAAAATCGGACAGTTGAAGACTGTAAAAATGTTGCCTGGTCTGATGAGTCTCGATTTCTGTTGAGACATTCAAATGGTAGAGTCAGAATTTGGCGTAAACAGAATGAGAACATGGATCCATCATGCCTTGTTACCACTGTGCAGGATGGTGGTGGTGGTGGTGGTGTAATGGTGTGGAGGATGTTTTCTTGGCACACTTTAGGCCCCTTAGTGCCAATTGGGCTTCGTTTAAATGCCACGGGCTACCTGAGCATTGTTTCTGACCATGTCCATCCCTTTATGACCACCATGTATCCATCCTCTGATGGCTAATTCCAGCAGGATAATGCACCATGTCACAAAGCTCAAATTTCAAATTGGTTTCTTGAACATGAAAATGAGTTCAATGTACTAAAATGGCCCCCACAGTCACCAGATCTCAACCCAATAGAGCATCTAGGGATGTGGTGGAACCATGTATAGGTGTTCTTATTGTCCAGGTGTGTGAGTACAGAGTGCGATGCTATGGAGACTGCATCCTCTGTGCTTCTACTGCCTTGGTAGGCAAACTGGTGTGGGTCCAGAGTAGGTGTGAGAGACTCCTTCAGATGTGACAGGACTAACCGCTCAAAGCACTTCATGATGATGGGTGTGAGTGCTACAGGGCTAGATTCGTCCTCAGACACCAAACACGAAATGTGTTGATATTATGATGTGTATGTTGTGTAAATGTGTATGGTATTATTATTTATCATAAACAAGCATAAAACAGTATACCATACACAAGACGATATACAAGCACAATAACAATATACACAACGACCAGAAGGATATATGTTCACTCAAAGTAAGTTTTCTTGTGAATTCATATAGGGAAAAGTCCACTGTCTTTCAAAAGCGAGAACTAGTTAACATTCCTTCAAGCAATTAACCAGTGTTATCAGTCGGTTGCCATGGAATCAGAGGCCTGTTTTGCCTTCCTGAGTTGTTAGCTGCCTTTCGGGGGAAGGGTCCACAGACCCTCATAGTTGCAGTTTGAGTTACCCCTTGGGCTGGTAAAGCGGTATTAAAGATTATTTCACGAGTTTGCACTTCCTCATAAATAGTTAAGCGTGTTTGGCCTGCTGTCCAGGGTACGAGCCGGGAGATCGGCGGATTCTGAGCCCTACTGGTTTGAACCCTAGCAAGGGCAGAGCTCCCCGCTTGCCCCCCAGGTGGAAGATGTGAAAGAAAGCGGAGAATGGGAGGCGGAGATATGCGTATCTAGATATGAAAGGGAAGCAGACGAGCTTATTTAAGGCGGAGGCGAATGAACATGTTAAAAGTAACAAATAGTTTGCGCCTGATTGGTTCAAATGCTATATAATACTTATAACTATATTAAAATCGGTTTTATTTCTAGGGATTTGATCGAGAATTATCCATATACAACAAATTAGATATTTATGCATTTATTTAGATCTAGTTTGGACAATTTTAACGCAAATGATCAGCAGAATTTTTTTTTCTTTAGAAATCTGAGGGGGCATGTTCTTTTCACTAGGTTTCTGCAAATCAGTTTATAATTGTAAGTCATTAGTGGTCTGTTTAAATATGGACTGACAAACCTTTATGAGCTGTTACTTATTTAGAAAAGGACCCAATTAGAGGACACTGTTATCACAAGTGATGGTGGCTGAAGTGTATATTATTAGTCTAGGCACACAGCAATAAATTTGCACATTATTATTCAACAGACTGTTAATTATAGAGAAATAAATAATGTGTATTCGCAAGTCTCCACATTTACTGAAAAACTAGGAATTGCTGCGCATTAATAATGTTGTAGTTGCAAAGAGCTCCTCGAAAATGATGCAAGGAGGTTGTCATCAGTTCACTGCACATCAGTCAGTATGTCTGTTTGGTCTGTCTTGTTTTCTGCTTAATGCTGCAGTAGAATTTTTATAATGAGACAAGCAAGTGACAAGTAATGTGTGTTTTCATTATTTCAAAGTAATGCAAACTGCACAAACATCTGGATTTTGCAGGACTTCACACGACTTGTGCTCATTATTGGGAATTAAAATAAAATAAAAACATCTTTTGATACTCAAATTTAAGAATTGCTATACCTTAATTCCTTAAAACAACTGTTACAAATAATAATACACTGCAATGCCATAAAAAGCATGAAATAAAAGGTTATGATATATTGGGTGAACATTTTTGGGTGAACCGTTCCTTTAAGACGTCGAAAACTGAGAAAGACAACAGTGAGGATGGTCACAGAGGAAAAGTGAGAAATGGAGTTAGAGAGGAGATTGGCCAAGTGTGTCTTGATACTCTGTATATCAAAATAATGGTACAAGATGTCTCACACATGCTCTTTTATTTCCTGCAAGCTGTGCTTGTAACACAACTATCTCCTGTTACTACGGTTGAAGAAGACCTGTGGAGGCGACAGCTGTCAATCAAACTTTATCAGCCAGGAAGTGTTGATCATAGTATATTTGAAAAAAGTGAAAATATTTTCCACCTAGATGTGAAAATAACATATAAACAGTGAGTCAGGTAAAGTAGACTATATATGATAGTGTCATATGATATATGATAGTGTGACTCGTGGCCAGGTATGGTGACCCATACTTGGAATTTGTGCTCTGTATTTAACCCATCCAACATGCACACACTTGGAGAGCAGTTGGGCGGGAACGGTGCCTTGCTCAAGGGGCTCACCTCAGTCGTGGTATTGAAGGTGGAGAGAATGCTGGGAATTCACTCCCAATCCCTGCCATGACCTTGGGTTACAAGTCCTACTCCCTATCCATTAGGCCACGACTGCCCCTTAAAAAAAGGATGCTCTGGCAGTGGTGGGATTCAAACCCACGCCCCCAAAGAGACTGGAGCCTTAACCCAGCGACTTAGACCACTCAGCCACACTATGAGTATCAATTCATATTGTGAGTGTACACAAATAAAAGCATACTTTTATACATGGATGCATTATTATTAATACAATAAAAGTGTAAATCTAAACATAAATATTACGGAATACTTGAATTTGTGTCGAATTTGAGAGGTAGGATTCGTGAGCACAAAGCTCAATTTCGCAAACAGTTGAGTATGCAAGTCTTTAAAGTATGCTCCTTTGTGAGTCTATGTGAGAGACGCATCAGAATCAGCACATGCTCACTGTCCAGGGGGCTTTGTTTTCAAGTGCGCAATTTGCTGTTCTTCCGCTGGCAGTTATTAAACAGCACTGCATTGCTGCGGGTGCCTCCTTTTGGATTGGGGGGAATTGCCTGCATTCGCCACTACATGTACTCACTATATGGTTAGGATTAGGGTTTGGCTTTTGTCACTTGCATGTAATTATGCATAATTAATTGTTAGTATAATAGTTAGTACATGTAATCAAGTACATGTAACAATAAATTGTTACCGTTTTCATTTTATTGTTAGCATTTTCTTTTTCTTTTTCATGGTTTGAATCTTGAATACACAAACCTTGTGGAAAACACACACTGTATCATAACTCTGAAGAATGTCCTGGCAGAAAATTACCAGTAAAGTAATTTTGTAGACATTTTCCTTTAGCCCTAAAACACAGCTAAATTCATGATTTAAAATATGAGTAAAACCCCTCTGGGGAAGAAATGTAATAAAACAGAGAAAAAAAAAGTCCTTTTTTATAAACATGGTATTTTGGGCCATAAAAACATATGAAAACAAAGTTACAATTTAATTTGACCATGCCATGTGTCTAAATCCTCTATGCCAATTCACAAAGCTAAACCATTCCTTGTTCAGAGATTTCCACAGTTGATAATGTCAACACCCGGGGCCTCATTTATAAAACGTGCGTACACTCATATTTGATCTTAGAGTGTGTGTACGCTAAAAATCCATATTTATAAAAACTGTCTTTGACAACTCTGAAAAGTGCTTAGAGTCATGTCAGGGTCTGAGTAGACGTACACACTTTTTATTGTAGGTTTTTTTTATTTTTTATTATATGTCAAGGAGAGAGAGATCCCCACCATCTCTCTCGTCTCCTGGCTAAGCCCCCGGGCCTGATGCAAACGCATCAGTCTGCTGTCTTGTGAGACCCTGAGATGAGGATTTAACTCCACGTTAACACCTAAGCTTATTATATGTTAAGGACATTAATTATGAGTCGTTTAAAAGGCAGAGAGCTGAAACCATTTATTTGTGCGCAAGTTCAATATAATTTGCAATTCATGCATTTTCATCTGAAAGAGAGGCGTACATGCATTTTCCTTCTATAAATCGCACGTCTATATCTGAGAAATGATCGTAAGATCAAATCTAGGATTGTTTCTGCGCCACATTTTATAAATGAGGCCCCAGTTGTCTTATATTTTTTTCAGTTAGTATCATTATTAGCGCTTTCCCCTTGATCTGAAACTCCTGCCGTCTTACTTTCTAATTACCATCCACCTCTAATCCAGGTCTGGCCTCCACAAAGAGCTGCAGGGAAATGAGTGAAGTCACAGCATTCTCATCCTCTTATCACTAGGGCAAACCTACGCTTTAATTAAGGTGAAATTAATATCAAAGCCATACAGTTTAGTATCATATCTGTAAGCCAATTTAGACACCGTTTTGGGCAGCGGAGAAGAAAGCTGAGAGTTCAACAAAGACCAGCCGTTGTTTACAGGGAGTGCCAAAACACATGACAGGCCTAGAAAACGCTTTCTAGCTTGCCTCTATGACTATAATTGCTCATAATTCACTTGACTGCTTTTAATGAAGGAATCGAACCTGCCAGGGCGATCAGAGTGAATTCGGTTCCCCTTCTGTCGCGAACCTTCCCCGGGTGCCTTATTAATTCTATCCATGTACGTCTCTTGTGGCTGAGGCTCGATACACAAAGCATGACGAAATTCACTGGGTGATTGAAAGAGCACCTTCCGTTCCGCAGAGGAGCTTCAGTAGCTTCCAGGATTTAATCAATCGAAGCGTTAAGTGCAATTCAGGTCACACAGCACGCAGCACATCCTGGCCCGCTTCGCCTTTGCCTCACACAACAGCTTTTACAAATGTTGTAGATCTCGTTTTGTGTGGTCAGGGGATCGAGGATACTCTGGGTACATGACCTTTCTGACTTTCAAGGTCTAAACAATGGGACTGAACATGGATCAGAGGTTACCAGGTCTGGGAAAAATTCTAAATTAAAACCGTTCCTGTCAATTCATGAGTTACAATTAGATTTTTTTTTGACCCCGTTCCGCATGAGACTGAATAGAGATTTTAATTGAAATGACAAGAATTCATATAACAGAATAACAGAATAAAAATGACTATTTCTAATAACAACAATAGCATTCTACAACATGCTGTTATATGATATTTTGTCAATTAAAGTTATTTTGCTCAAGGCTGCATTTATTTCATCAAATATGAACTAATTTTGTGAAAAAATGTTTTATATTTGAATATGTAATTAATTTCTGTGATATGAAACAGATTTTTTTAGCATCATTACTCTAGTCTACAGTGTCACATTTTAATACGCTGATTTCACTAGTTCCCACTTCCTCTGCGATAATATAGCTTGTTTGGCGGACTGTCCGGGTCACAGACAGGGAGCCCGGCGGCCCCCGAGCTCTAGGAGGTTTACCCCTAGTAGGCTAGGGTTAACAGATGCTCAGAGCCCAGCATGGTCCCCGCATGCCCCCGGAGGAAGTGGAGAACGCGGGAGGATATTAGACCCTTCCCCAAGATCAGGAAAGGGGGAGGTGGAGGAAGACAAAAAAGGAGAGGAAGTGAGAGGTATTTAAGGCGGAGGTGAAGCGTTTCACTGGGTAATTTAATAATGAGGGGATTGATAGCAGGTGCAAGCGTTCGTTTGTAGTCCTCCTGAAATTCATTGAATTAATTAAATGTCATTTATTATCAATGTTGGAAACAGATGTGTTGCTTATTGCTATTTTCCAGGTGTCACGGCGTCACTCACGCCATCAGCCGAAACAGCCACCTACACGGTCTCTCTCACCTGATTACTAATCACCTGCACCCAAACCCACACACACACTTACTTACCTTCAAAAGCACACGCATCAGTCACTCGCCGGCTGAGCTAGAGGTCGCTACCCCAATTCTGGTCTCCTGTCTGCTTGTCTGCCCAAGTCATCAACCGCTGGAATCTTCCACAACTGATTAGAGACTTCCAATACCTTGAGTATTACCTTCGTTGACCTGTTTAATGCTTTTGTTCTCCTATGTTGAAGTAGATCATTTATGTCCTGAGTGTGACACCTGGAAGTTCTCATACTTTTTCAGGATTCTTTGATTAATAAAATGTTAAAAAGAACATTAATTCAAAATAGCAATTTTATTCAGCAAGGACGTTAAATTGAAAAAATTAAAATGAAGAATAATACTGGTTGTAAACAATTGTTTGTAAAGATTTCCATATTGAAAAAAATGCCGTTCTGTTTATTGATGAGACATGGAGCATTAACATCAGAATTGAGGATGCAGAACTGTAATTCAAATTCAAGGAAGTAGAAACTATTAAAGTGTGTGTGCGCGTGCATCTAACACACAAACCTACTGTATTAGGTTCTACTTCAACTGTATTGTAATTCTACATCCTCAGTTCTCAAGCTAGTGCTTCATATCTAATAGCAGTGCAATGAATGTGAGAGCAGAGGCATTATACAGAATCTATTATTTTGCAAAGTCATACCATTATGATTTCTCTACAGTCCCATTATTTGTACATTATATTTTCTTGCACCGGTTTTTAAAAACTGAAGTATTATTCACAGAATTTAATTCATTTTCATATCCCGCACAGCCAGCCAATGAGGCTTGACTTGTTGTCTGAAGGTAAAGAACCTCACTGGTCATTTATTCAGGCAAAGACAATCAACCGTAAAACTATTATCACATATTCTTGAAAGATATTGATTAAAGGCTGTTGTAAGTCATCCATCTTGATCACAGCCAGAAAATTTAATAATTCCAGCGATGGAGTTAGTGCCATCTACATAATTATGTTTTAGAGACTTATATTCTGTGAAAACTTTAAGCGACTAGAACTGTTTATACAGCACAGATCAGGCGGCAAACAAGCAAGAAGACTTTTGTCATGTCATGTCATTATTATTATGTTGTTGTTGTTTTGGATAGAGTACAAAAACATTGATTACAAACAATTACTAGCACTACGGTAATAAAATAATTACTGTAATTACTTCTCAATTGCTTGCGTAAAAGCTTTTGTTGTGCCATGTTACATCACACATACAGTAAACCCTAAATAATTCAAATGCAAGTGCAATCATCTCTCAATTCAAACCACTCATTCTCCATCCTTTCATAAAATTACTATTTGTTAATTCAGACATTCACTGATTCATTTTCCTCTGCATTCATATTCATTTATTTTACTACTACAGACGCGTGTAGTGGGTGAAAGGGAATGAGATATGGGTCAGGGATTTACGCAGCGCATTTGAAAAGGAATAGGAGATCGACTCTGTATAGACAGACGAGCTTTGACCTCAACGCCTCCTGTGAAGGAAACTTGGTCAAAAACATTTCAAAGGAAGGATGTATGTGTGGTGTGCTCATAGTGAGGGGAAAAAATGAACATCAAACCCCAACAATTCTAAAATGCTCTTTTTTGTTCCTTCTTTGGTCATGTAACACTTAAATTTAAGACTTTAATTTAAACTGAGTTTGGGCGAATAATTTGACGATTTGAGCGCCGTTCTCTGTGTGTTGCGTGCTGCGATATGACAGAACTGTTTGAGAAACTGTATAGTGCAATTAAAATTTGTAGTGAGTGCTTCTTGATTGGAGTTGAACATTTTTTGGGTCACCAAAAGGCATATTTGTCAAATCAAATAGATTAGCACAAAATAGCATTTATGGTGTTCCCTCAGCATCTGTGTGTGTACAAAATAAATAAATAAACCGCCTTGTTTTCCAATCTGATGCAAGTCAATGACAAACAAGATGGAAACTAGTCTTCAGGCGTAATTGCAAGCAGGGAGCTAAAAGTAAAATTACATTAACAGGAACTCAGACAGAAATGGGCTGGGGGTTTTTTTTTTGGTGGAATTCAGCTGCATTCTGACTATTCTTCCTGGAGTCAAGGTAAAAAGTTTCTGGCTAAAAACGTCAGGGAGAAAATGTCTCAGCCTACATTTATCTTACCTAGATTTTTGCAAAAAGCCACCATTCCATGGGTATTCACTTTAAAGGATCATTTTATTTTTTGTTTCCAAGGTTTTCAAAGACCTGCTGCTTGGAGCAGGGCAAGTAAAGGAGATGTGTGTAAAAGAAGCCTTTCTACCTTGCCAGAATGTGTTGAAAGGCACAAAACACTGGCTCTAATATAAAAGAGCTCCACTCACTATATCGTTTTTCAAACAGAATTCACAATAGTTGCATTGCAAAGATAAAGTGTACTTCAGATCATTTTGAAAATTTACTACTTAATTACAATTCCTCCGTTCAGTCAGACACTGTCCAGCTTAAGGACAGCTGGGTTTTGAAACTATTAAATCCCATTCAGGTCTATTACATCCGTTGAACACTGAATGAGTTCAAACTATTTCTTTCCTTAAAATAAAACATTTTAAAAGTCCTCTCCGGCTGTCAGAAAAAGCCAAATACTGGGATTGTGAGCCTATGCTTTTGCTGTCAGAATGAGTGGCACTGAACCAGCTGTAAGACATCTTGATAAAACTACAATTATTCTCACGAGACTGTGGCCTGAGGTGGTACATGCCTCAGCTTAAGGTGAGGAACAGAAACTTTAGCACCAATGATTTGGACCACATATCTGATCTATATCTGGTATACACAAAAAGTTATTTATTTCCAAGTATTGGAAATTAACATTAACATTATCTTAACATTAATATTAATCAGGCACTTGCACAGAAAAGTAACCTTTGTGTGACTGTGAGAAGAAAAAAAAAAAACGTTTTATTATATATATACAAAAGGATGATGACGCATGACTTAATAAGGCTGTTGAGCTGTGAATTCTGTTCTTCAAGTGTCTCACTTTGAGGCAAAATTATTACACAGGAGGAAAATCTCTCTAAACAAAAAGCAACTAATCCCCTTCATTCGTCTCTTTAAAAGGGAGTCTTTCACAGGAATAGTGCATTGAGCCAGGTCTGACACAGTCAATGTATAGCTTTGTCTGTGCTTTTGCAAGCTCTGTCTGCATGAGGCTGGCCTTATGCACCCTCTGTAATTTTAGAGCTTTTCATGGACAGAGATGGAGAACAATGATGAAAAGCCGCAGTGGTTTGCCTCCCTCTGCATCACCTCTTACTTCCAAAGGTGCATATTGTTTTTAAGGGTAGTATCAGGTATTTGTAGTCAAAGTGTGCTTAAAAGAAGCGTCACGCTTTCATTTTGTAGTCACTTTATTACGTTTTTGTCTGAATACAATTAATTTTAAACAACTCCCATATAAACAGTATCTTCCTTGATCAATTATCAATGTGTTAAAGGTTCGGTTCGCCCCACCAAAAAAAAATTTAAAGTTCCAAATCTGCATGACTTTCTCTTTTCCGTGGATCAAAAGCAGTGAATATTTAATGAGTATCCTTTTTTCACATTTCTTTTTCATTTTCATGAAAGTGAATGGAGACTGTGTCTGTCAAAATCATTTCAAAAAAGCAAGTATAGTCCAAAAATTCACATTTTGTGTTCAACAGAATAAAGTCATATTGGTTTAAAATGATTAATTGACAAAAGAAAGTTAATTTGTGGAAGAACTGTTCCTTTAATCTACGTTTAGGAAGCTGTTGCAACCAAATAAGCCTTGTTAATTAGTAGCTGAATCTAATGTCTGCTCAGTTTGTTTCATCCAGATTTCAGTTTCCTGTGCTACCCTCCTCTCACAGTCTTTATGAGAAATCAGTAATGTTTCATTTAGTAATATATTGTTTAAATGATACAAAGCCCAGAGCTGCCAAATGATTGAATCTATTTTTAGTTCACCAAGAGAAGGATGACTCACAAGTCTTTAAAAGCAGCACAGCCAAGGTTTGGTAGAAATGCGAGCTCATTTAGGGTCCACCAACATATAACTCACCAGTATGTATTCAGGTCGTGTCCTTGTGTCTTGATAAGACCACTAAATTATTTACACATGTGATCATTTTCTCAATGAACATGAGAATATGTATTGAGAGTGCTATATGACTAATTTCACATAAATGCTGTGAAAGACTTAAAAGACAGACCAAAAGCTGTGCCATATGTTACGATGTGGTATATTAGAAACACAGAAAACCCTTGCATGGCCTATAGAGATCTTTTCAGGAATATGCAGAGCAAATAAATCATTTGGAGCCATATTTAACTCAATTGTTCATTGTTTCAGTGGCTGAAACCTCCGGTTTTATCCTATAAAGCCCATATTCTCTGCAGATTAATTCCATATGACACAAATGAGCTCCCGTCCTCCTCTGTGCTATTATCTGATGGGTGAAATTAAATGTCAAAGATGTGTCATGTCACACAGAATCGCCATCACTCGTGACACCAGACTCGGGCCAGAGCGCATGACCTCGGGGCTTTGATCAAGATAACCAGGTGTCCACTCGTCTTAACACAACAGCTTCAAAGAAAACCCATCCATTTATCAGTGCTGCCATCACTAGACAGGAACCGTTTGTGGTTCGCTTTGAAAAAAGGGTTCACCTTAAGGTTTTCTTCTAGGCACCTGAACTCCTGTGATTCCTGCATTAATCGTAGCACTAAATTGCAATACAAACATAAACAACATCGGGTTCATGGAAGGCTTTGATAAATCTAGCCCCGAGGACCTGTTTTCATGTTATTTTTAAACTCGACACAAAACCAAAATTGAACCCATTTACTTTTTAGCACATGTTTATGGCCATATTGTGCATGATACAACAATATATGGTTGCATTATCAAAAATACTGAGAGCTTTCACATTTAGACAACAAAAAACATATTTTTGTATAAATAAAAGACACACACAAAAAAATATTAATCATTAAAAGTGAATTTGCATCACAATATTATACATGTACAGTAGGAAAAATTTATATTAGTTTGGAAATTTGCTAAAAACGGGTATTTTTTTTATTGGCAGATTAAAACATTAAGGGTTGCAAACATGACTTTCAAAAGTCTGTGACACATGAATCATGTTTCAAATAATAATTTAAGATTATTGACGTTTCTCTTGACAGTGGACATACATCTTTGGTGTACACAAGGTGGTCAATAAATAGCTTTTTTGAAGGACACACCCACACACACACACAAATGTTTTTTTAATTATAATACTGGGTTAAACACAACCCAGTATTATAATTAAAAAAACATTTGTGTGTTAATGATGATTGCAGTAATGAGGGTCATGACAGAAGCACCCAATCTAAAGCTCTATTCTTTTAGGGCAATGGCTCATGCACATTTAGAAGACTCAAGTATGACTAAGATGTCATCGAACAACCTGAAAATAATTGAAGACGATGTAACTAATTAAAAATGCCACTCACAGGGCCTTCCACTGATTAAATAATTACATAAAAAGATCGAGTACGTGAAAATATTATTCATTATGCGATCTTCAAAGATGAAAGTGAGCTTCAAAAGAATTTTTATCATGCGCTGGAAATTTAAATGTCCATTTTTATAGTATTTTTTCCAATTCTTGCATATACAAGTAACACATGGCCTCAAAACGTTATAATTGCGTGATGATGTCGAATGTTTTATAAATACAAACAGTTTATGATGTTGTTTACCCAAGTTAATTATTCATTGCAGACCACTTTTAATTTTAATTTCTCAATACAATGTGCTTGTGTATTTCTCAAATAAAAAGAAAGGGTATCTACGCAAAGTAAACAATTAAACTCAAACAGGGACAAATATATAGATTTGCTCATCCCAGATTTAATTCCCTTGTAACATTTTGTTGTTTTAATAATTGGGTGACTAACATACAAATGAAACCGGATGTCTCATTTAGCAGGCAAACACACCTTTGTTTATTCGCAGTGGTTTGAATGGGGTGGTTAATAATATGATGCCGTGCTTAGAATTTGACTGAAGCAGGTATAAGAACAAGTGCATAAAGCATAACCAAACGTTTAAAAGATCTCCACAGAAAAATGCAATAAGAAAAGAGAGCCTTGGGGTATTATATGGGAATGAATTAGAATCAAATCCAGTTATGGCACGCATGTCATACCCTTTAACCACAACAGAAGAAAATACAGCAGAACAACCAAAAGACGATTGCTGTTTGTATGAAATGTATCATAGGCCGGTCTGTGAACTTCCCCCTGCCTTTGTCTTTATATAGTTTTCTGGTCTTTCAAAGTAAAACATGCAAATTTATCTGACAAGTTTCATAGCGTATTTTTTAAAAAGTCAAACAATCATGTGGGTGGTATTTACTTGAATGAAGGAGTATGAAACCAGCTTCCATCCAAACACGGAAAATGATATTGTAAACCGTAACCTACGACATGGTATAAGCGTCGTTGCCAAATTCAGATGTTATCTTTTCCATCATCGCACAATTTTCCTGTGCAGTCACCAAGATTCTATAGTCAGTAAAATGATTCAGTGGCATCTAAAGTCTTATTTGGACATCAGATGTTTTAGATGGGGATGTAACGTCATTTCAGTATTTACAGGTAGGTACAAGACTAAAACTTTATTGCTGTCCAAATCAGAAATGTCAGTGAGTGCGTTTACATGCAGCCAGTAACCCTTTTAAAACCCGGATATTCACAATAACCCGGTTCCGCACGGTCGCGTAAACCCCGCCAAAAACCCGGGTATGCTCATAACAGGGTTTTTAAAAACCCGGTTACTACACCTGGGGTAACCCTTTTCTAACCCGAATGTTTGGTCGT
>JAUCMS010000038.1:11230833-11243554 GCA_032357445.1 Enteromius radiatus
TGATCAACTCAGAAACCCGAATACCGACCTTAACCCGATCATAACCCGGATATTGGCTGCATGTAAACGTAGTCAGTGTTTTTCTCATAGCATCCAAAATTCCCCACTGATTTACCATCTGTTTCCTGACAAACGCGAATTGTGATTCAATTCCATCTCTGAGTTTGAATTGAAGAGTTGGTTATGAATGTCTTTTTTGTCCAAGAGCTGTAAGGTTGCTATTTGACACTTTAGCAGGTTATGAGCGTTTGGGTGTCTTTGTTTCAAACAACTGAAATAAACTATGCTTACATACACAATGCAACGTTTTGTGAATGACAACCACATTTACATGTAACCGTGATTCTCCGAAGTATACTGTTCCAGTTCCACTTCTGAACATGATGGATGATGCAGCGACACCAATTTGGCATCTCTTGGCTATAAACAGCAAACATATATCAACAGTTTAACACTTTTTTGTGAGTTGAACAAAGTTAGAAAACAAGGACTAAAACAATGGAATGTGATAATGGTTTCACTCAAGTATGTTGTAAAGTTTATGAATTAATTAATAAGATACCCAAAAGTGAGAAATTACACCATTTTTTTCTAATCTATATGAAATTAACCTATATGGAGCAGGATCAACAAAGGACCACAATCTCATATTGCCAGGAGCGCAGTTGCGCTGTATCAGGGCACTAACTCCGAGGCTATTGGTGCCAATTAAGGTTTGTTTTCTTTTTAAATGAAATGCTTTGTGACATGATGTTTTTCCACAGCTGAAACACTGACTGATCACAGAAGGCTATCCATTCATATTTATTCCCCATTAAAAATAGTAGTAGTATTGGAAGGGATGATCCGAGAAAAAAAAAAGAAAATGTACACATACTGTACTTTTCTAAGTAACAATAAGGCTATCAATAAGCTAAGCTAGTAATGATATAAAACTGGAAATTCCATTAAAGTACTAGCCATGCAGTGATTAAAATAAAGCTGTTGGCTATCTGTTTGGTACACATGGGTACAGAACTGAAAGGCCCATACCGAGCATTTTCAGTATGAATGCGCACCAATGCCCCTACAATGCTCCTATTTGTCTGGAATCTGAAACATTTTCGTCTTTTGTATTCCACTGACACAAATACAGGGGAGACGAGACAAAGCTGAGTAAATCACGAAAGGAATATTCGTATTTTCTCCTTTTTTATCTTCATCAGTTCCAATTACAAAAACTCAACATTCTGAAAGACACTGAAAAAGCTACAACTACTTAAAAAAAAAGAAAACACAGAAATTACAAAAACTTTTACTAAACTTAAAATGGAAACAGGGATAAAACTAATTGTTTAATAAAAACTAGCATCTCAATCTCAATGAAAAAATAACACTGCCAGCCACCAGCCCAGAAAAGAGCTCATTTTCTTCCATAGCGGTAACTTTAATATTCAGCTACACATCTCTGCCAAAGCATATCCCAATTAGCTTTCGAAAACTGTGATGAGGACAAGCAAGAGTGAGACAAAATGAGGTCATTCCGGGTACCGTACACTCTTCAAGTGCCGATTCAAATAATATCTTCACATGCAGGTCCAATGAAGTAGTACTGTTGAGAAATTAAATTCAAGTACTTTCATTTCAGTCCACGATAACGGTTCCTTTCTTTTCGGCAAGCTCATTATCGTATGTTAAGCAAACAGCAATGCTGCGTCTAATCAAGCCGCCTCTTAGCATCAGGCGTAAGTGTCATGTGTGCAAGAAGAGGGATGCGCGATTGATTTACTGTCCTCTTAAGGTTTGAACTTTGCATCTTATCTGAGATGCCTATGGCTCTAAGGTCATTCAATCCATGTTAATCACGTGAATTTCCTGAATTCCCAACAGAGAACATTTTCACTTCAGCTAATCTCAGGCCTTTGGGAAATCTCATCATCAACTCAATAACAGTGTTCATAGTCAGGCAGTAAATGACTGCTGCTCTGATAGCAGCCGTACCGCTGACTTCCTGGAAACACTGTCAATCAATTTTCTGTCCCTATTCAAATGGAAATCGTGCCTGACAGGTCTATTTGTTTATTTTATGAAAACTAAAATGCCAAAGAAAATAAGCAAAAGACCAGGCTAACTTCTCCAAATGGTTCGATTCTGTCAACAATAGGTGACAGTAACAAAGCAATATACAGACATCAGTCCTGACCAAAATAAAGCCTGCAAATTGTGCATGTCGGTCAAAACACACACTTTATTATTTTTTTGAGACTTTTTTGTTAACTCACACACAGCTTTACACATAAACATGATGATTGATATTTGTCATCTATATTTGTTAAATATACATTGATTTCAACTGAATATCATGACATCCATATGTCCCTGATTATCCCATTACATTATCGGTCCTCTTCATACACACAAAATGTATATGGGCTGCACAGGAAACTTTATTACCCTGCATTTTACTCATTCATTTGCCTTCATTTGACAGCACTGGACCTCAGCCATTCTGACAAATGAAAATCGATAGCTTGATCAATCTGGTAATAAAAACCATAAAAGTTAATATTTTTAATTTCCATATGACCTAGTGACAGTAAACTTTTTTTGTACTGACTCAAATTATCCTTGATATTTATATGCGTAACTGTTTTAAATACTTGTGGGCCTTCATATCATGATGAATGTGCCAAACTGAAAGACAAAACTGGGTGAAATTACAAGTGGTGAAATTAGTTGATGTAACCAAGATAATTATAAAGTACTTTACATCACAGTGAAATGTGTTTTGTGCTTCTTAAGAACTTTCTTGTTGCCAAGCAGCATGTGAGGGGATTAAAATTCCTATAAAAAATAGTGGCCATATATGAACACACAATGGGTATGATTTTGCATGAAATGTTGAACATTTACCATTTCACCAGACAGCTGAGGTAAAAAAAAACAAAAACAGGGAAAAAAGAAATCTTAAAGATTTCTTAATTATAAGAATTTTGGATTTTCCTGTGGGAAAACTATCCTAAACATGATTAAAACAAGATCAAATTTATTGAGAGGACTTGTTTTCAGATAACAATAACATAACTATATTTATTATCTATCTATCATATATATATATATATATATATATAAAGGTATATAACCTTTATATTTAAAGGTTTTTGTTTAGCCAAGTGAAAAATCATTAATTAATTCAAAGTAAATAAAATCAAACACTACAGTACAAAATATTACAATTCTTACCCTCCAACTTGAATAATAATCATACAAAAAAATACATAAATCACTGGAATGGCACTCTGTGACAGAAAGTACAGCTTGTAATGACGAGCTAGATTGATCAATGGCAACTTTATCCTAACTGGTTGAAAATATATAAAACATGTCAACTAGCAGTCATTAGAGTTGTCTGGTTGATATCTTCTAACACTTTATTTGATGGATTCATAACATACTAAAAAAAACTTACTACAGCTTACTACTAACCCTAAACCTACCCTAACAGTCTACTCTCAGACATGTTACAAATTAATGACAATTAGTTGACATGTAGTTAGATAGTTACTTATAGTTAGTAGAATGACGTGTACAGTCAAAACAGTGTAAAAAAAATGTGTGAACAGCCTTTTTCACAATAAATATT
Source organism: Enteromius radiatus (assembly GCA_032357445.1). Classification (NCBI taxonomy): domain Eukaryota; kingdom Metazoa; phylum Chordata; class Actinopteri; order Cypriniformes; family Cyprinidae; genus Enteromius; species Enteromius radiatus. Next base: position 11,234,456 of record JAUCMS010000038.1, read on the forward strand.
TTTCATAGCAACTGATTTTACAGTTTATAATATCTTCCTGCCTTCATCACATTTTCACACTAGACCTGGCTGAAGTAGTTTGCATTTTGAGACGATACAAGCAGTTGAGATTTGCTACATAATTGCTAATGTACTAGGCTTTTATTGTTTCTTCCTAAAGTAAAAAAATCTAACCTCACAAAGCCTGCTTCTTGTGGTCCTTTGTTCAGCCTTGCTGTTTTTGTCCAATTTTCTCTGGACATCATGTAAATATCTAGAACCAAGTGCGCAGGCAAAATAAGCATGCTACATTTTCTTAGGTCTCCGTTTACTATTCCTTTACATGCAACATGCAATTTTCTCAGCCAGTGATGTCGGTAAATCGTGGGCCTGTGCAATTCAATAAAGAGCACTTAAAATGCTGAGTGGCTCATGAATTATTCAGAAAACATCAACCTGCATACCGACAGAGCCAAACCCATGTCTCAGAAGCAGGGCCTGGATGTCCGTCCGAGCGCAGAGGCTCGCTTTCCAAGATCTATATATCTCTGCACACAGCAGCTGCGGCATGAAAAAGGTTCTGATCTCTCTACACTCAGGAGAACCCCAGTCATCCATTGGACCTGACATGCAGACAAGCTGCTCTTGCTCCTTAAACACAGTTATTGTGAGAAGTGGTCTCCATGAATAAATCAGCAGCACAGTGATCCTGCTGGCTCCGCTGACAGCACCAGTCTGACACCCAATGACAGAGCTCAGACTGCCGTTAACAGACAAGGAAGAAGGAGCTCTTGAGAGGGTGAGAAAGTTGACAAAGACAAAGATCCTTAATTCTCTCCTGCAAGATTTCAACTAGGGCTCTCCACTGATTCAAATATTTTACATCAAATTATTTGCATGATAAGCAGATTACTTAACTGAAATTAATGACATATTTGGAGGGAAAAACTCCCCTAAATTAAGTGAAGAATTAAATAGGCAAAAAGTTGCTTACGTCAAGCCTGAATTTTGGAGAAGGTTTCATTTGTGAAGCAAAAACTGACAAAACTACCCATAATGTTTTAACATCATATCTGTTTTTTTTAAAAGAGCACTTTAACATGTCACTCATGCCACTTTAAATATTTGAGAGCTTTAAACTCTCAGGTGGATTCTGACGGCCTGTTAATGGTTTGCTGAAAGTGATTCCAACTACTGTACGTGGTTCCTCTTTGTCATTGTTGTACAGTCCCGTTTTGAGGGGGGTCCAATCGTAAAAATCACATTCTGGGAAATGAAATATCCATTTATTGAAGGGGTTCCCCATTCCAGATGCTAAATATCACATTTTTGGGGTCACTTCAACACCTGGACGTGAAAAACAACCCTCAAAGCAGTGTTAAAGTAGCCAAATTCCATGGGAAACCCACAGACTTGGCAACACTGGTGTGGACTTTCCTATTTCTCTCAGAATTAGAATGATTATTAAACCTTTATAGTTTGCGCCCTTGACGTGAACAGGATTTAAATCTTTGGTGCCGGTGTTAATGTCAGTTGCTGCCTATCTAAAGAGTTCAGTTAGAATGTCCATCAGTAGGCAGCAAGGCAACTCAGTGGGTTTTGGAATTGGGCTAAAAGAATAAACTGTGAAAGTTATTTGGCTTAGTAAAAAGAATAAATATCTTTAAGCAATTGCATATACATAATGATGTATACATACATATTTATATGTGTACTCTGTATCGTTTACACAATGCAAACTACAGTGACATTTAACAGTAGCTTGCATTAACCAAGGCTTGTTTTTGACTTTATGCTTAAACAGTAGCCCTTCATTGTCAGTTCTATGACCGTGTAAATGCTACACTTGAGGATTTTTGGCCAGGCATCCTTCCAGAGACCTTAAAGGTAATATGCCCATGAGAAAATCCATTCATGTAGTAAAACTACTGCTCTTTGATCTACCACTCTTGGATAGAGACATGACAATGCTTTATCTCCACTGCATGCCAAGGAGGCAATGTATCCATGACAACAGGGAACACGTCAGATGATAAATTGTCTGGCACTACGGTGGTGAGTGCTCTACGACTAGAGCAAAGTTAAACCAAGGTTTGTTTTTCTCATGAGTCTTTACATATGTCTTGTTACTAAGGATATAGAAAAGTTTTCAAAGACACTGAAGTAGCTGTATTTATTTTTCTCATCTTTTTGTTGGTTCATTTAGGCTTATAAACCTCATTACACGGTATCGACTTGGAATTACAATTTGAAGAGAATTTTTGCATTTATGATGCACTTAACAAACCACTTGCGATCCCAGAGATGGATCTTAATAACATGTGTAAACAGTTCACGTGAACTGGAAAGAGACTCGTAAGATTTGCTTAAGCTGTCCTCCTATCCAATTCATAATTCAGGGCACTTCTTGCTGAGGGGCTTAAATAAGGTTATTTTCAGAGAAATGTAAGACTCAGACATGACTAAAGGCTGCACCTCCCCTTAGGTCAGATGAAGGATTAGTACAGGCCATGGCCCTCAATGTACAGTATATTGACATGGGAGTCCAACTTGTCGGGGATATATACACGTGCATGCAGGATTAAAGCAGTCTGTGTGTTTGACCACATCTGAAGACTAACCTTGATATTCTATATGTTTTAAAGACACCATAACATTGATTTGCAGATGAGATTTGAAACATAAGAGGCATCCTTTGTATGCTTTGTAAAACTGGACAAAGGAGTGTGAAAAAACAGCAGACATGAGAGGACAAGGAAGTGGGCGACTGAAAAGGAAGAAGTTCTTAAAAGTAGCATTGTATGACCTGATCTTGTTTTCATGTTATGCCTCCCACTTTGTCCTCTGCTAAAGTATAGTTTATGAAGGCACTGGAGCTGTTCATCACTGTCAGATGAACACATTAAGAAACCCAGCAGGGATCACAGGCTCATTTCCATACATTTACAGACATTGATCTAAGTTAAGCTGACACTGACGGTGTTTGCATAGCATCTTTCCTCAGACCTACACACACTTCATATAGACTTCAAAAGAGCAGATGTCATAATCAGAGTCATTAACAGGGAAAAGGACAGGCAAATTGTGTATGAATGATGCCAATACAAATAAATCAGCGCAAATAAATAACATGTTTGTTTACTCAACCCAGATAAATGTAAGACAAAATGTGAGTGAGTCAATTAATCAATGAGTGAGTCAATTAATGAGTGAGTGAGTGAGTGAGTGAGTGAGCGAACGAAGTAATTAATAAATAAATGAGTGAATGAGTGTGTATGAGAGAAAGAGAGTGAGTGCGTGCGTGAGTGGATCAATCAACCAATTAGTGAGTGTGAGAGAGAGAGAGAGAGAGAGAGACAGAGTCAATTAACCAATGAGTGAGTGAAAGTGAGTGAGTGAGTGAGTGAGTGAGTGGATCAATCAACCAGTTAGTGAGTAAGTGAATCAATTAATCAATGAGTGAGTGAGTGAGTGAGAGAGCGAGAGAGAGTTAATTAACCAATGAGTGAGTGAGTGAGTGAGTGAGTGAGTGAGCGAGAGAGTCAATTAACCAATGAGTGAGTGAAAGTGAGTGAGTGGATCAATCAACCAACCAACCAACCAACCAACCAATTAGTGAGTGAGTGAATCAATTAATGAGTGAGTGAGTGAGTGAGTGAGAGAAAGAGTCAATTAACCAATGAGTGAGTGAAAGTGAGTGAGTGAGTGAATCAATCAATCAACCAATTAGTGAGTAAGTGAATCAATTAATCAATGACTGAGTGAGTGAGTGAGAGAGCGAGAGAGAGTTAATTAACCAATGAGTGAGTGAAAGTGAGTGAGTGAGTGAGTGAGTGAGTGAGTGAGTCAATCAATCAATTAGTGAGTAAGTGAATCAATTAATCAATGAGTGAGTGAGAGAGAGACAATTAACTAATGAGTGAGTGAAAGTGAGTGAGTGGATCAATCAACCAATTAGTGAGTAAGTGAATCAATTAATCAATGACTGAGTGAGAGAGAGAGAGTCAATTAACTAATGAGTGAGTGAAAGTGAGTGAGTGAATCAATCAATTAATCAATGAGTGAGTGAGTGAGAGAGAGTCAATTAACCAATGAGTGAGTGAACGTGAGTGAGTGAGTGAGTGAGTGATTGGATCAATCAACCAATTAGTGAGTAAGTGAATCAATTAATGAGTGAGTGAGTGAGTGAGAGAGCGAGAGAGAGAGTTAATTAGCCAATGAGTGAGTGAGAGAGCGAGAGAGAGAGAGTTAATTAACCAATGAGTGAGTGAAAGTGAGTGAGTGAATCAATCAACCAATTAGTGAGTAAGTGAATCAATTAATCAATGAGTGAGTGAGAGAGAGAGAGTGAATTAACTAATGAGTGAGTGAAAGTGAGTGAGTGAGTGGACCAACCAACCAACCAACCAATTAGTGAGTGAGTTAATTAACCAATGAGTGAGTGAAAGTGAGTGAGTGAATCAATCAACCAATTAGTAAGTGAATCAATTAATCAATGAGTGAGTGAGAGAGAGAGAGTCAATTAACTAATGAGTGAGTGAAAGTGAGTGAGTGGATCAATCAATCAACCAATTAGTGAGTGAGTGAGTGAGTGAGGGAGGGAGGGAGGGAGAGAGCAAGAGAGTCAATTAACCAATGAGTGATTGAAAGTGAGTGAGTGAATCAATCAACCAACCAATTAGTAAGTGAATCAATTAATCAATGACTGAGTGAGTGAGTGAGTGAGGGAGTGAGAGAGAGTCAATTAACCAATGAGTGAGTGAAAGTGAGTGAGCGAGCGAGCGAGGGAGTGAGAGAGAGACAGTCAATTAACCAATGAGTGAGTGAAAGTGAGTGAGTGAGTGGATCAATCAACCAATTAGTGAGTAAGTGAATCAAATTAATCAATGAGTGAGTGAGTGAGTGAGTGAGAGAGCGAGAGAGAGTTAATTAACCAATGAGTGAGTGAAAGTGAGTGAGTGAGTGAATCAATCAACCAATTAGTGAGTAAGTGAATCAATTAATCAATGAGTGAGTGAAAGTGAGTGAGTGAGTGGATCAATCAACCAATTAGTGAGTGAGTGAGAGTCAATTAACCAATGAGTGAGTGAAAGTGAGCGAGCAAGCGAGCGAGGGAGTGAGTGAATGGATCAATCAACCAATGAGTGGGTGAAAGTGAGTGAGTGAATGGATCAATCAACCAATTAGTGAGTAAGTGAATCAATTAATCAATGAGTGAGTGAAAGTGAGTGAGTGAGTGGATCAATCAACCAATTAGTGAGTGAGTGAGAGTCAATTAACCAATGAGTGAGTGAAAGTGAGCGAGCAAGCGAGCGAGGGAGTGAGTGAATGGATCAATCAACCAATGAGTGGGTGAAAGTGAGTGAGTGAATGGATCAATCAACCAATTAGTGAGTAAGTGAATCAATTAATCAATGAGTGAGTGAAAGTGAGTGAGTGGATCAATCAACCAATTAGTGAGTGAGTGAATCAATTAATCAATGAGTGTGTGTGTGTGTGTGTGTGTGTGTGTGTGAGTGAGAGAGAGAGAGAGAGAGAGAAAATGAGTAAATGAGTGAATGAATCAATCAACCAACCAACCAACCAACCAGTGAGTGAGTTAAATTGGTGTAGTTTTATGACTTAAAATCTTTAGGCATGCTTTTTGATCAATTTAACCATTAAAACAGATGCCAGAAATATTAAAATGGAAAAAAAAATTCGGAAAAACAAGTTTCACAGGGCTCTTGATGTGAAGTCACTGTGTGAGATATAAAATCACAGCCATGAAATGATATGCCTCCCAGAGCCTCAGATGTCACTAAATTGAGGTAGACTTCAGTTACAGCAATCAGACCGGCCGTTGACTTTAGCTGTACTGTAGAGTCTTAAAGAGCAAACACTCCTCTCAACAAGATTAATCACAATCTCTGGACACCATAAACACATATAAAACACTCTGCAAAAGACAGGGATTACATCTATGGTGACGATGTTCATAAATACAGCAATCTCACTTCAATAAATGCTGACATAATTTATGTGCATTAATCCAGTTTACCGCCAGAGATTCTAATGGCACATCAATAAATCATCACATCTAGCTGCTCTTATTATCTCCTCAAGAAAGCCTTCACTCTTGGCACTATTCGACATTCATCCACATTTGGAGTTTAGAAAAGTAATGTGCTCTATGCTGTGAAAATGTGTGCGCTTTTCCTTTTGTGGAGCTGAATGCAGGATTTCATAGCAAGGATGCACAGAAAAGAAGTTCATTCTGAAGCTAAAGAAAACAGCCTTGGAAAAGAACGAGTCAAAAACCAACACAAGGCTATTTCCTGGAGCTATAACACTAAGAGGACACTGATTGCTTGACACAGAATAATCAGGTCACATTTCAGCCAGCAAATGACATAATGTATAGAAATTGAGACAATCTTTCAAGTGCATGTATAACATACTCAACCTGTTTTAGAGGTGACAAACATGGATGATGATGTCTGCTTAACAATCCTGAAAATAGTCTAAGCTGTCGGACTGAGCATTACAGTAAATGCATATTAAAGTGCACTTAACTTTTTTTTTTTTTTTTTTACTAAATTCTCAGCAGGCTATTTGTCCCATCAAGGTGAGATACTTGTATAGAAACGGAAAAATCCAGTTGTAAACATACATTTTAAAAGTTATGAACATTTTATGTTTATGAACATTTACAAGTATAATTGTACGTCTTATTAAATCCAGTATGATAAACATTTGTGGTGTGACCAGAGACAGGTCCGCTCAGCAAATAAATTGAGTGTAAACTCCTCCTTTGAACAATACATTGCGAGAAAGACACCAGGGAGCATGAATCCTACCACAAATCCCAGCAATTTCTTAAAAAAACACAAAATATAGAGACTCAAACTTGACCCTCTGACTTATACCCACCCTCAGATCCATCAACAGAATTCTTACGGGTGGCTACAGTAAACCTTAACAGCTGGAAACAAAGGTGAAAGGTTGTAACGAAGCTTTCATTTAATGTGGCAGCTGGGTGGAGGGGTCGACAAGTAAATTACTTTAATTTATTCCCCTTTTAATTTGCTGCAACTTCAAGTCGGTTTAATTAGCGCTCCAGGGTCTGATCATGTGATCTCACCGTCCACAACACTTGCTGCTGACTCCGAGCTCCCACAGAGATACCAAGCTGTAATTCATGCTTTCCGTCAGTTCCAACTTTGCTCTCTGATCCCATAAAGAGGAGTCATATTCTTCCAGGGTCTGCGCCTCAGACATGTCAAGCACAACACACAGATGCTGAGAGGATGCGTGTTTGCAGGAAAAGATTGAACATGTGTAACAACATGTGTTATATTGCTCGCTGAGGGGGGGTGAGAGGGGAAGGTAAAAGCTACCAACACAAGGTACAGCACTTAAAAACAGTAGGAAACTCACTGCTGGAAAGAAGTAGTCCCTGAAAAAACTAAACAAAAAAGTAAAAACAAAACAAAGTAAAGCAAAACAAAAGAATAATAAAAAAATTAAGTAAATTAAAAAGAAGAAAAAAGGGGAAACAAATAGTAAAACAAAAACACAAAGACAAAAGAAAATTAAATAACATTCTAAAAAACAAAGCAAAGCAAATAAAACAATAACAAAAAAGAAAACAATGGAACACAAAACAAAAAATAACAAATCAAAAAAGCAAAACTAAAACAGAAAAAATGCACACAAAACAAAAAATATTTACATAAATTCAGCTATAAACATTGTATTATTTGACGCAATGTTTTACACACTCCCCGCTCATGACGGGCACAGTTGTTGTTCCAACCTCTAACATTTACTCAATAACTGATTGCCCAAGTTCCTGGTCTGTTTCTCTCAAACCGGGACTGTATGTTGGCATGTTGACTCACAGCTCTCACTGGGCTGTGGAGGGCTGTCAGGGCTGCTGCTAACACTTCAACAGAGCCAGCACAGCGGAGAATAAACCAAGGATATATGGCTCAGGGTTATGTAAATATATTTTGGATCGGAACCTTGGTCTACATAATCAATCATGCGGTTTATGACTGGTAAATTAAACTCTTCGAATAAATGATAAAAAAATAAAACTCAACATGCTGACATCCAAAATTGCAATCATACATAAGGGTTTTTGAATAAATCGGTATCAATTAACATCAATACATTTTATGCAGGACTGCCACAATCTTAAAGTTAAACATAAATCTGTCAGTAAAATGTATTAAAACTAAAACCAGTGGTTTCAGTACAGCATGAAAAACAATGGATATTCATTTTGAGATTTGCTAAATATTACATCCAACCAAGATGTTTTTTCAATATTAAACAGGGAAGTAAGAGAATCAATAACGCAATTTTCAAAATAGACATCAGTGTGTTATTATTCCTCTCTAGTCAGTTCTGCGTTGACTCATTGCTGTTCAATAAAACCCATCAAATATGAAACAAGTTCAGTTCAGTTGAATGGAGCAGCTTGACTGTAGATAGTAGTGTCAGCTCGAGTCAGTTCAATCTGGATTCAAATCAGTTCAGTGAGTGTCAGTGTTGCAAAACTGGATTCAGCCAAGCAGCTCTAAATATGACAATAGTGTCTTTATGTTTTAGCTAAATTCAAGTGTTAATTAAAAGTGTATATTAGATGACGGCAGAAGTACATGTAAAATGCAAATGTACAGGACGCGAGTATGCAATTAAATCCAACATTGGCTAACTATAGATATTTTATTGGTCACTATAGCTTTTATTGCTTCGAGAGTCAAGGTACAGAAAACAGCTAGGAAATGTCAGCAATAGTAAATTTACACTGTCAAATGAGTCATTTAATTTTGCTTATGCTATTCTTTTAAAGGGGTCTTACATGCTCTTTTTCAAGCTCTTTGGCCTGAAATGCGTGTTGGGAGTGTGTGTACACAACCACCCTACAATGATAAAGATCCACCCAGTAGCTTTCTTTTAATTTAAGAAAATAAGTTGCCCCTTCTGAAATCAAGCCATTCTCAAATGCCTGTTGGTGTGACGCCACACAGACGGAGGCCACTCCCACAATAGATGATTGACAGCAGCGTGTCACACAGACTGAACTGGTGTCTTACCTCAGACCCGCCCTGAGTGAGCCGTCATCAGTCC
>JAUCMS010000038.1:11247691-11261896 GCA_032357445.1 Enteromius radiatus
TCATAGAATGAGTAAAGGCAGGTGAGCGAAAACTTTTGGTAATATAGTGTATATATATATATATATATATATATATAAAGATTGAAAATAAATCAGCATGTTAGAATTATTTCTATAGGATCATGTGATGTAATGATGCTGAAAATTCAGCTTTGCATCACACTAATAAAATATGTTTTAAGGTATTTTAAAATAGTAAATCATTATTTAAATTGTAATAATATTAAAGCTTTTTTTCTTATATTTTTGATCAAATAAATGTTTTTGTTTTTGCAATTCAAAATGACAGTTCAAACTAGCACTCCGAGCGCAGCATATGCAGAGATGTTAACTGCATAGTATGATTTTATTAGCTTTATAATAAGCTGGATGGGGTGAATTTTAACAAGCTGTATGTGCAATCAAGCTGGAAGTCTTCTTTCAGCCCACCTGAATTTACTGCCATCACATTTTGTGTGACAGACCAGTTACAGGGAACAATTAGGGGAAGGGCTGCCGTGATAAAATCTGCTACAGGAAATTAAGTCCTTGCTTGCGAGCAGACCCACGACTGAAAATATGTCACTTAATAGCTTAATTACATGATGCATTTGCATTTGCAGCAACAAGGTCCGGTTTCGTTGTGAACTCACGCCTTTTGAAAGAATGAAAAATAGCACTGGAAATTTGAGTCACCACTTGTAGATAAATGTATCGGGGACAGTGTCTCCTTTTACAACTAGACCCTGGCATTGTCAGTGCACTATTTATTAGCTCAGCTCACAAATGTCAAATCTATATACTGTGCAGTGTCACTAGCGCTTACCAGTCGTTTTTCACTGGTGCGCTCGCGGCCTCTGGAATCCCAGATAAACGGGTCATCATCTCATCCGGGCCGGCTCCTTCATCTCTGAGGTCAAAGAGCTTATTACCTCTCTGAGAGCTTTATAAATAACAGTACTCAGAAAAGAAACAAATAAATAAGGAAAAAGAAAGAAAGAAAAATACTGCTGAAGAATGAGTAGGCTTCTCCTTCAAAAAAGAAACTATCACTTGCTTTTTCTTCTCGTGACCTTCCACAAAATTATTGCTTTCAGTAGAAAAGCGATTTATACTGTAAAAATGTTTTGTAGGGTAACACATAAAAATATATTTCATGCAAAGACAGACTATGATGTCAGGATGCTCTAAGAACACTATGTCTACATTGAAAGTCGGTGGGCTATTGCAATTAAACAATAATACATTTCATACAATCTAACAGAAAATGTAACACCAATGATGTCAATAAGCATTGCATGAAGTTAAACTTGTTCATCTGCTATTTAATTGCTGAGTATTTGGGCTTTTCCCCATACGCACAATACCCTTTTACAAGGAGACATTCTTCCAGAGCGAGTCCCGTGCATCACTGCAGAATGAAGCACGTCGATATAAGGAGTTCCACTGGCGCCTACGTCATGAAGACCGACAACCGAAAAAGCTCTTGCACGAATCCGGAAGCTTTAGGATCAAACTCTATAACAGTGTAAACAGCTCTTGTTTAATAAATTAAACAGCATGGCACTCAAAATGTCCACTTAACTTGAAATGAATAACTTTTGGCGCTCCAGCGGTTAATAAACAGAACTGCATGCGTCTTGCGGAAGTACACTGTAGCCGGAACTACTTCTCACTGTTTATGTCTGTGACAAATCACGCAGGTACCGGGCTACTCCGCAGCGATACTTACTCGAACCAGTCTAAAACAGTCAGAATATAAACACTTATTATAGGTGTACTATAGTGATTTAGGACAAGCCAAAACACAGTTTGGAAAATGGATTCATGGTGTACTCGCTTTTAATATAAATTTAGTCAATTTTGAACACAAACGTGTTACTACTGCAGCTTTAACACAATGAGGTTGCATTCGCACCACACTGCAAAGTCATATTAGAGAGGTTTTGTTGTAGGCTATACATAGTACAGTATATGCGTCCAATTATAGTGTCTTGTTTACCAGTATCACAGTTGTATTGTAACTTTCACCTTATTTACCCACACATTTGCAGTAGTTGCGTTGTAACTTGTGCATTAATTTATCCATTAATAAACATACAAATCATTATTAAATAAAAAAATAAGGCTGCAATTGTGGATAAATGGGACAGCCCTTACCAAAAAGTAGTATACTTCAAGATTAATTTTATCAAGTAGCCTATACTTAAGCAAACAGATGTGGATAAATTGTTTCCATTCAATTTGTCAACGCCTGTGGGAATGCCCGTTTACTATATTGTTTAATACTTTTACTCACAATAAAAATAAACCGAACCACAGTATCAAAAACATTGCTTACATCTGTATCATACAGGATTTAACACAAATGCAGGACCCAACAAACCGAACATAAAACAGTTTTATTTAGGGCTACATTTACCACAACAAACTGGCAATGAACACAAGAGCACACAAGTAACAACATAAACAGTATCACAAACATTTAAATAGCTAATTAAAACTAAGAGTCTGTTGTCTCACCTAGCGATCCGTCCAAGAAAATTGTTCCACAACCCCATTAAAGTTAAGTTCTCTCAACAGCTGGCATTACGTAGAGCCATTAAAGAAAACAAGTTTATTTTTAACTTATTGCTTATTGTATCAAATCATATTTATTTATATTTAATCAAGCAAGTTTATTTTCTACTGTACATCCCGCCCCCTGCTGGTCTGGAGTTTTATTGTTTGCCCATGTGTTGACATGAACTGGTTTAGAAAGTTACATGTAGAAATAGTTTTCTTTTTCACAGTGTAGTAGTATTTTTTTTTTTTTTTGAGAAGTAGTAAAACAAATCTAAGTGTACATGAATTCGAAGCTGATTACCTTTCACAGTCCTCTTCTGTCTAGTGTGCAAACTCCAGCTTAGCTGTCTGACGCCTGTCATTCAATGTCTGGGAGTTCAGGGCGAGCCAGGTCACTCATAAATCATTAATGTGGCTGCTCCAACATGTTCAGATGTCTCGGTCTCTGGGGACGATGTGGCCGCTGGTGACTCGTGACATTAGAGCAGCGCGCATCCTCAGATTGTCCTTCCTCCATATCATGAGACAACCAGGGGATGTGGCTGTCAGACACCCAGACCTGAAATGGGCCTGTTCTCATTGCTAATGAGGTGCTAATTACATAACAGGCAATATATGAAGAAGAAAGACATTCAGTGACCCTGTGTTAGAGAGTTATCTAATGCTTAATTGCACACTTTGATAAACCCGTATCAAAAATAGAGAATGTTGCCAGGCACGATTGCGGCATGCAAATTGCATTTAGCACTATTTTTTTTAAAGTGAAGTGCTGTTCTCGGGGCATATTAATTTGAGTAAAAACAGATTAAATATAAATGATCAGTGGCATGATTCACTCTTAGCTTTTTCCTTTAGTGCTTATCCAATTCACAGTCATGTAAGTGCTGGAGTATTATTTCCACTACTCATATAAGAAATGAGTTAATTTATGAATCTCAGGCACTACCCACTACGTTTCATCGCGCTATTATAATGACTTTCATGCATGGCCTATATCTTGTTTCAGCCGTTTCTGTTTAACATTGAACTTAAAGATTTAAGATTCTGCAAAACTGTTACATGCAGAGAACAAATTATTGATATGGAACTTAATTAATAATAATATATATATATATATATTTTTTTTTTTTTTTTTTTTTTTTTACTAAACTGCACTTTTAGGCAATGTCCGAGCAATTAGGTACTACCATTAGGTTAAAAAAAAAAAAAAAAGGCATCATGGATATCCACATATATAAAGAAAAATCAGCTTGGAGGTTGATGGTGTTTCCAACAGCACAAATTGCATTCTTCATTAGAATCACAGAAAACAATGAGATAATGCACATGCATTTGATACCTAAGTATGGATTAACCAGACTGGTATTCTATTAAAGCACAGTAGCACTGACATTATGAATTTCTTCACTGAAAGTCTTCTCAGATGACTCTTCAGGTGCTTCAACAGCTTAAAATTGCTTCCAATTCTTGCTTAAAAGAGATGGTTCTGTCATTGCTGTTAAATATTATCAATTCTTCTGTTTCTGTATACTGTTCTAAACACTACAGTTTTTCCATTTCTGTTGTCTACTTACACCATAAGACACCCATCACGAGGTTCACTAGCTCCTGTCATGCCCGGATCCACCCCTGGGCCACCATCAACCCCCACACCTGTGCCCCATCTGCCATCATGGAGTGTCATCCAACACCAGCCATAGTGTCTGTCATACACACGGGTTCCTACTTTATCCAAGCCATTATGATCACAATATTTAATCTGTACTGTATTGCAATTTAAAGTTTTACATTCATTAATCTTGTACATTCATTTATTCATATTCTTTGCAAACTCTGTGATGTATTCAATATTACTCATGCAAATTCTGCTGACTAGTCTCAAACATACTGTTATCTAGCTAACATGAATAATTGCACAAAATATTTGTGTGAGTCTTGAAAGTATTAATAAGAATGTGTTACAGCGGACTTTAAAAAAGTCTTAAAATAACCCACATTTATTAAATGTGTAAATATAATAATATTTAATAAAATAAGAAAAATGTAACATGTATTATCTAGCTTATAAATAATTGCTAAAAATGATAGTTGATACTTTTTCGGTGGTATAGGCCCTGTAAAACGGTAAACTTAAATTCATAAAGTTGGATGTGGTCTACTTAATCCCATACATCTGTGCATATGCATACCTTGTATGAAAATGTGCCAGCCAGAGCATTTCATCTTAGTACACTTTTCAAAAGTTTACATTTTAGAAAGTCTGTCCTTGCTACAGTCACCTTTAGCTTTTTAACTGGGGTTGCAAAGCCGCTTTGGAACAACATGCATTGTTAAAAGTGCAATACAAATCAACTGAATTGAAAAAAATAAAATTGTAATGGAGGTGTTTGAGGCCAAGGCAGCAGCTCTGGCCAAGTTTAATAATCTTTCAATATATTCACAAAAGTAATTGTCGTTCATTCCACAGTGTTCTACCTCTCCAGACCTGCCTGGTGATGAATACAGCCTGAGTGAAATTAGCTAGTCCTCTGCAAAGAACGTCGATGGAATAAGTACAGCTGGGGTGGGGTGGGGTGGGGGGGACCTGAAGGGCACTGAACAAGGTGCATTGTGTATCAATGAGCAATGGCACTTTAGAACGCCTGCGCAGCTGGACAAAGGTCAGTGGAGTAGCCGTGTTTCACCAAGATAAAGGCCTGTGCACAGCGTACATAATCATCCTGTTATGATAAAGCCCATTGTGTACAATTGTCCATTGTGATTTAAATTATAAAAAGGCAGAAGATAGGAATATCTTCACTTGCACTTGAGGAGGCAAAACACTAAGGGATCTCAAAGTTATTTCTTCTTATCGGTGAAAGGGGCAATGTCCTCACCGTCCTGCTAATTGATAGGTATGTACCGAGTAAGTCAGGAAGAGGACAGAAATAAGAAGCGAAAATAAACAGAAGAATAATATTAGTTGCGATGTTGTTGGCTTACCAAAAGATTTATTTCTTAATTGGTGTTTTGAATAAGCTTTGAGCGGGATAATTGCCCACAACCAGAACTTATTGCAGTTTTAGTGTCAAAATGTGCCACATGGCTGCAGACCAATCTCGAACATTTTGCCCAGGAAAAGTTCTGCTTAATTATTATTTCTGGCCTAAAGTTAACTTTGAAATTGGTACTGCATGTAGTGGGCATTAAAACAAACTTGAGAAAAAAAAAAAAAAATGAGTAAGAATATATGTCTAAACCAGCCTCATCTCCACCCCAGATGACCTAAGAAGCAGCATATAGGATAAAGATGTTTGATATTCAAGGACTTCCTCCGTCTTTGATGGAATATTGTTTACATGCAAAGCGACCTCTTTTGGCTGATAGATAATCGAACTGCTCTCCAAGGGCACGGCGCTGATGAAAACTAAGCAAGAGAGTGAAAAAAAAACCAAAACGCATCATTGGCCTTGGCACTCAAATCAAGGTTTCAAATCAGGTCTTGCTTTTCTATTAGTTGGTTAAGAAGTGAATATATGAAATATATGGAGGAGGCATAAAGCGAAAGGCGGCTATAATGTATGTTAGAAAGGTAATGAGGACTGAGTTTGGTTCAATCGCCTAATTGGGAATAGAAATAGGGAATAGTATGGTTGAACTGGATCATCAGAGGTCAGCAGCAAAAACATTGGTTAATAAAATGAGATTAGATGCATTTGTGTAATTTAACTACTGCCGTTTGCATCATATTCTGAGTTTATTTTCATTCATATTGATGAATACTAAATCTGTTTTTTGAGAGAGAGAGATGAATTCATGCACATTCACATTTAGTCTAGAATTATATTGTGTTCACACACTGCGCACAATGCCTCTGTATTTCTGATTTCTCCCAGCATGCGGTCAGTAGACTTGTCAATAAATAAGAAAACGTAACTGGCTCTAAAATTAAAAAGTAATGTGTTACTTTACTAGTTACTTGGAAAAAGTAATATTATTACATAACTCGCATTACTTGTAATGCACTACCCCCAACACTGTCTATCAATTGATTTGTCCAGAACTGTTATCTACACAAAGATACACATGCCCAAGGCACAGTACTTGACCACACATGCCGGACAACGATAGCAAGCAGAGATGTCTGATCTTTGTGCTGTCAGTCGAGATTAAATTCTGATTGTGATATTCTCACTTTCAGATCATCTCAACTTACAGTCAGCTATCTCTGAATACTGCTTCCACCACTAAGTTTTATAGGCTTACATGAGTTTAGTTTTTCATTAAATCATTGTTTAGGCTATTGTTAATAGAAATATTTATATTATTATTCTAATATTCAGTTTTATAATAAAATAGTTTCAGTCCTCGATTCTGATAGGTCAGCAGCTGTCTTATTCACTATAATGTAAAATTCACACAGCTATGACCACTTGACCCAATGGTTCTTTGCATCACTGCACAACACAACAAAATCAATATAGCTCAAACTGCTCCATGTATTATGCATTTCAGTAAAATTAAGTCTCTTAATCATTGTAAACTAATGAATTATGAGTGACCCCTGCTGGCGTTATGTTCCATTCATTAACCTTTAAAGGGGTAGTTCGGCCAAAAACGAAAGTTTCACTCACCTTCTGTGACGTTCTTCCTTTAGACCAGCGTTCCTCAGTCCCAGTCCTCGCGCCCCACCTCTCTGCACATTTTGTATGTGTCTCTTGTCTCTTCAGATGTTTGTTCTATTCGAAAGTGCGCGCCCGGCAAAGTGGACGTCATCGGATATTCTGGCATGACGCCAGTTCGAAGCTAATACGTTCCATTCAAAGTGCATTGAAGTGTTCGAGACGTATTTTAAATCGTATTCATTTATTTACAGCGCAAATCAGCGAATTAATGTTATCGAAGTGAAGTAAACTTTAACAGGCTCAGGGAGTTGGGAGCAATAAAAAGGGACCATGTCGATCGGAGAACAGTTCATGCACGCAGTTCGCTTCTGACGAGCTGATTATCAGAATCAGGTGCAGCGCGAGAACTGGGATTAAGAACATCTGCTTTAGACGAATCCAATCGGAGTTATATGAAAAATTGTCTTGGCACTTTTAAGTTCTGTCATTGCTGTGTTTACCTTTAACACGGTCTAAAACACGTTAAATATAGTGGGCGCAAACGTTATAAAACATCCCTCACACAGCTCCAGGGAGTGAATTTGGGTTTTTGGGGTGACCCCAAAAGCGTTATATTTACCCCTGGAATTTTAAATCTTGAAATGCAACTGGGCTAGTTTTAAACATGTATGGCTTTAGTTGTGAAAAACTAGGAGCTACGTTGATACCCGATGTACTGTATGTCTGTGTGGAAGGAAGCCCACTGGAAAATTACTGTATTTATTATTTGTCTGTTTAAGGTTTGGTATTTTATGTCCATCAGCTTACACTGCATACGAATTAAGCCAGAGAAAATCCTTCTGAGTTGTACATTACCTGCAAATTTGTAGTTTTCTCAAACTGCACATTCATATAAATGTCTTTGCGGGATTCTCCAGCAGAGTTTTATAGAATAAGAGTCCAGAAGCTAGACAACCTCTCTGGCATCAAAGCCTTTCTGCCACAGAACCCCCAGACTATGAAGCACCTCCGTGTGAGTGACAGTTACCCTGCCAGTATCCCACAGTGAGCAGAGCTGACCAGCTACATGTCCAGAAGAGTCTTGTGAGGGCTGCTTTCAAAGACTCACTCTGTCCTGTCTCTTCAACATCCACCCAGCCAAGCACACGGAGGTCAGGGACCTTTCCTCAAGGTTTGGCTGGCCTTTGACTTTAAAGGTAAGTAAGGACAGTTAGTGGGACAGAAGTAAGAAAGAGCAAGGAAAAACTGAAGCTATGAAGACTTCCATTTGCAGCTGTCACTGTTTGAGAAAGGTTTATGGCAGTTGTGGATAGCATTCATCCTCACGTTTATCTCAAAGGAGGGTTTTGAAATGGAATCAACTTGCAGCGAAAAAGCAAAAACAAAAGAGGAGGAGTCACTGTTCATGTCAGATGGCCTTTTCCACTCGTAACCTAAGGTAAAAATCTTTTTCTACCTCATTTGGAAAGGTTTTATCGGTTCTTTTGAGTGAAGAAGAGGATGAAATTCTTCTCTATTTACTGAGAGAGATCAAAAACCTGTAAAGATTTTGATACATGAGGCTTCATTTTAAAACAAATGCAAATTAAGTAGCTACACATATCTGTTTTCTTTGGTGCTTTAAACTGACATCCTCCTGCATGCTATCAGCCCTGCCCTGACTGGCTATGTAATGAGCCCTTAACCATCTTGCAGAAGAAGACAAAACAATTGGATGGCGATCAATAGCAGTTCCATACAGCACTGCGAGAGGCCAGAGGTTTCATTTGGATTGTATGTCATGTGACACAGCAAGCACAGGGATACTAAATTCCTACAACGCTGTCAAAAGGTTATCTAGCTCAGAATAATCAATAGACCAGAACTGGACTCCTGGCCACTGGATTGAAATAACGGGAAAAAAATTTGATAATTCAGCCTTGAATTACATTTTAAAATATATTAAAATAGAAACAACAATAAATTTTTTTCCCTTCATTAAATGCAGTTCAAATTTCAGTTAATAAAATCGATTAAAGTTAAATTACAAGAAAACAACATTCTATTGACGCAATAAGGTACACAGGAAAATTGCTAAAATGTTTTATTATTTTATTATCATTATCATTATTATTATCATCGTCATCATTATTATTCAAGTTTAGATGTAACAGACATCTTTGCCATCTTTATTGAATCTTTTTGCATGTAAAAACCTACCACACAAAAAAGAAAGAAAATAATAATAAAAGTTAAGGTGGCAGCTGAAAAAAAAAAAAAAAAAGGAAAATCCTAAAATCGTCATCTATGCACTTTAAATGCAGCAAGTGTAAAAACAATAACATTCTAAGAATAATGGTTAAAACATTTACATATTTATGCCCTTTGCCTTGACCTTGGCCAAACAAGCTTCCAGGCTCCATCAAATACTCCTTGTGTTTCAATATTGCTAAGACCTTCAAACATAGGCAAGATCTCTTTCAATTATTATAATGCAGTACCTGTACTTAGCATGCTAATAACACATTTCATCTTTCTTCTTTTGCAATAGAGTAACTGAAGTGCAAGCATTAACATTTTCAAATTAAAATGAAAATTTAGACAAAAATAAAAATAAAGAATCTTATGTTATTTAATACCCAACTGTATAAATGGTTTGTTGAAAAGCGACAGTCTATAATGATTTCAGTTATTTTTAAGAGGCATTTGCAGTTAAGCAGCGTTGTAAGGCTAGTTTCTGAGAATCCGAGAGAGAGAGAGAGAGAGCACAAATTAGACATTTTGAGTCTCAATCTCCCCCCTTTTCCCAGTTCATATAAATAATGTCTGTATGAAGTCAGACTAGACCCAACTCACTGAACTTGTGACCATTAAAAGGAGCAAATGTAGAGAAGTACACATGGGAGCACAACAACAACAACAACAGACATCTCAAAGTTGCTAGCAAACAAAGACAAATTCTGGGAGGTTCAAATATTTTTGATTTTCCTATTCAAATAAAATGGAAAACTGTGAAGATGCATGAACAGCGTTAAAATACATCAAGTGCTTGACTTGATAACATATTTCGGTATCATTTCTGAGCTCATTATTACTTAAACACATGTTTTTCGGTCGCTCAGGTAGACTCCATATGATAAAAGTTGCAAAAGGATCATAAAAACCAAAGTACAGCTGGGTGAAACAACAATATAAATAATGTGATGCCTCTTTGAGACAACTGCCATTGAAAAGGCACCAGAAACACCTGCAGTTATTAAGTTTCATCAACAATACAAATACCAAATAAAATTAAAAAAACCAAAGCCAAAGGTGTTTTCAACTGCTCTTTAGAATTAAAGGTGGAACAAAATGAATTTAGACTGGCAAAAAGTTATTATTTTTATATTATAGAGCACTGGCTCCCATAAAATGACCAAATAAAGCACAGACTCATCAGTTTCCCTTGAATGTTCGAGCAGGAGAAGAATACAGGAAGACTTCAGTCCAATACAAGCTTCTTCATCAACTACAAAGCACAAGTACATGGTAAGAAGAGGCAACAGAAAATGACAACGTTTGGAATGAATAGTGCCTTTTTGTGGCCAAAACTAAAAAAGACATAGTACTTTTGTTTAATATTCCACCTTTGGAGGAAATTAAATTGAATTGTCTTACTGTTTTCATAAAAGAAAAAAAAGAAAAAAAAAGTTCAGGTGTTGCTTCATACGACGTTTGCTACATTTGCAAATGTAAACGTTTGTCAGAGCCAAATTCAAGGCCCTTATTCAGATGCGAGTTCAATGTTGCATATCAACATCTCATGTAGAAAATACTTTGTACAATATATCAGGCACTGATAATATGATTTTACTATTAACAACCTAGAAAAAAATATTTATTTTTTTTTATTCCTTCCCAAATTTCTAGAGTAGAGAATTGCATCCCAGCAACTAAGGCAGCAGCTTAAAAGTTCTGATGGAATTCTGTGACTTGAGTTACCTAACCCTTTAACTTCAACACACACAAAAAGGACAAGAACAAACAGAAAACCATAAGACATTTAGTATAATGTTAATTCGAGACAGACTATAAACTAATGTCATCTATTCAGCCATACACATTCCCTGAGGATGCTGGATGTTTGTTTGAGGACGGCAGTCATTTATGCTGTTGCCATAGTGACAGACGACTGCCACATTTTCCTACACTGAGCCACACATGCAGAAACACATCCTCATTTTTATCAGAACCAGGTAAGAGAACTTTCCATAAATCTGAAAATACACACGGCGATGTGAAACAAAGCATTAAATTGGAGTAGATGTACCTTGCTTGCTGGACTGCCTTGTCGAAAATTACATATCTGGACTAACGAAATATATCTAGATTGAGTAGCTACATGTACCGATGTCTTCAAAAAGCAGTCTTTGTTCGTTAAAAGTGTACGTGTGTGTGAGCTCCCACAGAAATGTTATGCAGACTGACGTTTCTTGCATTGGCTGCTTTAGGCACCATGATCCGTCTTGGCACATTTCAAGCAAAAAAGAAGTTCAATGCATTCATTCGTACAAGCGCTTGCTTTCCTCGCTTGCTCTAGTTGTGCTCGGACTGCAGGTTTGTAAAGCTCATTGGTTAGAGGGGCTGGCGTTCGCCTCGGGGGCGGCCCGGTGGAGGCCTCGCTGGATGTGTGTTGTGAAATCGTACTTATCGGCGCAAGCGTGCAGGCAGATACTGCACTGGAAGGGCCCGCTGTCACCATGGCAACTCATGTGCAGGGCGTACAGGACCTCGTCCAGGAAGACAATGCCACAGTGGGCGCATTTGCTCGAGATGTCATCTTGCGTGGCCTGATCAACCTTCTCTGGTTGGGCCACTTGCGGAGCAGAGGGTTCTTCTTCGGGTTCTTCCGAGCATTCCATCTCCTGTTCCCTTTCAGAAGCGGGTGATGCCCGTTTCTCCTTGGCGACAAGGGTCCCGTTGGGCGTAGGACTGGGTTTGGAATGTTTCATGGCCAGGTCCAGAGGCGTGTCGCTTTCGGGTCCAGAAGGGGTCGGTGGGGGGAAATGAGGCGGCAAGCCGAAGGCAGGGTAAGGCACAAAGCTTTGGCACGGATTGGGAAGGCCAGCCACGGGGCTCAGGTAGTGGGCCGGGTTGCCTGGCACAGACATCTTGTACTTAGTCCAGAAGCGCAACCAGTCCGCTTCGTTTTGCAGGTCATTGTGGAGGAAGGGTAGGCTGAAGATCGGGTACTGGTACTTCTCGATAGGGCTTCCTGGAGGCGAGTAGCTGGCCTGCTTTGACGGACGCATGTACTTCTCGATAGGGCTGCCCCGTTCAGAACCACCCTTGCCGTCCCCTCCCTGGGGTCCTGCGCTGAGACCGTTGCCCTCAGCTCCGCTGTCTGCAGGACTCTTGTGCATATGCAGGGGTGGCATGCGCTTGTGGATCTCCAGCGTCTGGTTGATGAGGAACGCATGGGTGGATCGGGGGCTAGGGTGACTTTTGGGTCCTGAGGAACCGTAAGCCTCGTATTTACCCAACTGCGCTTGGGCCTCAGCACGTGATAAAGACCCATCGGATCCTGCTTCCTCAGACCTCCTCTCTAAGGGGCTGCCATTGAGCCGGTCCTCGCTGTTGACGCGTTGCTGCTTGGACCCCACCTGCTCAGAAGGTACGGGGTCAGGATTTAGGCGCTTGCGTGTCCGTCGACGGATGATTTGCTCACCATTGTTTTGTTTGATAATGTTCAGCGGTCTGGGGGTCTGTAAAAGAGACATGAAATTATTACAATTTTAAAAAACGTAAGTCATTTTAGCACAACTTTAACTTATTTTACTTCAGCTTTTTGCCAAGGCAACATCTCTAATTTCCATTTACGCATTTCAAATTTACATTTTCTATTTAATATTTCTACTTGTTTTATTTATGCTTTATTTTAATGAATGCATCCTGATATCATGAAAACCTAGTGGTTTGACATAACTTTTTATTTCATAGGAATTAATAATTAATTGCATTTGATTAAAAAAACTTTTACATTAATAAATAAGTGCTGGGCAGTTGTTTTTGTTGAGAAAAATTAAGAAGATGCTGTATTCAAGAAGTAAGATTCTTTCAATACTATTTACTTAATAGTTAAACCACAGCAAAAAAAAAAAAAAAGCCACATGAAAACAATGCATTTCTAAGGATGTAGACAGGTTTTTGAACTAAATTATTTAAACCCCCAAAACAAAGCTGCAAGCAAAGTCTCTGTGTTACAATTTTACATTTTTTAATAGCAGATGCAGGTACGGTTGGGTACAACATTCATGTGTGTGATCCAAACAAATAAATATTCACACGCTCTCCCAAGTGTCTGTGAGACTGGACCTGATCTATTTACTGCCTCATAAAAAGGTCTCTGATCTAATATTGTGATTTCAGTAGAGTGATTCATCCCTTCTGGGACTCAGAGGACACACTCCTGTAATTAGGCTGGTTAGCATAATAATCTCCCATCAAATGGCTATTAATTACCACTTTATTTTCACTGGACTACGGAAGTCTAGCTCAAAAAATCAAGGCATTACAGTTCACATATAAATGAGTGATTTACAGAAGTGTCTTTCAGCTTGACTAACAGAAACAGACAGAAATCAATGGCTGAAACTGTTATGAATTGTGCTACTTTACAAGAAAAAGCCCGAAGTAAGAGTATGTTGCTTCTCATTTCTCATCCTTTACGACTACGCTAAAATGGAAACTACTGTGGTTGGAGAGATGTGAGATATGCATATTTCCTTCGGTGGCAGACCTGCAACACGAGGGAAAGAATGGAGCACTTGTCTGTAATCTATTTTTCTGAGCTCAGATTCCATCCGGGTAGGCAGTGGCTCGGGGGGAAAACTTCAGTAAGGTGACGCAACTCATCTAGCTACACTGCCAGACACATTCTTCCAAGTCCTCGCTTGATGCAGAGATCACCCACGACTCACCCAGAGCCAGAGATAATTGGCAGAAGAACCACGTCGCTCCCCTTAACCCCCTGGAGTCCGCGCCCGCAAATATGCGGTTTGAGGCTTTTTCTCCTGATGACGCCAATAAGAACTTAAAT
>JAUCMS010000038.1:11265783-11283992 GCA_032357445.1 Enteromius radiatus
CCAAGTTATAATAAAAATTCTAAAATGACCAAAAAGTAGTTTTTTTATTGATGTTTTAATTATATTGTCACTCCTCTGTGCCCGGAGCACACATAATATACAAAATAACATGCTTTGGATATATCTGTTAAATCGTTCAGAATTTTGGCGGGTAAAAAATAAGCTTGGCTGGTCAATTTTTTAATCCACCGGTGTCAAAAACTTAATTTCGGGCCCTGATCAGTACCCATATGGAGAAAATGAATGGGATTTTTACTTAAAGAACCAGAATGTCTATATACTCTATAACAGAGGTGGTTACAAAAAAAATGTGTCATAATTTTTTCTCCCTTCAAAACTTTGACTTTAATATTTTTATGAGGTTTAAAACACAATAAGAGATATTAAGCAATTCCAAAGCTTCTTTTCTGCATATTATATAAGCGGATGGACACTAAAACAACTGTAGTTGCCACTGACTTTATCAGTTGGAAAAAGCTTAAACATACTACTAAATGTCTCTTTTTGTGTTACATGCAAGGAAGTATTTTTTTGTTCCATGACAGGCTGTTGTTGTAAATAAAAATGTGCTCTTAAGTGACTTGCCTGGTTAAATAAAGGTTAATAATAAGAAGAAATTCAGACAGGATTCAAAAATGTTAAAGAAAGACTCCACTTGACTGGGTTTTAAGGTTGTGCCAGTAGGCATTGTGTCTCGGGTTTTAAGGTCAGGTGTTTGTTAGGACTGTGGGAAGTGGGGCTCCCAGCTGGTGCAAAATTACTTCCATAGGGCCATTAGCTGGCTTCAGGGCTGAGGAAGGCCAAAAGGGCTCTTCCCCCGGGGTCCTCGTCTGACAGCGCGGAAATGAAGCGATCAAACCGGAGCTGCTACGCTGTCACCTCTCCGTTCATTTTGAACTCTGTTTCTGCAATTTGTGGGTGGGCTGGCGAGGCATTCTCGCCATCCCTTGCACTGATGTTTTCTTAGTTCCCCCCTTACCGAGTGCAGCTTCTGATAGAGGCCACACGCATTGCACACGTAGCCGCCGTTGGCATTCTTCCTCCACAGTGAGGTCTTGGTGGTCAGACAGTTGGCGCAGAAGACCCCCGAGCCCCGCCGTCTCTGAAATCATAAAAAAGAAAGAGAGCCAAAATGAGTAAAAAAAAAAAAAAAGGCAGGCTGTTGAGAAAAAGAGGGATGGAGATTCATGCTCAGCATGGAGACGGGAGGTGAATGTAAAAGAGAAAGCAAGAAAGAGGCAGAGAGAGGAAAAAGGCAAAAAAAAAAAAAAAAAAAATCCCAAGACTCAGCAGGGTGTAGCTGGATATGGCAGCTCTGACGGTGAGGGAGACAATGTGTTCAATCACAAAGCCAGGATGAGGCACAATTAATATAACCAAGCTGATTCTAACACTAATTAACCTTCCCGTGATTTATAGGCCTGAGATACCAGGGACATAAATATTTTGATCTTTCAACAAATGTCTCAGCTCGAACACATGTATAACAGGAACCTTTAAATGCATGGCTGCAACTCAGAATATCTAGTAGCTTGAAATATTGCACTCTACTGTGAGAGAAGGGGGGAAAAAATAAACTCAAGTCGGAAAAAAAGGAGAGAGATAGAGCCACATGAATCATCCACCGGGAGCGGACAGAACTACAAGTGAATCCCGAGAGTCAACCAGGGCAAATCACAGGAATTATCTCGATTACGGTCCCTGTAAAACTCATTTAGCCTTATAGAATGTGTACGATTTATTTAGCCTAACTTCAGACGGCTTGAGCAGGGAGCACATTTCTCCTGCCAGAAAAGTACAATGCTCCTAATTGTGCTCTAATACATTTAGAATGGAAAGCTTTCTGCAGACATAATTTTGGCTTCGAGTCGGTAGAGCTTTTTTGGCAGGGAAAGGGCACTTGATTCATCGGGTGTTTCACAACGTATCAGTAAAAAGTTTTGGGGCGCCGCCAGCTTCCTATAGGGTAATTTTTCCATCCAGATGCGCCATTGGAGGGCCCTGCATCAGCTAAACTAATTATGATCTCACCTTCGCTGATGCTTGCTCACTCTACAGTTCGACATCTCCCATTAATCATAGATACGTAGAAAATGAATGTGAAAAGAGAATGAGGGACGGTAGCCCGCACAACCATAAAGAATAAAAATGATGGCAATAACTTAATGAGATGGAGCAATGTTTTCCATGAGCTATCAGCAAATGCAAAGTCATTCTGACAACTGCCCTTTGCAACCGCAGAGCATCATTCTGATGCGTGCAGCATTTCAAGCCAAGAGGGAGGGATCTCACATCCTTATTGTGCACATAAAAAGATAGGTAAACTCATTGAAGGTGCATAAACACATTTCTAATGACTTGCCGCGACAATAATGACACTACCCTTACATTAAGCATTACACTTACCCAAATCAATAGCACAATAATACTATGTTGATAGCTTTAGATGGTAATGCATTTACATATTCTATGGGTACTTCAATTCAATGTTTAAATGTGTATTTCCAAATCTGCAGGCCTATTGTATAATAGTTGGAAAGGATTTGAATTTGTCACTTTTAGGTGAACTGCCCCTTTAAGATAGCAAGATGTCTGGCATATCCTACAACACAAACCCACAATACCTTGCTGGAAGATTATCTCAAAATCGAATTACGGCTCATTTACGTCAGAATCAGTGCTTTCTTACAACCTTTAAGCGAGAATGTATATATTTTCTGTTCTCAGTGGGGTTTTTAGAGGGCCACATGCTAGTCCTGACAGATTAGACATGATTGATTGATTTATTCTTTCCTATCCTGTTCTAGCGTTACAAGCCAAACAAAGTGTCCGTCATCAGCTTTGTGGATTTCTCTCCCTGGCCTTCTGGGCTCCAGAGCCAAATCACTCACATGTGTTCCCTCTGCCTGGCCCGCAAACCTCCATCGTACAACAGCCGCAGAGAGTTAATATACATACAACCTACACACAGTGTGAACACAACTGATAATTTATCTTGTTGGTCAAATCATTCATTTGTGCTGGGCCTCCTGTTTAGCCTTCCAGAAGTGGGCCAAAAGCTTTGGATTTAAAACAATATAAATCAAAAGCTCTTGACTCTTAGAGCCTAAACTAAATCTGAATGAAAAGCTGATCGTGACTGCATCTGGTGTCCACTGACTGTGATAAGGACTGTTTCAGTGTTAGAAATAGACTCTTAAATTATGTAGGACTATTTTGATCAACATGGAAAATAAATGGCAAGGTGTTTTTTATTCTATTCATAGTGTGTGTGAGTCTGCGTCCATGTGTGTGTAATCGAATAATGGAAAAACATTACATATATGAACAACATGTAATAAAAAAAATGAAATAAAATTATATAATTAATATAAAAATAAAAAATGTAAAAACTAAAACTTTCTATTAAGTAATAAATAATAATTTAGTTAATAAATATATGGTTAAAAATCACACTCAGTTCATCAATTCATCTAATAAATAAGCAAATAAATAAATATATATATATAAAATATAATAATAATTTTTGACTGGATACAGTAACAACATGCTTTATCTAATAAACAATCGTTTATTCACATAAACAAGTTTGCAGGGATTACAAGAACAACTTGATGCACTGATATCTGGTCAAAGTGACTTTCCAAAACAACCAAAAAAAGAACCAAAAGAAAAAATACACAAAATAAGCAAGCTACAGGGACAGTCCATTACATTTTAAGTAGGAGGGCGGGATTTAATAAAAGTAGGAGTGTAAACATGTTGAGATGTGAATGTGTTTGGGAGCGGGTCGTGGGTCAATTACACAGGAAAACCCAGAAATAGCCTTCTCCTGTTGAATGGTGCACAATCCCAGACTTCCTTTTCAATTATCAACTGGACCAGTCTGCCATCTGTAAAAACGAATGCATACCTTGCCTTGCCAGGTTGTTTTTTTATCTTTCTCCCTCCATTACATCTCAAAAAAAGGACAAGTTGGCGAGAGAAAAAAAGAAAAGAGAGAGAGAAAAAAAAGCGCACATTTGACTTGCTTGCTGCAGCTGCTCACCAAAGGAAAAGGAGGGGAGGCGAATGAGAGAAAGCCCTGATTGTCTTTGTTTTCCCAAAGTGTGGGGCGATTTTTCTCGCCTGCCACGTCTGGCCGTGCTGTGAGGTGATGCATTGTTTTTTTTCAACGGGCTAGAGGGGCCGCAGAGAGCCCAGGCCCTGTCTGTTTCCTGGCCTGCTCCAGTTTATCACTGTATCTGCTCTCAGCGCTGCTCCCGCTATCTGGTATCCGTCACGGCCTTCGCAAGGTGCCATGCATTATCACGCAGCACCGTCACTGGTTAAAACACAGCTAATCATAATCAAAACAAACTTTGTGCTACCTTTCATCTACGGTCGGAAAGAGGTGTAATAATAAGCTGGATTATGCATTTTTTGGCATCATGTATTTCCATACAACAAAGGTACGCGTACAGGTAGCGCGAGGTTAGAGGTACTCGCAGTAAACAACAAAATGGCTATTCTTGTTTGCATCGCGGGCTGTGATGAATGACCCTGCTGCACTCTGGTACTTTCTGTGGGTGTAGCCTGTGCATTCTGTTTGTATGTGATTGATTACGCATGCCTAACACTAGGCACTCTAGGGAGTCGGACTAATTCGGTCCTGGTGAGAGGAATCTGAAGTAATTAGAGGCAGGACCTAATTACATCTATTTATTTAATGAGCATGTTCCCACAATCCCATAAAGCTCTCCATTAAAAGCTTCTAGTCTCAGGTGAAAGAGGCGGGGAAGAAACATCACACCTTTCTGTCTTAAACCCATTACGGTAATTAGCTGCTTTCGAGGTTTTGCAACCGGTTTCTCACCAATTGTCGATTTTCAGCTCTAAACAATGCGGCGTCTATGAAAAATGTCTGTGTTAGAGCTGAAAATAATAGCTTTCAGCACCAGGGAGATTTCCAGGCCTCTGCAATGTCAACCCTATAGTAGTTTTGGTCAGGTGGACAGCAAAATCGTGCCTTAAAGCAGAGGCAGTTAAAATGATGAGAAGCAGGGGATGCTTGGAGACTGACACACATCACAGACGTAATATGTGAAAATAAGGGCTAATAACGCATTTGGCATGCCGTGTGGCTGGAAGAGAAAGGATTCTTTGGTTTAAAGGGGGCGATTTGCACACAAAGCCGGTGAAATGAAATTACATGTAATTCACTTAGGCAATCCGCGGGGCCTCTTACATTAAATAAACAATTATTTAATCAGCTGCAGGGAAATTAGGTGAACCCCTACTGACAATTTCAATTTCAGAAATCCTGCATCAACTTTTCAAGGCTCAGGCAGTACCATTGAAACGCCGTCGGCAAACATCTGGATACAATTGCAGACATATCGAACCATCAAGTCGTATCTTTGGTGGATGTTATACCGGGTTTACGCAAATCCAAAGTCTCTCGCTGAAACGGAGTAGTAATTATATAATTCAGTTTGATAAATAAGGTTTAATATATTCTGTGAAAGCTTCATTTCTCCTGGAACCTGGGAGGCCATGGTTCAGGGTAATATTCCCACATCACATCAGCATTTCTTCACGTTGCTCTCTGAACGCTTCACGTCAGGATGAAGTTTTTAAAAAGCAGTAAGAATGGTCTCAAATCATCTGTATTCAGTCGGAAGGTTATTTAAGCACTTAACGTGTTGGAGAAGAGTTGTCACATTTCTTCTCCTACAGGGGGAGATTCCTTAGCTCTCGATTTTGTGAAAGTCTGTAAAATTTTTAT
Source organism: Enteromius radiatus (assembly GCA_032357445.1). Taxonomy (NCBI): domain Eukaryota; kingdom Metazoa; phylum Chordata; class Actinopteri; order Cypriniformes; family Cyprinidae; genus Enteromius; species Enteromius radiatus. The sequence goes on from JAUCMS010000038.1 coordinate 11,271,551, forward strand.
TTTATAAACTATGTAAGAGATGAGATGCATCTCAACTAGTGGCCTGAAAAATCTTCAAGGGTCCCTCAAGAGAACTTATTTTACTTAAAACAAAGCAAACATTAATATAAGTTAAAACTAGAAAAAATTGACCAGGGTTTTAAGACGCATTTGTGATTTAACAAATTAATACAATTATTGAGATTATATATATATATATATAAATCCTAATGGTTTATTTATCCTTTTCCAGTAAATCATAAACAACTGCAAAAGTCATGTTATTCATTTATTTTTTTAATGGGTATATAGTGTGGTCTTAAAACTTCTAGGATTCTGAAATTTACAGAAACTGAGTGTGTCGGACTTCAAATATTGTTGCGGATAATGGGAGATATTGGAATCAAAAAGGTCGAGGACCACTGCCAACTAGCCCCAATATCCCAAATATTAGTTGTGAATTGTGCACTGGCAATGCATCTACAGGAAATGAAAGACAGAAACGGGGGAAACTGTCAACCTGCCACAGCTGACCAGTTCCCTCAGCCCAATTTCAAACCACCAAAACTCTCTGAGGAGATGGGCTTCAGCTTTTCACTCAAAGACAGCCTTGCTGTTATCTCTATCCAAATCCCCATCCACCCCCTTTGTCCTGCTCTGCATCGCACCGCAGCGTACCCTGCTGATACACGAGACTCCAAATCAGATTGAATTGTACGACATGATCAAAGACAGATGGTTCTCTATCTGGAAGTGTGAAGCGCAGATATCCATTTGCACTCAGAGGGTTTATGGTTGTAGTCATGAGAGTAGTCTATTGTGCTGCAAAAAATCAAAGGTCTCCCTCCTTCTTGTGCAAATAGAAGGCGGCTTTATGCATTCTGGAATAATCTATTCCAGAGGCTGAACAATGCTCCGGTCTCCCCTTACTGCTACAAAGGCATTAGGTCTTTTGACACTATCGCTACACCCATATCCCTTATCTAGGTCTTCCTTAGATATGTGGTATCCTCTTCTGAGAAACAGTTCCGAGGACACATCCTGTCTCGGTGACAGGAGAGGAAATCCGGATACGTCGCAGCTGGCCTCTAAATGTGTCATCTGTCACCTCCATAAGGTCCTCTTCAATGCTGTTTGTGTCGACTCGTTCTGGATGTCATAACATGGGACCAGCTGACCCGAAACAATAGTTAAAGTGACTGACAATGACGAGCAGGAAAGAGAGCAGAGAGTTCAGGCATGACTTCACCGGCACACCTGCTTGTGTGTCACAGAGGCCAGTGAGGTTACCAGCAGTCACAGAAAGGAGCCTGCTGATCTAGAAGCATTTTCTTGCATCTAAAAATCAACATCCATTAAGACAAAAAACTGGTTTTGGATCAGTATTTTAGTATCAATCTTCATCCATGTTTTTTTTTTTAACACAATTGATAATATATCCTGGTGGTAAAGCCTTATAGCAGCCATTTTTCTTCAAGAACTCCCCATGGAATCAGCAACACCTAGTCCTTTTTAATTGAATTTTACAATGTTGTGAAATATAATGGGAATATGTGTCTAAAGGTCCATTCACACCAAGGATGATAACTATAAAGATAATGATAAACTTCTAGAAATCAGTATTAAAAAATAGCAGAGCTGACACCAGAGTTATAACGAAACAATATCATTGGAATCACTTGCAGAATATTTTTTTTTCTGCTGAAAAACAATAAAATCATTGACACCCAATAAGAATCCATCCTGCTATAATGAGCTCGAGAATTTAAAGTGGCAAATGAGCATGTGCTTAGAATCAACTGATGATACTGTCAGTTATCGTTCTTGGTGTGAACGGGCCTTGAAACCATGTTACATGTTTTAATGAATACTATATATATATATATATATATATATATATATATATATATACACACACACATACATAAATACATACACACATAAACACACATATATATTTTTAAATTAATTAATTAATTATATTTTTGCTCATGATAACCACTCACATATATAATTATTGATCTGTATTTAATTTCATATTGGCCTTCAGCCAGGCAACAATTTAGCATTTGATAAATATCAACAAATAAATAGAAGGATTGAGCAGTATCTTGTAAAATAAGACTTCACCGTGATTTTCCAAATATTTTTTGCAGGCCTGGGGCAAATATTCCATTTCTTTCCCCTTTTAATTCTTCCCAAAACTACGCAAAACAGAGACTGTGGGAACTGCCACTAGCAAAACTCTGGCACACTTTGCTTTAATAGTGTGTGCTGTAATATTGTGTAGAAAGAAGGACACTGAAACCTCAATTCACCTTGCCCTGGAGGGGAAACACAGGCCACAGAGACATGTGAAGCTGTCTATGTGTGGGAGAGAGACAGTCTATACTACACAACACTCGGCACCTGAATGTGAGCCGCTGCGTACACTAACAATGACAGCCTTTTTTCCACTCAACTAATGTTTCTCTGCTGTAAATTTCACATAAGCTTGCTAAAGTAAGCTGTGGGCTGCTGTACGTTTGTGGCTTTGCAATAAACAACAAGTTACGAGAATGCCACTGTTGAGAATGACTTAAGCTGAAAAGAAGTAAACCACACACACACACACTGAGGTATTCACACCTAGCAAAAGCACACAAACTCTCGCTTTCCATTTACGTGCAATTAAGCCAACTGGAAAATACTCGAAAATATAACCAGTGCTTTTCAGCTTGTATCAGTTTCACTGTCAGACATGGAGCATCACAATAATTGCCCTGTAACTCAGAACCCAATATTTTACTGCGCTCAGAGAAAATATCAAAATTCACAAGGATAACACTCATACACTTCACCTCAGAGAACAGTCTGGGAAATGTACCCACTCAAAAGCAAAGAGAGAGAGAGATTTTGTTTGAGATTTTGTGGTGTAGGCAGTCACTGCGTGGGATCTGATATAACAGTGACACCATTTTACTTGATAAACATGGTCAGATCTGGTTGAGTCAGCTTGCTGCTCCTGGATCAGGGGTTCAGGGTAGGTGACAGACATTATGCTAAATATAAAAGAGACTTTTGGAATGATTTGAGACTATTTTCTTCTCTTAAGCTGACTATTTAAATGGACATATCAAACTGTAATTAACGTCATTTGAGCATTTGTCACTCAGCAGATGGTCTCAATGTTATTGTTTTTTTTAAATAGTCTTTCATCAGATTTGCATCATTATATCATACAACAATGTATAATGGAACACATTAGAAATCAACTTGGCAACTTCTTAAGGAAGGTGTATAATGAACCTTTCCCTGATTGTACTTTAATTACTTCAAACAACTACTTTTACTCATTCTCTTACTTTTCTAAATTTCATCTTGTGGTAATCATCAACTTTCACAACTTACACAAGCTATTTTTATAACTCTAAAGAGACATTATTTTAAAATAAATGTCATAATGCAGAACTGAGATGATGATGATGAATAAGATATTAACAAATAACACTTTTTACAGGCATTAACAGTAGGTAAACAAAATATAACTTTTTTCATACCAACTAAACTGTGATATTTATACCTTAAATTTCAGGGGGTTTTTTACATATCAGGGAACATCTCTTTCTCAGGGCAGCTTAACTAACTTCACCATTATGAAATAACCGACAATAGCTATGTTTCCATCCAAAATTATGAATTCAATTTCTGTGCAGAATTGGAATATTTCATAAAACATTTGCAAATAAAGCATGTTTCCAAATCCAATGAGCTGAAGAGAACAAAATTGCCACTTCTTGATTAACTTTTCCTAAATATTACCAAAAAATTTTACATTTGCTGCAGTAGGAGACGGAACTGTATATGATAATTTTTATATATAATAAATTACATGTAGTGTACGTCTGTCATGTTATTTTCTGAGCCTATGTTGGAATTAATTATACAAAGACAAAATATCAAGACAAAAATAGCATTTCAGATGCTGTTAGATGAGATCGGTCTATTGCTTTGTTCAATTTCATGCTGTCCCAGTCCACGTCTTTTTTAAGCAATTTAAGCAATTTCTTCGGTAAAAGTGTTTCCATCATAGTTTATGTGCATGTTTTCTTACCAGATAAGATATTTATCTGAATTAGTTGAGCGCATACGTTTTATGTAAGAATTTATGCATTTTCTAGCGTCTAGCGTGACATCCCGAAATGCGCATAGAAATCGGTGGATGTAAACAACGCAATTGTAGCAATCAATTATTGCTGCTGAAAAAGCTACCAAAACGACCACCTTGCCAAAACATTTGCAGGAGACAAAAGTTGAACTGACAGGAGAAATGACAGGAAAAACTAGATAGAAAAGGGAGTAAAGAAGATGAAAAAATGATAAGCTGCGGGAAGGCAGTGCCCCACTAAGCTAAAATTAGCAGTAGCGTGACAAACTCCAAGGGGCTCAGACTGAGATCCTCCATCATGTTGCCCAGAAATCATTCACCCACTCAGAGTACACAGGAAGGGACCATCAAGCCAGCAACTAACACTAATGAAGCCTCCATGGAGCTTCCATAGTTCAGTGCCCATCAGCTCGAATCACTATACATCAACACTGAGCTCAGACAAAATGCTCCTGACTGACACTACAGCACAGCAGAGTTTGGCTGTGCATTAAGTTCAAGTACAAGAAAAACAAAAGGCATGAGGAACAATTATGACATTATTTAATAATGAACAATGAGAAGTTTTTCCCCTTGTCTGTTTGAATTGGTAAAGTGCAGCTTAGCGAAACCACTACGTGATTTGATAAAACTAACACGATGTGTTCATTGCGCAGCTAAGATGGGGAATGTTCGGAAAGTGTATTATTCGTGGTACTGGCTTCGCAAGTAAAGTGCCTAAGCAGTTTCATGGGCTGTAATTGCCTAGCAACCCTGGACAAGTGAGCTTTCTAAATTAACTTCTAAAGAGTGGGAGACTTTTGAGCTAGTTGAGTAAATTTCATTGTGCTAAATTTGGATAATTACGGGAGTTTTCAGGCACTGCGGTAATGAATGGCACTTTGTTGTATTAAATCCGGGGCTAAATGGCTGGATATGGCAAAGGATATATTGGAGGATGGGGGCCAACACCTCCATCAGTCTGCAGGCAATGAGTGTGATTCCACTGTAAGAACCTCATGAACCCAATCAAGTCATAATAAAGCTCTGATTGAGAGGGAAGTTCCTGGAAGTGTGATTGCATGGAGAAATAGGAGGAGGACAAAACAGCCCACAATAATTATTCCAATGCAGAACATTAATGCATTATAATCTGATCATTTGCAATGAGGGAAAAAAAGCAACATGCTCAAAAATGTAACTAGAAAACAAGAAGATAAAAATAGCAGGGCTGTCAATTTAATATGTTAATGTAGTGAAGAGTTTTTGAAAAACATCTTTCATGTTCACCCTCTATACGATAATCAAAAACACAGTACAAATGGCAACATTGTGAATTATTTTTACAAGTGAAGATAACCGTTTTCAATTTAAATGTATTTTAAAATATTATTAATTCCTTTGATGGCAAAGCTGAATTTTCAAGATTTGTTTTATGAATAAAAAAGTTCAATTAAACAGCATTTATTTGAAATTTGACTATTTTCTAACTACGTAAAAGCCTCCACTTGTAAGTTTTAATCCATTTAAGATTTTCTTTGAAACAAAATAGTAAAAAATGAACAGCGTATAAAACATACACTTACTAATAAATTTTACAATAATAAAAATTAACATAGTGATTAGGGCTGGGTATCGAGTTCAATACTTTTTAGGTACTGACCAAACTGCCTCAATACGAGTATCGAAAAACGTCTCACCGTTCGGTACCCAATGATGATATCTAAAGGGGTTAATCTCATCAGCATCAGTGAGCCAATAAGACTGCAGCACTAACCAGTGTGTTTGACCAGAAGTGTGTAAAATAGCCTTATGTTATTTATGTAAATTTACACAACTGCACATAATTTCTGTCTCTACATTAAGTTGCGCTTTCTGTATCGCGCACGGCTTAATTGTGCGGGTCTCTGTGTTAATGTATTGTGCAGACGCGTGGTTTTGTTGACTAGCATACTGACCGGCATGTGACGCTTCCGGTGATATTACAGTCTTGCGTCTCACTAAATGAGGACATAAATACAGTAGGCTACATGAATAATATCGCCAGAACCGCTCCGAGGGTTACTTCAAGAGCATTTAACAGTTTCATTTGAGTAAATCTATCGTCAAATCACGTACACACAGAACTGTAAAAGATATTCATGACAAGCCGTCAAAATAAAAGTTCGGTTTGGATATGGAAGCACAAATATATTACTATTGTTCAGTAGAATGTACATAATAGGCTACTACAAAAATTATTATTTTTACATCATTTTTATTATAATTATAACAGTCTTTTAAACTGTAATATAAAACGTTATTTTCCAACAATAAAATTAAATCTTCATTAATTAAAAGACAAATGTTTTACGCCTTAAAAAAAATTGAATATACAAAATTTTCATAGTGGAAAAAAAATCTATCTAAAAAGGCTATTGTAAGAATAAATAATAATGCACTAGTGCAAAGGTTGCATTCCAGATGTGTAAACTGAAAACTATTTAAACTTTATTAAAACTAATTTGCACTGATTCATTGTGTTGGATGTATTTTTTTCCATGCAGTGGCTCAGGAGATGAGGTTTTGAGTCTGTATAAATGTCAAAAAGTTGAAAAAAATTTTTTTATTGGTATTGAAAAAGGTATCATTCAGAAACAGGTATTGAACTCAAGGTAACAGTATCACATTTTTTTGAACGATACCCAGCATTGATAGCGATTACTATTTAATAAATTATTAAATTTTATATGGCCACACTTTATTTTAAGTGGTTCTCCCTGTTGCACATTTAACATGCGCATTTATTACATTTACACATGGCTTTAATGCATGCCAAACCTTTGATTGTGCCTTATTAATAAACATTAATAATGGCATGCAAGTAAAGTAACTAATTAACAGTGAGAATTGGTCCCTATACTAAAGTGTTAAAATTTATATTTATATACAAACACTCACATTGACAAATTACCATTTAATCCTCCTGACCTCAAAATATATATTGTTATATGTAACCCATTTTATTAAAGTTTATAATAATGTGACAGTCGTAAAAAAGGGAAAAAAAGAGGAAATTGAAGTAAAGGATATGGAAATAAGAGGATGAGGAAGTAAAGTTTTTCTGAAGTCGGTCACAGCCTCTTGGCCATGTTCACCTTGACCCCGCTGGCCTGATGAGCTCTGCTCATTTCCCAACACTGGGCTCCTTCCCCACCACTGAGCTAATCAGAGCAGGCAGGTCACACAGACCAGCGTCCGCCAAACAGGCCAGCAGTGGAGGAGGAGAATCTATTTTCAGACACAATTCTGGACCTCCACATTCAAAAAGACACATGGAGACATGAACGATGTAATTTGTTCCCTTTCTTTCAACCATTATGCATTCACTGTACTAGTAAAATTTAATCAGTCATATGTCCGAAGATACTGAAGAAAAGTTACTGGAACAAAATCTACAGCCTCCAAACGGAAAATACTTTAGTTTGCTGTTGAGTCACCAAGAATGCCATAAGTTACAAATGCAATGCCAGCCAAACAGTAGAAACTGACCATTAACTCGCTGCTCTAACATACAGATATGATGAAACTGGCTAAATCTGATTTAAAACAATTATACTTATATACTCCATGTGCTGGACTGTTCCTCAGGATCGGGACAGAACAGTGTTTTTAATGGGCGCAAGCAGCGCTAAGGTCCATTACCAATTCCATCTGGAAGAGTGTCGAACTACAGGGCCCCCATCTGCCCTCAGGCCAATTGAATGACTAGTCTGTTTCCAATTTTCACACTAACTCTAATATCTAAAAGATACCTACATCCAACCTCTATCTCGTCTGGTGCAACTGACCCTCTTAACAATGAAACAACATATTCAGCAATTTTTTTTTCTGTGCCTGTAATACACTTTCTGTCTTGACCTTTGCTGCTAGCTAGCATTCACGCAAGCCATTGTTAATTACCTCTCTAAATGCTTAAATGTGCTGGTTTGCGGACGTTTAATTAACGTAGCCTCCGTAAATCCCATCTGAGAGCACCAGAGGCAGGAGATGAAGGGGTTTGGTGTGTAGGCTTTTTTTGACTCTTTGATTTTTAATAAAGTGTTGAAAGTCAAGCGCACAAATATTCGACGGTCTAGCACAGATGAGAGTCTTGACCTTATTTATTCAATAAATGAAATTCAATATCTATTAAACTGAATATACTTTTATGTGTGCACCTTGTCATAAACCTGGCACTACATAATAAAGATTTTGAAAAAAACTGAAAACAAAGAGCGAGCATGTGAGCTGCTGTCAGGTCTCCTAAAGTGTGTTACTGAGTAAAATAACCATTTCACTCTCCTTCACTCACACAGATTCATGAGATGTGACTTCTGCAGTCAGAGGAAGTCAGCGTGAACCATTAAGTGCCTTTCAGTGACACTAACACTCAGTCTAATGTGGCCTGTGGGAACAGTGATTTTACCATTGAACCCACTGTTTCATCATTAGGGGCTAGTCTAGCTGTGCAGCTGCTGTGCGACCCACCAGAGCTGGCTCTGTGTTTATAGATGAATACAGATCACTCAAAAAAGAAAATTCTTATCATTTAAAAACAAACCTTTTTTGAAGATATCATCATTGATTCTGTTGGCTTAAAGTGCCCCTATTATGGATTTTGAAAATTACTTCTCATGTGGTGTGTAACACAGTGAATGAAAATGTTTTAAATCTAAAAAGTGCACTCGGAGTCATTGAAACGAGCAGTTTTTAAAACTAATCTCAAACCACTTTATGTTGAAGTCAACATGAAACATTAGCATATTGCTCGCCCACTTGTTGCACGTGTAGTCCTGGGAAAACGTTTCGTGTTGGTCTGAATGAACATGCAAATTCATTCTTTGCACTAGGTGCCACTTTTGAAGCTTTAAAAGCTCACAAATACTGCTTTAAATGAAATCGACCAATCACCAGAGGGGTGTCAAGAAGTCGTTTAGCAAATACAGTAACAGTAAATGCATACTGCAATATAAGAAAATTAAAGTGCTTTTTGAACTCGCATGCTTCACCTATTGTTGGGGACACAACAGGTTATGAACCTTTCATAACCCATAATAGGGGTACTTTAATTGACTGTAAATTGACATAATCAATTATTATTTTATATTTAATAACAAATTTACATTTAGATATAATTGATATATTATATATGTTTAACTATATAAAATGTATAAAGTTAAATAAAAAACAATTTCTTATTTTCATAAATAATTATATAAACTACAAAAGAGAAATGATACAACACAAAAAGTACAAGATATCTTATAGAGCAAATATCAGTTATTTCGCTCACATACATTTCTATATCTTCAATCCATAGTCTTTGAAGCTGAACAGCTTTGAGAATTAAAGGAGTTATATGATGAGAGATCAAATTTTCCTTAATCTTTTCAAATAAAGTTTCATGCAAACAGCAATTTCTCCAGACTCCAGACTTTCTTCCTAGTTTAAAAAGACCACGAATTACAGCTGCAAAACTTGAGAATGCTTTTATCAAACATTAGAACATGCATAAATGAGCGATCAATCTTAGTAATGAGATGGATGGAAGGTCTGAATGTTCTATAGGAGTTGAATCCTGACCACAAGCTGTTTTCTGTGGTTACTGAATGTCGCTGATGAGTATTATGGGAGATGGCTATTCTCTGAGTATCTCTCCTATAGAGATGAGCACAGCAGCTGTGATCAATACATGAATTACAATTTCGTTCTTTTTCTCTGCTCTTGAACACACTCTGTGGGGAGAGTGCACTCATTGCATGCATGGAGTTGGGCTATGCTAGTGGGCTTACAACAAACAGGCGCAGGCTTGAGCATGACCTGGTGCGCGTCGGTGGCTGAGTGGATCGAAGCCTATCTAGCGTGGGCAGTGATCAAAACAGCCGTGAAGGCAATTGATGGAAGCGGAGTGCCGGGTCACAGTGTTCTTATGACAGTGAATCTTTGAACCAAAAGAATTTCTGATTACAGAACTAGATTTCTGCTCTAATTATTGAATTCCGATGCATAGGATGACCCTCGATTTGGGCGTAGAGGGACAGGGTTATTGATCTATTTGGCAGTGCAAAGTGGAAAACTAAGACACACTCATTCTTTTACAAGTTTTATCTAGAAAAAAAAAAAAAAGTTTTTTGCTAACACTTTAGATTAGGGAACACGAGTGCACTATTAACTAAGAGCTTTACCTCAACGAACTCCCAATTTGGTGTTTATTGATAGCAAGTGAGGTAAGTTGTTGTAGTATTTTTGTAGCAGTAAGGGATGTGAAATACGGTCATGCATTAATATGTGCTTTATAAATACAAATAAACAGACAACAATGTACCAAGGTTTTTAAAATTTTTTTTTTTACAGAAAAAAAAGCTGCATGTAGTTTGATAATCATTTTTATAACATATTTTAAGAACCATTTTAAATGTTTTATTTGTAAAACACAGTTTCAATCTGATTAGAATTTTTTTAATAAAATAATGAAAAAAGTATATAATAAATATATAAATTCCAAGTTGCTTGGCAACTGTAAACAGCCTACAGTAAAGCTAATGAACTAAATTACTTTGCATCGCATCATGCCCCTTAACCTTGATATAAAAAAAAAGCAATTCGAGAGCGTGAATTTCTCATTGCTTTATTGAATAATCTGAAACACATCAAACCTATCCTTGAAAAAAATGGCAAGAGTTTTACTTTGTCTGCCAAAATATCCTTCTCCTAAGCAATCCCTTGTTGGATCCATCAACTTAAGTGGCTAATGTATGTGGAACACAGACATCTCTTCAGTCAAATCAATAAAACTGCTAATAGTCTTAAATACTTTACAAGCTTTATTAACCTAACACCTACTTTATTTCCTTTATGACATGAGCTCTATTTCAGACATAATAAACCCAGCGGACACGTGGTCTGAATGTCTCCGATGCACATCAAACAAAAGGTGGACGCGACGGACCAATCAAAACGCACAGGACCAGTTCATTTCAGGTGTCACTGCTGTTGATGTCACTGGTAAGAGACCTTGTGACATCACGTGACTCGAGGGACCTAATTCACCTTTGTAACGAGAGTCTGTCAAAATGCCAAACTCGATCGATAATTGAGTGAAAGGTCAGTGTGGCCTCTCTGAGCAGGATTCAATACTTAATTACCAGAGCTGACCTGCTGTATGAATTTGAATGGGTATTTAAAGCAAGAGGAACATTTGCCACATGACATCAGCAAGAATGAATGAAGCTTCAGGTATTTATAAATGCTTAAGGAACACACACACGCACCTGTGCATCATTGCTCAAATCTGACAAGGTCTATAGAAGGAGGAGGACTTTACGGGTGATGCTAAAAGACAAATAAAGGGGTATGCAAAGCTTTAACCATTTATTAATTTGATTCCCGTTATTTTGCTTGGCTCAGATGTGACTTGTGTGTTTTCAATTGCCCTGCTGGATATCCCACTGTGAGCAATTACATGCATGTGTGTCTGCTCCAGACAGTTTGACAGACCGGGTAACATAAGTAATTATGTTTGGTCTGTTTGTTGATGCTGTATGTGTGTGTATGAGTACGGGGGAAAGAGTCCACTCTATCTCTGCTTGGATGTACAACTTGCACCTAACATATGACTCAGCACCTGTTATGTCAGGGCTAGTCAACTTTGGAAAGGTCAAGTACATTTTTACAATAAACATATTATTATATCACTTGTTTTTCTGTTAATACATGTTGAAACACATTTAAACAATTTTTTTAAATGGTAAATAATAATTATTATTTAGTAAAATAAAAATGAAATGTCACAACTACTACTAAATTAATAAATAATACATATTGAAGGTTTTAGTGATATTAGATAACTGTATTATTTTATATTATTTATTTAAACTGTGTATCAACTGCCACTCGTTTTAAAAACGGTTGATTGAGATTTACCGCTAATCAAAGAACCGGCTTTACTGACGAAATGTGCCTGAATTAATCAACTAATTAAATCGCCCAGCCTTAATTGCGGTTTCATTGACAACTATTTTTACAGTATTTTAACGTGCATTTATGTAATATTTCCAGTGAATTGAATACAGTGCCAAATATTTTTTCTTTAAATATTATTTTAGAATGCGATGGATACAGATAAAATTAGTTTGTCATCAGTGCAAAAAAAAAAACAAGTTAATATGCCTAATCACCTGTGACCGCAAATTAGCAAAATATTTATATTAATGCTCTAAGGTGCAATGTGATGATGACAACAGGGCTGATAGTGGAAAAAATTCCTGAGCCTGAACTTTTTTCCTTGCCCCCCAGGTGAGTAAGGGTGGGGGTACT
>JAUCMS010000038.1:11284092-11296009 GCA_032357445.1 Enteromius radiatus
GCGAACCTGATTTTTTTTTCTCTGCAACCACGGTACGCCGGAAATCCGGCGTGGTGCCGGAACGCTATCACCCCTGTGACAATAAAACAAAAAATCTTTGAAGGCTGTGTATTAAGTAGCGCTGGATTATATTACAGATTCTATTCACCTCTCTAAAAGGATGTTTATAAGAAGGAAAACACTGACAACAACCAAGGCCACACTGACAAATTCTGATACCTTTTGTGCTGATGTCAGCCAACATCTGACAAAAGGTATGCCCAGTTTCAACAACAGAGCACTTCAGAGCATGGCTAAGATGCCAGCGGATAGGGAGAAAACTCGAAAATCAATTTAAGTGTTCTGGAGGCCACTGCCCATGCAAGAGTGGAAAAGAGAAATAGATTTTCTGCTTCTCGCAGGTGGCCACCTTGACATTTGCAGGCATGGCGAAACTGTGAGTAAAAGAGACGTGTTCTTAAAAAGTGCCTCAGGAGTGCTAACACTTCATCTTAACGGAATAGTTCACCCAGAACTGAAAATACTCATTGGTTAATCATGCTCATATTGTTCCAAACCCATACAACATTTGACTCTCGTTGTAAAAAAAAAAAAAAAACTTGGTGGAACACCTGCTTTTGGGCTGCATGGAAGAAAGAATGAAGTCAACCGTAAGTGTAAAGTAAACTGAAATTGTACTTTATATATTTGTCTTCCAAAAGGATAATTTAAACATGTTAAATATTATAGAATAGAAAAAGTAATGTGTGTGTGCATTATACTATATATATATATATACACACTACAATATAAAAAAAAGATAAAAAGATCTGTAGCTCAGCTAAATTGCTAACCAAATTATAAATAGAATTTGACAATTTAATAATATATAATAACAAATAGAAATTATATTTTAATATATTATGATTTAAAAATGTAAAAAAATATTACATCTGTATATCCCAAGGCTTTGTCTGCTTACCCTTTAAAGTTCATCTATATAAGTGACAGAATTTTCATTTTTAGTGAACTACTTTTAGTTTTACTCATTAATTAAACCAAGTGATGTCAAATGAGAGTGAGACAGAAGAGAAAGAGATCTGGCAAACCAGAGTCTCCAGTTTTTAATTGCATTGTTTTATATCTCCTGTGATATATTCTTCATGAGAATAAAGACTGTGCTCAAGCTTGAGGAGAGGATGAGGGAGAATAAAAAACCCTCAAAAATGAGAGCTGAGGGTTGCAGCTGCGGCAGTGCTATTTAGAAAGCATTGCGTCACTGTGAGAGGGGGCTTACTAGTATCAGACATGGTAAACCCATCTGATATTAATGTCCTATTCCTACACGCCCTGCGCTGGGAAAACAGCAGCACTCGTACAGCATACAAACGCACCAGGATGATGACAAATGATGGGCGAACTGTGAGCTAGGAAGGCACGGGCGTATATGCGCATGCTGCGGCTGTGAGTGGCGTCTGACGCAGTGGGGTAACAACTGACACGTCTGAGAAATCCTTTTATTTAACTCTAAATACAGTTTGTTGGGCTGTGGGCTGTGTAAAACAGAGGCTTTTAATGCGGAAGCCACATGTCTGATTCCAGACGTGTTATTTATCCATTCCCTTGCTTTTCATTTCATGCATTTTCTGGACTTGCTTTATTAGCAAAAATAGAAAAAAACAAAAAATCCAATTAAAGTACTCACTAAGAGGAAGAACAGTGTTTATTAAGGTTGATATTCTTGTCCTTGTCATCCCTGCCAGCCGTGTTGGATCATGCCCTTTGGGTGGGCAACCCACTGCCATCATGTCCCGGGGGTGGGACAAGGGTACAATAATTTGCCCTAGAGGTGGGCGAAATGTACACTACACAAAAGTACATTATTCACTTTAAAGTCTTGCTGATTAAACATATGTGTGCTGTCCGGATGCGCTTTTCAAGTGCATACACCTGAAGCACGCGCACATTAAAAGCCTCTCAAATAGCGATAAAGATATTTATCACATGTGATTGTGGTAATACTGTCAAAAACACACAGCGTTAAACATAGTTGCTTGTGTCTAAAGTGAAAGTAAACATGCCAGTATATTAGATGCGTGCAGCTCTTTAAGGGACATAACTAAACATGCGCCGCTTGTCATTCAAAGGGATAGTTCACTCAAAAATGACAATTGTATCATTTTGTACTTTGTCACCTTGAAAGGCTTTGTTTTTATAAAAAAGGCTAATTAGTTTGTCAAAATAGCAAAATCAATGACAAAGAACCATGATAAAATTGTGATATTTTATAAAAAAAAAAAATGATATTTTTGCCATATCTCTGTAATTTGCAAAATAGTCTTAAAAAACAATCTGGATAAAAAACGTGAATCGTGAAAAAATTGTGATATGATATTTTTTCCATATTGCCCACTCCTAATTTGCCCCGTCTTCTTGTGTCACCCCAAATATGCGCACACGGACAAAAACACAGCAGTAGTTTTTGCACATCTGCTGATTGACCTTCTAAAGTCAGCCCTTCTAAAGGCTAAATATTTAAAAAATAATAAATATATAACAGTTTTGACTGAACTCATCTAAGTAAATGCCTGGACAGGAGGTAGAAGCTTTGCTCTTCACCTCTTCCAGAGTGACTCAGCATTTCTGAGCGAGGGGAATCCCCCACACACAGCTTTCTTCTACCTGTTTATTCTCATTTCCATTTTCCAATTGTTTAAAATGTTGAAACTGTATGATTCGTTTTCGAGGGGTTTCACACACGTGTGAAACTTCAAACATGCATGCACACGTGTGCAAACACTCACACCAAGAGTAGTGCGTCATTCAGAATAGAATTGGGTTGCCTTTTAAATTTCCATTCTATAGAAACACACAGAAAATTATTAAAAAAAAAAATGTTAAAAGTCAAAAAGTTACAAAAAGCGAAGCTTTAAAAGGGCAATGTACATTTAGAATGATAAATAGGACGAAAGAATGACAGACAGACAGATAGATAGAACAAAGACAAACAAATAAGAAACATAGAGCAATGGAACAGACAAATAAATAAGCAAACAGACAGAAAGAGAGGGAGATAGAACAACAGACAGACAGATAGATGTCATTCCAATTTAAATTCCAATCAACTCGCCACTTTCCCACTTTTCCCATGACACAGCCTTTCCATCTGTGTTTTGGTAAACGCTAACTTATTACAGGTGCATGTTTTTTTAAACGACCTTATCAGCTAATTCCATGAAACAACACAAACACTGCATATTGAAGAGATGCTTTTGCGCAGTGAGGCCCGTGGAGAGCATCAGAATGGGGATTGGTTCCAGCGATGTGCTCCGGCTGATAACTTTTCTCTGTCTGAGAGTGTTGCGAATGCAGTCTGCCGGCATGAAAGATGACTGACAGCCAGACAGATATGCTCACGAGTGGCACGCTAGTTAAGTATAATGTCTGGGAAGATCGTGAATCTGCATGGAAATCAAAGATTACCATGCTGATCACTCAAAGAAGCTGAAGCACATGTTGTGGAAAAAGGCCAGTTGGAATATCTGCCAGAATGGATAGCCGAGTTCCGCGGACCTCCAGGCGATAGTCAGAGGGGGGCAGAAAGCTGTGCTGTGGACGGAGACTCACAAAGAATACAAGTGTGTTAATAGTCTTTTTTTTATCAATGGCTCCAGGCCCAAGTGGGAAGCAAAAGAGAAAAGGTTGGATTTTTGACTGTGTGAGCACATTTATGGGAGTTTTAAAGCCGGAGATAGTGAGCCGTGTCCATGTGAGAGGAAAGCGAGGGAGACAGAGAGTTCAGGACAGGCTCAGTAAGAAAGAAAGGCCCTTTTCTCTTCTTGTCTAGAGACGGCATCTTCGACAGGAAATGAACACAAGCCTTGACTGAATCAGCTGGTGCTCATGCCCACTCTCTGTTTTTCTGTTCTCACAAGAGGATACAAGAGCTCCTTTCCAAAACCTAGCTGCCTCGCTTTCTACTGCCTCCATAGACAGCATTCGAACCGTCATGGAAGATCATTTGTGACTTGTTTGGAACACTTCACATAGGCATTAACTACACAACCGCACCACAGAAATAGTCCTTTGTGAGCAAGATTAGACTCACGATGGATTTCAGTGGAAATATTTAAGCATAAATCAGTTTCTGTTATCGCCATCAACGGAAGCGAAGTTAAAATTTTCCATTAACTGAAATTAAAATCAAAACTAATATTAATGGCAAAACTAAAACTAAAATAAAAGCAATGGCTCCTAAACGTAATCAAATAAAAATGCTAAAAGACTCAAACACTAATAGGTGAATGTCCATCCAATGAGTCAAAGAGAACAAAATCATCACTCCCGATAAACTGGCACTGTATATAGTACTGTATCAATTGCTTTCAGATTACATTTCAGATGCTATGAAACAAGACCAGTCTGCTGGTTAGTGAGGATTTGGATTCCCACAGTACAGTCACATGACTTTTTTAATGCGCAACTAATCCATTTCCTTCTTGTATAAATCACATTAATCCTTTTTCGCACAAGTCAAAAACCACCTAAAGTGAGTGCAAAAACATTTTTGCGAATCAAGGCAATTTTATTCGAAATTCAGATGCAAAACAAAATGCCCATAAAAGCAGGATGATGGAAACATAGCTAACGTAGAAAACTAAATACCAACAGAAACTAAATCATTAAAAAAAAGGAAATAACACTAATTAAATTGGGAATAATGAAACTAATTTTTTAGAACTTCCTATTCATCAAATAATTCTTGCATTATACGATGAATAGAAAGTTCATATTAGGCAGCAGTACTTTTTAAACACTGATAAGAAGTCAGAATCAGCATTTTAAAATGATTTCTGAAGGATCATTTGACAGTAAAGGCTTGAACATTTACCTTTGCCATCACAGGAATTAAAATTAATACATTAAAATGCTAAATATTACAAATAAATATTTCACAATAGTACTGTTAACAGCCTTTAATTAACAGAAAAACAAATCTTAGATCACAAAGGTTTGAATGATATAGCTGCATTCAAATTTAGCCATAAAATCCCTGCACAGACAGCACAATCAAGATGCCCTCGGACTGCCTGCCAAGTACTGAGAGAGAACTTTTTATCTTTTCCTTCACCTGACAACTCTGTGAACCTGTCTGCCTCTCATTGTCCTCTTCCCTGTACATGAGTATGAGCATCTCTATCTCTCCTGTCACGCGTGATCCCCCCACTTCCTCTCAGCTCCTGCTACTATTGAACCAACAACTTAAGGGCTATCAAAAGAAGAATAAACGTCAGTGAATGCTGCAGATCAGCCAAGCAAAGACGTCTGAGAGCCTCTCACCGCCCCCCCATCACTTCTCACATTCTCCCTCTCTTTTACTCTCCCCGAGCGTTCCTGAGCTGGACACTGTCCAGGATCTATAATAAAGTGCTAAGCAGAAGACAGGAAATACTGGAGAAGTCGAACAATGTTATGACAATACTTATAACTTTTACAGTTGGGGCCCAGCTGCACATCTGCATAGCATCAGGCTCTCACTGGCCCAGACAAGAGGAAACCATTTTTACTCCTGGCATCCAGCGCCTCCAAACAGATGTTATCACTTTACCAATAGCCTTGTTTTGTTGTCTTTTTTTCTTTAACACAGCACAAAGAAAAACACAACACAAAATGGCCATTTTTCAAAAGAGGAAATGGGAGTTGTTGGCGTTCGGGAGGGTAGGGAGGGCAGCATGGAGAAACAGCATGATAGATTAATAATAGTTACCGTAATTGATTTAGCATGAAGGAATCCGCGGCGATCTCCAGAGGGGAGGTGAGCCGCGTTACCGCATTGCCTCACAGGAAGACGTGCTGTCGTGCTAACAGAACATGCTAAGCAGTGATACGTCTCTACGCTCGAGAGATACTCAACAGCCTGTGAAATTAGCCCGGCCACCCCACAGGTAGTCATCTGTGTGCTACGGCATCGCTGTTTCTTGACCGCAAACTAAAGTCAATATAAACCTAAACGACATTTATAGGTTGCAGTTTGACTTTCGCTCAAACTGTCTATCTTGTTATGCTTGAAACATCCAAACGTACATACAACTGCTTCCATTTCTACTTAGTGCGAAGCTTGAATTAATCAGGAAATAGCTAAGCCAAAAGCCACAATACAACAGGGAAATAAAAAAAAAAAGAAAAAGTAGACCTCCAGGCTATTGCAGGTGTAAACTCTGGTTGACGGTTTGCTTACGTCCCATGTGAACAACACAGGCTTCCAACTTTCTGCAAGTCTTTTGGAAAGAAAGTTAATTGTTCACAATTTGACAGCAAAATGCGGAAGTCTGTTTCGACTGGGGTATAGTTGTATTTGTCTGCTTAAAAAGTGAGTGAAAACAGCCTGGCTGTTGCTGTTATGTGATAATGAGTTTTTATTAGCATAGCATGCCTAATCACAATCGACACCATGAGCCCATTTAAGAATGTTTTGTTGAATGTTTTTTGGAATAGCACTTTTTTGACTCCCCACGCAACAGTGGATTTGCTCCAAATTCCAATTTAATCACAACAGATCGACTCTGCGTATCCCTATCGTTTTTTCCTCCGTCTTTTATTTATCATTAAATACAGATTAAGCTTACGCTCGCTGGGGATTTTAGTTAATACTCGCTGCGCCGGCCTTTTGCTACGATCTCTGCTATACCTTTCACTGATCCAACAAGAGGAAATAAATCTAAATTATTCATTTATACCACAAAACTTCCAAGACGCCCTTGGGTTCATAGGAAGAGATGCTCATCAAGATTGACGCCACTCACCTCTCTGACCTTCATTTACAAGATCTCAATACAACAGCTCTACTGCGGACATACTAGCTTTCAACATCCTCTCTGGTTTAACTCCCTCCATCTGAGGAGGATTACAGGCTTAAACCCAAAAGAAGTCTCTTCTCCCTCCTGGTAAATACAAACCTGAGTGAACGGCTGCAACAAACCGATATTAAATGAAAAACAGTCCTTTGAGAAGCAAACTTGGATTGTTGAATCAATGAAAACGAGCGGATCTGAATGTTGACGGACAGCGGCTACTGTGTTGTTGTCCATATTTTGTTTCATCACTTGGAATAAGGCTCATTATTTGAATTCTCTCCTGTTATAAAGTATAATGCGCCATTTCCACAGAGGTGAGGCCAAAAGAGGGCTGATTTCACACGCACTGCCTTTCACACACACGCGGACAAAACCGTTTCATTCGGACGGCAGGTTTTACAGCTCAATTTGAGAACAAGTGTTTCATTAGTAGAAAACAAAAAGCAGACAGCCTCCCTCAGTTTGTGAGGAACGGCAGCCAAATCTAAAATTGGGGTTAAGGAAGTTCTGCATAGCAGTCCAACAAAAAAAAAAAAAGAAGAAAAAAAAAAAGGGGGAAATGAGGAGAGATAGAAAAAGCGATAAGTGTAGCTACATTTAACAAAACCTCCCAACACCACATGCTTTACAGTCCTTTGCATAGTTTAGCCTATACTTAGCCACGGTAGAACATATATCTAATTAATTAATTATTATTATTATTATTATTATTATGTATACAAATACTGTGTACATTTCACCATTTATTTTACATTTACACCTTTTGTGTAATATGATATTTTACCCAAATAAACATGTATGAAATTTCAAAAACATAATAATTTAGATATTTATTTAATTTCAAAGCATAGTATTTATAATGTAATTATTTTTTCTGAAAGTGTACACACACAACAGTAATATTAACACTGCTTAGGCAAGTACAACAAATGATTTAGCTAAGTAAAGCTATTAAAACCAATATCATATTACAGTATCTCACAAACCCAGTAATGCACATTAAAGGGGTCACCAGGGTACACTCATGTGCATGTGTTCTGTCAGTTCACACGGATCAGGAAATGATGGTGGCCTGGAGGAACCCCCAGTAAAGTACACAGAACATGAAAAAGCATCTAGGTGACAACGCACAGCTGTTTCATGTGCACACAAAGCTCCTCGCAAACACTAGGAAGCTGCTGCCTCGCACACTTTTCGGTCTGTGTTACCAGACTACTGCAAAAACTGCTTACGACATCTGGTGACGGCTGAGGGACATCTGCTTAACAAAAAATCCAGGGTGTGAGAGCTGAAATGAGGGAATGAATTGTGAGAGAGATTGAACGAATGAGTGAGTCAGTTTGCCGCGCTTAGTTTCTAAATACAATGGTCCCTTTTCCCATCTTTAAATGTAAAAAGGGATAATGCTTGCCAGTTTACTTTGACAGCCTGGAAAAGAACAAAGAAAAAAAAGGAAAACGGGACAAAAATTGAAAAATGATGAGGAAAAAGGAGGAAGAAAAGTAGTAGTATGTAAGCCTATTAACTTCCATCCATCTGTGGGCTGTACATTACCCTCAGCTGCCCTGCAGGCACCACATCTACACACAGGAGCTTAAAGAGAAAAAAATGAGCAGGCGGAACGCCGGAGAGCGAGTGTACAGTCTTTCCATTGAGCAGGGCCTTCCCAATTTCCAGTCGGAGCTCATACACACATGTATCATTTCTCTGCTGATTAGGGAAGAGGGATGGTTTCACGTTGAAGAGTTTAAGTGCAACAGACTTCCAGCTGTAGAGCCGATAAGGGATGATATAAAAATGCTGAAGCATGTTTTTCCCTGTGTTTTAATCTTCTCCTTCTTGTAATGTAACACTGGCTATGGGGCTTTGCCTTGAAGCTTTTATTTAAAACACATGTTCCCAGCTCCCCTCTTAAAAAAGCCTCCCTTATCTCTCCATCAATCTACAGACACTGGCTGATTCATTCTGAGCGTGATGGAGGCCAGGTTTTACATTTGTGTGTGACTATGTAGGCACTCTATACCATATTACATTATTTCGGGGTATGTGTGTGTGTAACTATGCATATGTAACACATAGTAAAATAATAAAATATTGTGCGATGTGCCTACGGTAAGTATATATATATACTTACTGTAGGCACACAATTGCTCAAAAGTTTGAAAAAATTTTTATTTTATTTAAAAAAAAATTTTAAAAACATAAAAAATTATGGACCTCATTCATGAAACTTGGGTAAATATAGGAGTAAATGCTGGGTAATTTGCACGTAAAACAGACCTTCCCAAAAACTCTACCCTGATTTGTGTATGTTAATGAATTCCAATCATTCGTAAAAAAGGACGCTAGTGCACACTCATTCACAATTAGCATAATCCTCAGCTATGAATTACAGCTATGCAAATTGTGTGTCCAGGAATATACTGGTCTACTTTCTCAGGTCTGGCAATTAATATTCAACAACGGGAGTTAACCAAAGAGTTTTTAGCCAGATGAAAAAATGTCAGGCGCTCTTCTTAAGACGACCAGCTGGTGGCGCTTTTTTTGGTGGCACAGCGTTGTTCTAGCGGAGACACTTTAGTTGTCATGATTTGGAATTCTTAGCAATGTATTACTATACCATCTCATTTTTAAGAATTTTACTAAATATGACATAGCAGTAACCAGTAATACTGACTTCTCCATTGTTGTAGACAGCCGTTAGAACGGTGGGTAGAACAGTGGGTCGCGATTTGTGCTTCAACTCAGATGCAAAAAAAAAAAATAGATTTAAATGGAGGGCAAGAGCAAAGGTAGAGAGCAGGTGTACAATACATTTCATTTGTACCACTAACATTTGAAAATACACATTTTTTCATCAATTCCAGTGTTTACATCTGAATCATTTGTTGATAATGAGGCCCAGAGTTCTTACACTAAACTGCCTGGTACATTTAGTAGTTTGTTGTTGTCTATAAGTTACAAAAAAAATAAAAATAAAGTGCTATAATTGCTTCCATCCATCATAGCCACCTTATTTTTCACCATAGAAATAAGTTACAGAACTTCTTGTAAATGTGCAAGGCTTCCAATTCATTAGCTGCCATAAATAATTAGAGTAAAAACAGACTCAACTGCTCACCTCTAACATTAAAAATGAGTATAAGAAGGTTTCTTCAACGTCTAATATGAACATTCAAACACATCTCCGACATTCAAAAATATTGTCCAATATTGTTATGAGCCACAGCCTCTGAATGTGAAAGTATATGTAGGATACTGGAGTCAGTGACATTTAAATATTTTACACATTGACACAAAGGTTTAAAACAAAAGAAACAGCCAAAGTCCTGCAAACATGACTGCCAGTGTGGCCTTTATGCAACAGGTATACTCTTTAATAAGAAAACATTCAAAAAAGAAGTTGATAAATATTGAGATGAAGAATAGATTGTGCAAATACGTTGTGACATTACCTGTGGACTGCTCTCATAAAACTTGAATATTACTGAAGCAACCTGAGTCTCCAGGAAAGAGAATGCAGTGGCAAAAAGAAAGAAAGAAACAAGCTCTAGGCAAGGAGAATAATTTCAGCTCTCCTCTTCAATTATTCATTTGTTCATTTTCCCCTATGAACGTGTGTAGATAGACTGGGAAAGGGGCGGTAGGGCATGAGTGAAACAGAAAGAATGAAAGAAACAGAAAGAGGAACAAAAGAAAGAATGATCATCTGGGACTTACTTTATTCTTTACAGTTATTATTTTAGAACTGCTTTAGTACAATGCTGTAGCATTATTATCGTAATCCAGGGTCAAGCATGATATATACACACATACTGTTAATGCTAGGATGCTGTAGCCAGGATGTTGCTATGCGGTTGCATAGAATTTATGCAAAATTATCAAGACTCCCACTTGAGTGGAACACATTAATGTCCACCATATATTTACAGTCAGTAACAAACATAATAATGAAAGACGAACAGAGGCAAAGAACTGAATAAAATCATTAAAACACATATTTCACTTGAGGACTGGAAGCCTGGAGAGAAATATATAAGAGAGAAAGAAAGGCTCTTGACATGTCAAACGCATCCTCTAAAGACACCGACAGAGAACTTTAAAATGAGAAAATAATACGTAATATATCCTGCTCGAGAGGCCTGACAAAAGCAGTATTTCACTCAAATACCCATAATGCTTCTGGGCTCATGGGAAAGAAAACTCATTCAGTACTGCGTTAAAGGGATCAAACAGTAAAAAGGTTTCATTATGTATCTTCCAACACTTTACAAGAGCGCAAAGTCATATTACAGACAAGTAAAATTAATTATTATTTTCAGAATTGTCATTAGTGCAATTTATTAGTAAAAAAAAAAAAAAAATGCAATGCAATTAAATGCTACAATTAAATTATTAATAATATAATAAAAATGTATTTACTTACGGTAACAAATTATTTATATATTTAATTTATATATATATATATATATATATATATATATATAGTTACAGAATATACTTAATATTTAAATCAATAACTAAAACGTTAATTAAATTTTAAATATATGATATAATATACTACGTATGTACTGTACATATATGTAATATCTAATTTGTTATATTTTTAATTATTTGAGACAAAGTCATTGCTGTATGTGTGATAGATTTATTTGGATGCACGACTGGAGGATGTGATGTACTACAGTGGGCATTTTCATTCTGACAATGTTATGAGTGAGTTTAAACACCTCCAGATCAGAGCGCAGGGAGAGAATGGCCTCATCTGATTTCTTAGGGGAATGTAAACAGCGTTTTCAACAGCTTGCCTCGTCTGGTATCAATCAAGTTCAGACTTCATGACTAAAGGCTGCTTTTCTGTACTGATAAAATATGGCTGTAAGTTAATGTTGTGTGTGACAGTTGCGGTCAGAGTTGTTAGGAAAAAAAATCGAGAGAGAGAGAAAAGGGAGACTGGAAAGAGAATAGAAAGAGAGACACAAAGATAGACAGTCGGAGCAAGGAAGAAAGGAAGAAAGGAAGAAAGCGAGAAATAAACAGACAAGCAAAGTAAGATGTTTCTCAGTTAATTGGACACAGATAAC
>JAUCMS010000038.1:11304134-11344544 GCA_032357445.1 Enteromius radiatus
TTTTTAAATCTCTAGAATCTTTTTATAATTCACTGCTGCTATTTTAACTAACACAAATAAAAAACACCATATTTACTAATTAAAATAAAGCTCAATTAAAATTCAATAAAAATTAGTTAACAACTTATGTTATAGGCTAAATCAACTTTAAGTTGAAGTACTAAAACTGAAATAATCAATCACAGCCAAATAGAAAAAAATACTTTAGTTAAATACTAAAATTAAAATGAAACATTTTTTTTTTTTTTACAAAGCCATACATAGAATGTTGTGCTGTCAATTTAGTGCAATGAATTAAACTAAACTACAAATAAAATGATGACACATGATGGAAAGAGGGAAAAGGATGACACATGATGGAAAGAGGGTGTATGTGGGGTTCCCACCATGAGAAACTAGTGGATAGATGAGACACAGATCACCTAACAGCCCACCCCAAAACCAGATGTTGGAACACTGAGGGATATTTACATTTGAGTATTTCTTTCCCTCATCCCACCTCAGCTTTCTGCACATCTACAGCTATAAGATGGGCATAATACCAAAAATAAAAAAAAGAAAGATCGGAAACAAATCTGTCATGGGGCTGTAGAATTTAATGAGTGATTCACATTAAAAAACAACATATTACACA
Source organism: Enteromius radiatus (assembly GCA_032357445.1). Taxonomy (NCBI): domain Eukaryota; kingdom Metazoa; phylum Chordata; class Actinopteri; order Cypriniformes; family Cyprinidae; genus Enteromius; species Enteromius radiatus. The sequence goes on from JAUCMS010000038.1 coordinate 11,304,769, forward strand.
ATTAAAGAATAAAAATAACTCTAACCGCCATCCTGTCAGTGAACAAATTATGCTTGTCGAAAACATTATGGGTGCGCTCGTGTTTTGCATAGCGTCTCCAAACCCAGATAGCGGCACACCCTCTCATTTTATATTTTGCTTGGGTTCAAATGTAAATAACGTAGTGGAAAGATAGGGGAGGCGGGAGTATGGCTGGCAATGTTTTATTATCGCTGACATTTATTCTCATTATAAAGGTTTTGGTGAATGAAAGCAGACGTGGGTGGTAAAGAGGCAGGTTTCCGGCACTATTTAACAAGGTGATTCGCTGCAGCTGTGGCTGGAACGTTTGAAGGGTGGGCACACAAAACAACGTAACAGTCCAACCTGCTACCACGTATAGCAACATAAAGAGAACCACGTTTGAATCCAGGCTTTCATTAGTAAGATAGTTCCCCGTAACATCAGGTTTTGATATCAATTCAGAACAAAAAGCCTTTTCTTTGCAGCCTATGCTCCGTTACAGGTTCAGTTTACTGAATATACAGTATGCTAAACGAGGCGTGCGACCAAACATAACAGAAGGTGCAGTGTACTTGACATAAGTGCCATTCAGACTCAAAGTCGATAAATTAATCGTTCATTGAAAAAAAAAAAAACGGCATGGAAATTCACATGGCGCATGGAACCATCGCTGAGCAAACATGTTATGAGCAGCTGGCCGTAACTGAAAGGACTTGATTTAGGATGGTGGAGAAGGATGTAATCACTGCAGACAGACACATGAGTGAATTACTGCCGATTATGTCTTGCTTCAACTTTAAACACAATCTGACCATTATGGGCCACGGAACAGCAAACTTTGCTCACAGCCTCGCCATCCTTTCCATTCTACCTCCTGCTCAGTGCAGCCAAACCCCAAAAACAGGACGAATACACACACGCACACTGGCCTGGTCTGGCGTGGCCCGGCTGGCTGCACAAGGGTGTCAGTTTGTTTCTGCAGCAGTCAAATTTCCCATCATTCCATAGACAAAAATAAACAGGGGCGTCCTGGAAGCCTGTTGAAACGGCTCAGTGTATTCCGCCCCCTCAGACGGTGAGGTCATGCACGGCTCTCCACTTGCCCACAGACCGTATACTGCAGCAGGTAGTCACATTCCCTCCCCTCTTTTTCTTTTTCTTCCCTCCAATCCTTGCTCATAAAATGTGGCACTCTGTTACAGAATTCGTCTGCGAGTTGCGGAGGAAGGTTTTCCACTTCCTGTCTGAGCAGCATTAGCACGGCTCTCGAAACACAAATGGACATGAAAACGTAAACACACACTTGTTCGATGACAAACAAACACTGACATAAACAAAAACTTGCTGAGAACAGCAATTAGAGAACAAAAGTCTCAATATTTTCTTTGTAAGCAGAGCATTGGAGCTCTAAACTGAAACATTCAGTGTCGACAAACACCAAACAGAGCACAAGCGAAGATTGATGTGTGCGGGGTTGCAGGCCATGTGACATTTTCACAGCGCAGGTGAGTAAGAGTGCATTATCCTTGAATCAAACATCTCTGCAACACTCACTTTCCTCTACAAGGGCAAAAAAAGAAAACTCGAGGATGTCACAAAGACAGAAAGTAAAAAAAGAGATAAAAAGATAATGAGGGATCTTATTGCAAATAAAAAACTAAGAAACAATACAGCTATAAAAATTTAACGATCTAATTAGCTAAATAAAAAAAAAAAAAAAGAGAATCTGCTCTATGTTCTCGTTTTTGTAAAAAAATCGTCTTTTTCCTTCAGTTTATTCCAGTGAAGTATTTAGGTACAGCCTGTTCCCTGCCTTCCTTTTTCTGGCCAGCGGATTGTCATTCCATAGCATCTCGTCCAGAACTCTGATCCACTCAGCACTGACCGATGAGAAAATTATCGCCTAAGTGCCGGTGCCGCTGATACAGCTAAAAGAATGTTAGAGTAATGAGATGCAAGGAGGAATTTGTGATTAGAGCTCACTGATCTATATAAGTCATTACTTATTATCACCAAAGGAAAATAACCTTGGTCATCTTTCTGCCAGTGAGGCCGACTTCCTGAAAGGGCAACCTACCCATAATCCTGCCAAGCTTCCATTCTGCTAGGAACAACTGGGCATAGAAAGCATAGCCCAGTTAAATTAGATGGAAGGAAAAGAGCTCATGTGTTGCCGATTATATCATCTAGAAATAATCTACAAAATGTATTGACTGGCAAGATATAGAAAGACTAAGATACAGTAAACATTGTGCTGTTGCTTTTAATCTGTTGAGGTAAATTGCAACCTCTCAGACTCTCTAGTTGGTAACCCACAATCTTGTGGCATAAAAACTAGCAGTGTTACAGGAATCTCAAGACTTCCAAGAACAAGGTGCACTTTGATGTCTAACAATTTTGAAGCATGATTTTAATTTTTTGTAGGAACTAACAAAATGTAACGTAAAAAAACTAACAAACAAAATATATATATATATTATTTTAAAAATATATATATATATAAAAGTAGCACAAATAACTAGTTTTAAACATGTCAAATTTCTAAAATGTTGATTTTGATCTTCTCACCTGTATCCAAATGATTAAATGCTTGAAGTCACGTTTTTTTTTACATTACAGGTTGAACTTCTATTTAACTGCTACATATCCAATGCGATAGGATCTGTTAAACTGCTATTTATTGCCACTTTGTCATTTTAATTACCATAAACAAAATATAAAATGTTTTTCAGATGTATGCAATTTTTTGGAAATATAGGTTAATGAATCACTACAAATTAGCTATAGCCCCTATTGAGTGACAAATAGTTTTGCATTTAATTATCATTTTATTTATGTGATAACCATCTACAATAGGATTCAATAAGTTTACATATGTTAGTGCATTCAGAATACAGAATTACCCATTTTTGTATCAGTTCTTACAGTAGGTTAATTTATATAATTAATGTTTGTTCAAAATACCTTCATGCTTATACAACCTAAGGCAAAAAGCATTCACTCTCACACACACACACACACACACACACACACACACATATATATATACACACACACATACACACATACATACATACACACACACACACACACACATATATACTGTATATATTCAGTATATATATATATATATATATATATATATATAAATTAATAAAAATCTACATCAATACAACCTTTAAATATTGTCAGTTTGTCCTAAATTGAGAAGTGTCATGTCTTTTTAAATCTATTTAATTTTAATTGAATGTTTATGTAATTTTCTTTTAATGCTTCTTTCTGTATTTAGACCAAAACTTTAGTAAAAAGGTTGTAAAAACTACAAAGCTCAAATAAAATGAATAGAAAAAACAGCTCATATAATATTTAGTCTGACCTCCCGAGGTGCACGATCAGCACTTTCTAAAGGTTAAGTACCTAATTTCACTGACCATTTGTTGAAAAGAAAAAAGAAAATGACCCTATTTTGTACCTTCCTTACGGAAAGTGTCTTGTATGCCAGTTTGGTCTAGAGATTGTAGACCAAGCACTCTAAAGTGACAACAAAAAAGGAAAAGATCTGGTTTCCTGCGTTAAAACTCTCACAGATAAAGGATCACGACAGGTCATGCAGGTAGAGCTTCAATGACTCCTCCTGGCCGAAGAGAAAGATTAGAGGGCCTAGTCATTTGTAAAATGTCATCAGTAATTACAGACTTATGTTAATGATGATAAGCAGAAGAGAGAATTCATCATTTGCCTATTTTTTTTCTCCTCGACAGGAAGCAGCCCCACCCATCCCATTCATCTGCATTGGTGGGGTGGAACTACATTCATGTAATATTCCTCCTCAGGACTGGCTCCACACCATTACAAAGGGGATGGAGTAAGAGAAAAAGAAAAGGCTACAGAGAAGAAAATGAAACGCATTAAGAAAAAAAATCCCGATGGAAATTCAATACATTGGAGTCCCAGAAACATACAGTGCGGCTTATCAAAGCAGCTGTCACTAAATATAATTTGAGGCAGCGGGCGGAAATGTAAACGATGGCAGACCTAATGAATTTCATTTCAGGCCTGCCCAAAGTAGACGTACTGTTTATCACAACTCTTTCTCCTTGAAATGACTCATTTACGCTGTGCTTGCATTTGCTCGCACTTCCAGGCCTGTGAACCATTCGCAGTAAATTGAGTGCTATGGTTAAAAGAACTCAAGGTGTATTTGTCACATAATAAATACACAAATGGGAAACAAAATACAGAGAGATTTCTCTGCACTAGATGGCTAGCAGCAGAAGACACATGTTAATGTAGTGCTGCTGTAGATAGGAATGAATGAACAACAGTGGGTTCCGCTGAGGCAATTGTAGAGAACTAAACTTCCTCAATAAAATATTAAAATATGTGCAAGAGAGTTTTCTGTCTGAGAAAAATGCAATGTGATTAACTATATTGAGTACATTGAGCGCATTGGTTGAATCAAATGTTTTTGAACAATAGCTTTGAATGATTGAACAGACTGAATCACATAATGATTTAATGACTCACTCATAGACAGCTATTTGTCGCCAACTACTGGCATAAAAACCCAGTACACAGAAAAGAGAATTAATTGTTCAAATTACTGAAAACTGTTAAAACAATTCAAATAATTAAAATGTAGGCAATTTATTGTATTTATTTTTTTTGCCGTAAACCCATTATTACTGATCACTAAAAAAATAATTATTTAATTGCTTTAAATAAATGTTAATAAAAACATTTTTTTTTTACAAACTAATGTCGCACTTGCTCCATACTTACTTCCTCTAGTAAATCTAAAATTATAATGATAAAATATTAAATAAAGTCTTGCTGTAAATATGATTATGCTTTTTTTAGTTTTACTACATAATTTATGAAATCGCATAATACTCGAAAAATGATTTTGAAGGAACATGCTTTCCCTTGCGTTCTCGTATTAGAACGAAACAAGAATGTTGCCTTGTGTACAGTATCCAAACAAGCCTTTGATCTAGATATGCAAAACATATACATATGCAACATAAATATGCAAATCACAATCTAATAGATCCTTAATGAAAAACATGCTTGTTGCAATCAAAGCTTACTGCTCCTAAGATACAATCCCTCTTTGATACTCGAAGGGTAATTCAGAGACATGTGGACACGATGTGCTAGGGGAAATTAATTGCTAGTTCCTTTGGTTTGTGCAGGTGCAGGGAAACCTGACTGAGAGAAATGAATTGGTATTTTGGGGATCAGCAGGAGAAAATGACACCGGTTGCTCGGCTGTTCTCACCTGGAGGGGTTGAAAAACCGCATCTCTGGCTAGGGATGAGATGGGCAGATTGAGCAATGCTTCTTCACGTTACGCTCCCGAATCTGCGCGAAGGGGCTGCCGCATCAGCTCAATACTCAAAGAGAAGTCTTACAGTGCAGAAACGGCAGAGAAAGGTGAGGGAGAGAGGCTCCCTGGAGAGAAACCATCTGTCTGCAGAGCGGTACAAAGCACCTCACCCTCCTCACCTGGGTCACCAACCCCTCCGATTTCTACCACTCCATATCACTGATGCACAAAACCGCCATTCATTCATAATCTCCCGCATTTAACCACACAAAAGCTCCTCGAACACGCCAACAACTTCACAAAACAGGGTTGGTAAACCCTGCTTAGAAAAGAGCATGCATGGCCCTTGGGTAATACAGCAGCTGTTGGATTTCATGTCATTGTGCACCTCGGCGCGTCACCTGCCTGATGTGTCTGCTGCATTCCACAAGGTAATCACACATTTGTTTACTGCCAAGCGCAGCTGTCTTGTGTTTGTTTGTTTGTTTGTTTAAAGGCCTCTGGCTCCTCCCTCTTATCCCCCGCTCTTGAATCGTAACCGGATGTGAGTCTTCGGGTGTATTTCTGAATCAGTGTTGTCTCCTAAATCCCAAAGCGTGGCACCTGACACTTGGATTCAGTAGACTAATAGGTAAGCCGTCTCTTCATTAGGCTGCAAAGTAAAGCTAATCAGCAGCTACACAGACTCCTTCTCCTTTCTTCCCTCTCTCCACCGCGTTCTCTCTCCTGCTGTCTATCCTCACGGCAAACTAAATGCCTGCCTGAACTTAGCTGAACTACAGACCCAAGGGGTGGGGGTGTGGGGGTGGCTAGAGGTAGGGAAAAGCATGTGAAAAAATGGGAAAGGAAGGGAGAAAACAGTGAATGTCACCTTCCTCAAAGGCTCGGTTAATCTGACACTCCGCACAAATTAAACGGCAGATTGTATTCGTTAAGGAACAAAAGGGGCTCCTGTCTCTTTGATGTGGGCCAGGCGGCACTGGACACTGGAATCCACAGCCAGTCTTGGTGTCAGAGTGGGATCAAACGCGGTCAGACTCGCATCTAAATAGGAATCTGTGATGGAAACAGTTCAAGGGAAGGTGACCACACATGAAGAGAAACAAAAGGAAAAGGGTGAAAGAAAAAAAACAAAACAACAGAGCCGAAAGCCAAGTTTTGCTCTCGCATGCCTATACACCAAGCAGATCGTCACTGACCTTGTACTGGAGTTTTAAGACTCTGGATATAACATTTAAACAGAAACACAAAATTATTATTGACTAATTATTGATTAATCTTAAAATAATCACATAAAACAGAAGTTTAGACCAATTGCAAGACCAAATCCCATCAAACACCATTCTATTCTAAAGATTTTTATGCAACACTAGCATCCAATGCTACCTACAAAGATAGAAGATGAAGTTTTGCAAAGTCTAAGTAGAGCCCACTGGGAGCAAAGTTCAGTATAATCCACAGGGTTGTGGCTGGAGGCTTAATTAGGTAATAACAATAGGACTATCTTTAGAGATACTGAAGTGCACTAAGAGGCAGCATAAAAGGATAACCGCATGATTAGTCTTCACAGATGAAAAAACATATCCGTTTGCTCCAGGGGTTGACCAATGCCAGTACCAAGCACAGTGGGAATATCAATCTGGGGCAATTAACGTGACCTGCAACTGGCAGGAGGTCAGCTGGAAAAAAAAAAAGCGTCCCTTTTGAACACAACCCTAAACAATGATTGTGTGGCAGGGTGCAGCCACAATGCACCAGGGGGGTTAATTGCTGATCGCCGGACAGGCTAGAGAAGGCGCCAGCAGGCAGATTCTGGGTAGCATGCAGGAGAACGTTGGACCAGGAGTAATGAGCTCTGACATGAGGCGACGCCGGTAACGGGCCAGCAGGCCGAATGCTGCCACAGGGGGAGAATGCCTCTCTATGGGTATGCAGCAAGACTAGAGGAAACTGGAATTCAGAGTCAAGGGCAAACAGGCATTTTAGAAATAGAGAGGCATGCGGGTTTATCCCAAAGTTAGACATCAGAGAAAGGGAGAGTACTGGAGGCTACCTTTCTTAACATGTATGTACTGTACAGATGCATAAAGATTAGGTATAGTATTAATATATAGATACAGAATTGAAGAGTGCTTTGATATGCAATAAATAAAATTGTTTCTATGTCTCATAATGGACAAAAAATGAATTAACAAATATCCTTTATTTTCATTCTGATTCAAAAATGCTCGTTTTTAAGATAGATAGGTCAAAAGTACATGCGTTGTATAAAATAACCTAAAATCTGTTGCTTAAAATACCCTGAATTTGAACTTTATCCCACTCTTTCTACTTTTACAAAGTTGTGGTAACTTAGTCATTAAGTGGGAGGCTGGAAGAAGATGATATTGTAGGCGATGCAGATCCTTTTTTTTAATTAATGCAAACAATGTTGGCCAAAGGCTAGAAGCAAAAAGTGACTATACAGCGGTATATAATTTGAACATTATCTAATTTGTGGAGGTGGAAAGACAACAGCAAAAAGATGACAATGATGAATAACAAATGTTTCATTATGTACTTGGGTCCAGAATTTTTTTTTTCCTCTGAATTTTTTCCCCTCCACAAGAAGACAGACGATCAATGTTCATGTCACTAAATAGATATTCATTACAAAAAAATGCAACAAAAACCAAGAAAAGCATGAAAGAAACAAGCAGTTCTCCGGTTTCTAAAAAGGCAACTCCCAAGCCGAACCCCTTCATCACAACGTCTCCGTCTGAGTTATCAATCTCTTCTCCGAGTCCGAGTGCTGAAACAGGTCTGTGTGAGCCTTGGCTCCAGACTGGGTTCTTCAGGTTCTTTGGTAAGGAACCCCTCCCTGGCTGAGCCGGGTTTCATAATACGATGGATGACTCACACGCCAAGTCATGGTAACTCAAAAAATATTGAGACGGACTTCAGATCCCTTCTGAGTCCCATTAAGCCCTAGCAGTCCCAAAAAATGTTCTGATTCAACATTTCCTGAGGGCTAGATCGAGGCCTCCACCTCCACCCCGAAGCTTTCACACACTCACTGACACGCCTAGCCTAATGACTTAACCACCGAACGTACCACGCCCGGGCCTCTTCTCCTGCCAACCGTTTTCCAGAACCATCCAGAGAGAACATACGGCTCGCAAACCCCATTCCTGTTCCCCTTCCTTTTCTTTTCTTTTTTGGGCCAACGAGTTACATCAGTGATGCCTTTTGGACGGGAGATGCACAGGAAGGAACAATTCCCAGCAAGGGCCTCTCGTTACTCAGAGCTCCACTTAAAACGTAGGCAGACAAGGAGGCTAGCGAGCGGAAATTATGTCAGAAAGTTGCGGGAGAGCCACTCCTTCTTCTTGCTGTCAGCCAACGTGGAGATCAAAGAGGAACGTGGAGCTTTAACGTACACATAAATATACAGAATACATTGTCAAGCTGTCTGTGAATCTACACCATCGCACGACCTTGGGTTTGGAGAAAGACATTTAACCGCAGCCCAATTCTGCTCCAAATGTCAGACAGTGAATACATTACATTAAAAAAACCTTTGTAGAACTCTTGTTTTTACTAGCTGTGCATCTTTAAGCAGTCTCCATCTGTCACTTTTCGCCTGCTCACCTTTAACAACTGCATGAAGAAATTCAGATCGCTACTCATATCATAGTGACACTGAAGACATTATACGTCCTGATTTTAATACAGTTGTAACACATGCTTCTGTGCAGCTGAAGCCACTGTGTCAGATTCACCGTGTTATCCGATTGATGAGCCTGACAAAGACTGTGGCATATGGGAAGCCAGGTGGCACAAACACAAATACATTGTTACAGATAAAAGACAGCCATTACGCACAGGTCATTGTGTTATGTTTACTGTAACCAACACGCATTTCATGATGTGTTTTCATATTCTGACACTGATGCAAATGGAAATTGACAGGAATTTTTAACCAGATTTGCATTTTCTTAGGGAAATATTGATGCTTGCAAGGCTGCAGAAAGAATATGTAAAAATTTGAAATCATATCACATGAATTAAATGTCACAGAGCCGCTTTGACAGTGTCATAATACTTGTCAGAAATAGTAAAGTGTGTAAATAGAGCAATCAAAATTCTGCATACAAACAGATTACTTTACTAAAAGTAAACAAACGTTACAAACGACAACGCCCTAACTAGAATTTAATCAATATAGTGACGTAAGAAAAGAGTAACAAGATCTCTTATGTTTCAAGAGCCAGATTCTGTGTCCGAGGATTGGGTCGTTGAGGTCCCCGCCAGGCTATCTCTTCCGGATGCCTCCTGGAAGCCTCCCTGGGGAGGTGTTCCAGGCATGTCCCACCGGTAGAAGCCACGGGGAAGACCTAGGACACGCTGGAGGGGCTATATCTCTCGGCTGGCCTGGGAAAGAGCTGGAGGAAGTGTCTAGGGAAGGGGGAAGTCTGGGTGTCCCTGCTTGGACTGCTGCCCCCACGACCCGGGCCCAGATAAGCGGAAGAAGATGAATGGATCTCTTATGGTATGTTCACACCAAACACAAAATTAATTATTCACGCAAGAAGATCACATACAAAAGACAATGAAAAGATGATAATAGAGGTAAAAATTTGCATAACTTCTGCATGATGCATTCTCGCGCAAGCCAATCAGTTTATTGATTTTTATCGTATTTAGGACTTTCACAACAGGTACAAAACAGCGATTGTAGTTATCTCCACCATGCTTGATCACGCTATATTTTTATTCTCACAAGTGACACAAAAACATTCTGCGAGTAATCTAGAGCGAGTGATGCAGTGCGCATATTCACTTTGCATCAGGTGTGTGAACACACCCTTATGTGGGTATTTAGCTGAAATAATCCACCAGGTCAGATTAGGCAGAGCACTGCTTCCTCACAAAGCCTATAATGTCCATCACTGAGGAGTGTAGTACAATATGAATTTTTAGGGTAAAGGGCACAATGCCAGCTGAATCATGAATCCAGGTTCATGGGTCCTTGTTACTTTGTTTGTTTAAATGCTCTTGTATTCCATATTATATATCTGAATTGGATTTGACTGTTTAGTTCACGAGCCAAAGTAAAAAAAAAAAAAAAAGTACACGTTCCAGTTTTGTTTGTCTTTCAGGACCACAATGGCTCTGTTATTGTGTCTGCAGCTCTCTGTGTAACTACCTCAATTAGTTTGGCCAGGCTTTCAAGCTGCAGAGGGTCTCTGTACATACTGACTTCATTAAAACCAAGTAAGGATGATCACACACACACACACACACAGACATACACACACATACAAATCCACCCCAGAATGCTGCTCAGTATGATAGTCACGAAGAAGCAATTGATAACTCTTCACTGTCGTAGACACTGCTTCTCCATCTTAAGAGAAATGTTCTCAGGTCAGGGCCCAAACCAAGGATGGCAATGTGAGAGCGTTTTAGAGCAGGTCAGCGTTACTAAAGTCCCTTTAAGGCGAGTTATGTCTTATATCGGTGGCCATCTTTAAAATGTGTCTCAGACATGCAAGTGCAGCTTGCCATCTTGGAACGGTCCACTTGTCATTCACCATACTGTAGGTTCACATAGAGCCGTTGGGCTCACAGATCACCAACTGGGCAGGATTGTGGCATCTTTCGAATGTTCAATAATTACTACGCACTGTGATGTGCTGACTTATAAGATAAGGATTGCCTCTTTTGCTCAAATGTTGAATTTTTCCAAAATGTCTTGGGTATTCTATAGTATTTGGTGTTACCCAGTCAATACATCTAACATTTGTTGATCATGTATGTATATTCATTCATGTATGCATATTCAAGTTATTTGTGTAATTTCTTAAACTGCAATTAAAAATATATATATGATGTACATAAAATTTTGCTAAAATACAAAATTTGTATATTAAAAAAAGTTTGTTCCATTTTACACTATTATAAAAGTTTTATAAAACTTTTAAAAAATAAATAATTATAATAACTATATAATATAATTGAATTATATGTAATTATATTATATTATTATAATTTATATAAACTGTATATTCAATTATTGTGTTTTTTTTTTGTTTGGTTGGTTTTTTTTTACATATTTTTTAAAATCATTTTTAGCAATCTATTCATATATGTAATTTGTTTATTAGTTTGTGTAGTGATGCTAGTGAAAATATTAGCAGAACAAGTAAAAAAAAAAAAAATCTGTGCCAGCAGAAAAATAATCCTTATTGTTCAGCTTGACCATGTGGCTTAATAACTGGAATGGACAAAAAAAAAAAACAACAGAAAACAGAAATCCAGACACAGTGGACAGACATAGACCATCACTTACCCGCAAGAGAGACTGCGACTCTTCCTTGGAACTCTTGCCCTCGGTAGAAGTTGGGTACTGCTGCCCGGCTTTTTCTGCACCACTCGTCGGCGTCCCAGGCAGGTAGCCTTTAGCATCTGCACTAATGCTGAAGATCAGTCCTGATGAGTCTCTAAGCATGGTCGCCCCCTTCTGCTGCTGCTGGTCTTTTACCCCAGCTGCCACAGCGTTCAGCAGACCCAGTGTGGCCTGGGGAAACGGGGATGGGCTTCCTCTAAGGATGTCCCCTGCACGTTCTTTGGGAACCCACACCAGGCTCTGCACATGTTGCTCCCCACCTCGGACTCCACCGCCAGTCACAGGGCCCAGCGCTTCAACCCAGCCTTTTTCCTTCTCATCCTGGGCCTCACTCTTCACGCCCTCTGAGCCGGGAAGAGACTCGGCTCCGCTGGCCTCTGGAGTCACCAGGCTATAGAGTTTCAGATCACCTTTGCTCTCCTCTTTGATGCGGAGGGTTGAAGGGGCAGAGCAGCCATTGGCAGGAGCAGAGGCTGGATCCACAGAGTCCTGGCAGTGGGCGGAGTTGAAGTGGTCCAGCAGTGCCGTGGTGTCAGTGGCAGTGAAACTACAATGCCGACAACGACAGCAGCCGTGAACTCTCCTGCGAAGAGCATAAGAGACAGTGTCAGCAATCATGATTTTTATCATTCCTCATGGATCAAATGGTCTTTTTCATATACTACCATGCTATTTGGCCCCTAGAGAGCCATCTTAGAGACAAAAGACTGAGCCACATCCTGAGTATGTGTACTTTCTCCTTATCTCACGTCTCTGCCTCCCTGAGCTTGGTCTGAATCTCTGTAATGTTGTGTAATTACAGTTTAGTCAGCTATTTTCGTCCGCATAATGGCTCTTTGTTCTGTTCCAAATAAAGGAAACAAAGAGCTGTTCCAAACTCTCCTCAAAGGAAAGCTAAATGAACAGTATGCTAACCTTTAGGTAAATGAATGTGACATTCTCTCCAGAAACACCAATGATTTTCTATAAGCTTGTACTTCCTGTTTGAAATCGACCACTGTCAAAGTAGTAAGGGTGAGTGTACCCCACCCAAAAAAACGATGTTTATTTTACATGCATCAGTAGACATGCTTGGACAATGGCCATTCATTGATAGGTTTGGCTGTAAGTGCTAACTGTACCGCAATGTAGTATTTATATAAGCAAAAAAGTCCTTAGTGTTGAATGTTCAAGGCCAAATTAAGTTATTAATATCTTTTGCTGAGAATATCTGTAAATAAATAGTAACTATAATACAAAACAATCATGTTATCAATAAAGCGTCTAGAATTCAAATGATTTTGTATAGTTTTACAATGGTTCTTCTCATCTAAGCAGTGTTTCAAGAGTGCTGTTATCTTTTGATTCTAACAGAGCTATGATATTCCACTGCAAACTGAAAATGGAGGGAAAAAAAGTGGTTATGCTTAATGCTTTTGATTCTTTTAGAATTTTTTCGAAAATTTTATCATCCACAGTTCTGTGTTAGACGCAATGGAAAGACACCATTTGTACAATACTGTACATACTGTTCATGTACAAGACATCTTTCCATTGCGTCTAACACAGAACTGTGTAAGTGAATGGTGTTCACCAGATAATCTACAAAATGGTGCTACGGAGATATCACAGTGCCAAATCTTTCTGTAAAAAAAAAGTATTCTCGTAGCTTCGTAATATTACAGCTGAACCACTGATGGCAGAAATAGCATTCACACTATGTCTTTCATGCTTTCTCTACCTTGAAAGTCTTAATTGTTTGACAGTGAATGGGACAGTCACAAGCCTCTCGGTTTTCATCTTAAATATCATAAAATGCGTTTTGAGGACGAACAAAGCTTTGGAACGACGTGGGGGTAAGTGATTAATGACAAAATTACACTTTGGGGTGAATTAACCCTAAATATAAAAATATGACTAGCCCAATAAAAAACAGTGTTGAAACTCAAGAGTAGCCTATTCTGTGTACCTAAGATGAAATATTACCAACTGTTTGTGGAAAGCCAGCAGGTATACCTTTGATTGATCAAAAACAGCAAAGACAGTGAGGGTAAAGGCATTTATACTGTAATGTCACAAAAGCTTTCTATTTCAAATAAATGTTGTTCTTTTAAACTTTTTAGTACTCACTATTACTCTTTTGGTCTCTTTCTTCTTTAACCTTTCATCCATCCTGGTTTGACACAAAGTGTCTTCCTTGGGAAACGAAAGCAGTGTCTGGTGTTATCATAAATGCCCACTAGAGGCCTATCCTTTAACCTGAATGTGTAAGATTATTCTTATTGTGAAAAACAAATAAAATCTAAGATCTGTTACCCAACAAACAGCCTCTCACGATCTGACAGAGTATCGAACCAGGATGGATAAAAAAAAAAACAAGAGAAGAAAGAGAGCAAAACAGCTAGATGCCATCTTTGCCCCTCTAACGAGGGACAGAGTGGAAAAGTGCTTTTCATCATTGCTGCCTGACTTTCCCAGCATGCAGTTCTGTAATTCCGTCCTCTTACGCACACAAAGGCAGGGGCAGATCAAACATTGGTGCATTCCAGCGACCGCTGAGGTGTGAGAAAGCTTACGATCCATTGCATGTACCCCAGATTACAGACAACAAAATCTCCGGAAAAAACATTAGGTACTCAACATAAAAAAATGACTTTGTAAAATCCACAAAATAACATAAATCTCTTTTGCTATATTTTCGGTAAACCTCATTTAAAGGAAAACATCTACACATCTATAAATACATGAACATCTGAAGACCATATAAACTTCTGTGAAGTTGTTTTATGAGGACCAGTTACCGTAAGCGACAGACACACAGATACATTCAGTTATCATTAATCAGTACCAGACAAAACTAGCTCTTCCCCCACCACCACCACCAACCAAGACTCAACTGTTTTCCAACAAAGCATGGGCTGCTTCCAAAACAAATCGTATCTTTGGTCACTGACACGGAGCATAAATACGTTTGTCAAACCCTGTAACCCAGAACTGATTGTTTTCTGGCATGAGTTCTGTTAACAGTGAAGTTTTTAAATGGTGTAGTTGATGTGAAACTTTATTCTTCTAACATGCAATGCCTTCATTAACTTAATCGCACAAGACTTCATTATTTGCTGAAAATTTAATATTTCCAAAAAAATATAAATTGCACAGTTTTGTGTATTTTGCACAAACAAATACTCATTGTTTGTCTATATGTACATCTCTTTTTATTCTGTCTATCTATCTATGCAGTAAATGATTTAATGGTATAACTTCAGTAGATCATTATAACTCATATGTAAATACAAAAAATCAATGCAAAGAACCTAATACAGTAGGTCGACTGAGGTCTTCTAGAGCAAGAAAGCAGATTGTCTGTAATTATGAGTGTTTAACAGTACTGTAACAGTTTATCTGTCGGTTTAAAAACAAAGATGATGAACTTACTAAAAATGTGTTCCAAAATAGTAAGTCAGCCACTTAGTATTTGTAATAGTATTAATAGTACTTGAATTATCCTATCATAAAAATAAAAAGGTTGGTCAATAATATTGTTTCTGAACTGAATCATGTTCTTGCCATTCAACAGACAGTATAAGATCCCAAGATACAGTCGAATTAGGCTAAAGTATTCATTTGTACATCAAGTCGTATTACAGATAAACAACCTACACAAACAAATCTGTATTAGAGATCTTTTTTTTTTTTTGTGATTGTAAAAGTCTTTTTGCTTTGTTTTGTCCATGTGACTTTGCCTGATAATAAAGTGCATTGTATCGTATTGTATACAGTAATAAATGTTAACCTTTTGAACCTTCGAATGAAGAACATGTACTGTATCATGGTTACCACAAAAATGTCTAAGAAATGTTTCTTTCTAAAATCATATTAGAAATAGTTCTGAATGATCATGTGACATTAAAGACTTTCAAAAATTAGCAGCTAAAAATGCAACTTTAGCCATATTAATAGTAATAAATTGCAAATGTATTAGAAATAGGAGGGGGAAATACTAATATTTGTTTTGGTTGAAAGTCTGCTTAATGATTAAATGAAAAAAGTTCTGGGTAAAGAAAAACAAAGTAAGCAGTAACAAAAACAATTCCCCCTTGTGTAAGCACAGTGGATGTAACATCATATTCTCATTAAAGTTCATTTAAACAGCAAGTAAATAATTAAATAAGTATACCTGATTTCTGTAAACATCTGTTAATGTCAATCACAAGTACAGAGCATTACTACAGTAATTATGACAGTTTCCTCAAAATGAGTTTTAATTAACCGCTGACAGGTTGTCACGTTTACAGTGATGTTAAGAAAAACACATTAAGGCCATTAACAAAATAAAGTGTTAATCCCAGCTGCATCTGCTTGATAATGAGGTACATGTAGCACCACTAAAAAGCAGCAGTGGTGCAGGAGTTACTATCAGACTAGATAAGCATGTCTGACATTCAAAAGTTGACAACAGAACCAAAAGAAGAAAATTGAAGATGAACTTAAGATGAAGTTAAAATGCTTTACCCAGAAGCTTAAAATAATTATTTATAATGTAAACTGCGGGAAGTGTCAATCTTGCATGATTGCGTCACACTGGGAGGTGTGTTAATAGTTCTGACAGCTTGTAACCATAAATAATGAGCAACATTATTAATACAATGGTTCATTCAAAAAGGCAACATCTGAGGAATCATTTGTTAAAACAATTTTTAAAAATCCTTTACAAGCATAAAGGAAAGTGACAGAGCCTGTAACACAACTGATCAACATCAGACTGGCATTTCAGAGATGGTAACAATTTTCAAAACTTCAGAGGATTTAAACCAGCCTAGACATAGCCTGCTTTTTAAATTTTAAAGCCAGAAAAGGATAAGTCATTTGACTGTTTCACAAGAAACAGTAGCAAGGAATTTGCAGTAATCTCTGTATAAGGGTCAGCATTTACCTGCACAGCCAGCAAAAATCATTTAATCATTCAAAACTGTATAAGCATAAATGTGCTACAATTTCATGCTTTCAGTTTAATTGCAAACACAGGTTATAGATTCAAGTTCCATTTTGCAAAGCATCAAAACAACATCATCGATTTAGTGTGGAAATACTTGAAAACATGAAAAAATAGAAGAGAACCTATATCAATGTCAATAACGCTACTGAGTGGCAGTAATTTGTGCTTGTGAAAATGAAGCCCTTTAGCTATGCACCAGCACACCCACTCAATACTACCATTTTACAGGACACAGAGCAGAGCAGAAGCGTTAGCGACACCATCCCCATGACATTACACAGGAAATGGAAAAACGGGTACAGAGCAGGCTGCCGCTTACCTGACCGAGTGACAGAAAAACTGTTTGGAGAAAATCACAGCAAGGGGGTTAAAGTGCGAGCTCATCAGCTAATCTATTAATCTCAATGTGGATTATGACTGCATTTCTGTAGGATTTCAAATTTAGAAGTCTCCACATTCAAAATGGATATTATGCTGAAAAAGCAGGAAATATTTTATATATATATATATATATATATATATACACACACTTTTTGATTACAGTCTAATTAGAGTTTCACAGATGGCACGATTTGCCTGTTGTCATGTAAACAAGCTACAACATGTAAACATGTCAGCAGACATGGACAAATTTCAATGTAACCAAAAATGACAATATGTAACATTTAAGTTTAATTGGCCAAATTTCAGACGAAAATTCACTTCTGCATATCAGTACATCAGATGGTTAATTTTGTAGTGTATAACTTTGTCACCCCTTGCAGAGTGCAAAGTCGATCAATAAAGATGTTTGCGGTGGGTCTATTTATCAAAACAATGCATCTAAAAATGTGCAGACATTACACACTTCACCTTTCTAAATGACTCAAAAAATGAGCTGACAAAGTTTAAAAAAATGTCCAATACAGAATTCTCACCATTTCAGCTTCTGCATGTAAAAGGTCTCTTTTTCCCTGAACTGGAGGGCAGTGTGATATATTGAGTGTGCACTGGATCGGGTGGGCACGAGGTGTGGGAGGCCACGGCATCAATATCAGGTTCACGTTCGTGGTGGGTGGGTTGCTGTTTGGAGACTAGAGGGCAGGATTCTGCTCATAAATCTACACTATAGTGAGATATTCAGGAGAGACGCACACACATACTGGAAATATTATGTATCAGTGATTCCTCAGACCACACAATCGTTTGCACGCACACACAGGGGTCACCGAATGATTCCACACAATGAAACCGGATACCATGACACAGATGTTCATACAATAACACAGAAGACACAACGCTGAAAACATGCATGCAGTAGTCCACACAGTAAAATCTAGTGTACTCCAAGTGTACACAATATTCTCATGCTGCCCGTAAGCGTGGTGAGAAGAAAAAAAAAAAAAAAAGAGGAAAAAGTAGCTTGAAAACAAAATATGACATGCACATTCTCAATCGCACACACATACTCTGTACGGTCTGAGCTGAGAAGCAGGAGCTCTCTAGGGAGGCCATACAGGTCTGATTTCGGCTCTCTCCTCGCCGGGTTCCAGGCTGTGGGCTCTGAATACAAACAGTGCCTTATTCAGAAAGGCCGCACGCACAGGCTGAAAACACTCTGCTCCACGTCCACCTGAAACAACCAGCCCCGGGCAGCTGGATCATGATGGACGTCAGTCAAGGCTCAAACGCACAAAAACCTTCACACATGTTCTCTAGAGGACAAGTGGGTGTATGAGGCCTGAAAATTCAGCGTTTCCTGACAAGAGCGCCAACTTGACAAATGATTCCTCCCCCAAGATCTTTGACAAGTCAGATTAGACCGTTGATCATTTAATAACATGTGAACCTGTGCAATTATTGAAAAAGTTTAAACAGCAGAAAAACCGAGTCTGCTGTGCAGCTATGTGCGACGGCTTTGTAGGATGACTACGTATGCTTGTTATTTTATGCATGTAGACTGAATTATGAATGGATTGGAAATTGATTCTTATTTAAAACCGGTTTCCTTAAAAATAATTATCAAATATTTAAGCAAAATTATTTTCTTTATATTCGGTTGACTTCTACAATAGCGGCATTCTTTAACAGATGTGTATGGAAAAAAATAATAAAATCTGTACAATATTTGTATGAAAAAAAGTATGTTTACATGTGTATGAGTGGCTGTGTGCACAATTTTTCAATAATATATATATATTTTTTTTTAATCAAATGTGACGCACAAAAAATTACTCACTATATGACTAAATCACAAAGTTGGTTAGAAAAAGAAAAAAAAACTTTTTACTCTTGATTTCTGATGTTTTTACTGTTCTGCTGCTTAAAATCTGAAATGATCTGATCATTTGCAAAATGTTGCAATAATAATAAATGCAATAAGAATTTCTGATCATTGTTTATAAAATAGAATCATTAAATAAAATCTAGCATGGCAGTATTTTATTGTTACATTGAAATAAAACAAAATTGAGAATGAAGTTCTCAATGTAATGTTAGGAGAATAAGTAGGAAATAAAATTTATTGCAAAGAAAAATTCAGACAAATGCGATTCATTTTACTGTTGTCCATCACATTGATGTTACATTCTCTATGACTTTACTCTCATAATATGACATTTGCAATCTCAATGTAACAAAATTAGATTTTTTTTCTTTGCACTAAAAAAAAAAAACAATCTAAGATTAGGAACCATAATCAATTAAGTATAAAATACTTTTAATTCTGATGCTGCCAATTTGTATTAAAGTTTTGTTATTGGATTCATTTGGCCATGTAAACATCAGTAGTAAAATTGCTAAGAAGAGGTTCTTGCACATAATATGGCACAATATACTATAATATCAAACATATGTGGCATTGAGGTGGTTTGGTGTATTTACACAACACTTATATTAGATTTAGCAAAGTGCCTTTCTGTTCTCTTTCTACTGTGCCAAACTCAAGCGGACATATGGATTTCAGTGGTGCAGTAAACTCATTTTTATCAATAAATTCAAACCAGCACATGTAGACATGCCTGTAAACTCTGGCAGAAAATGGAGAGTAATTGAGATCTTATGTGAAGGTAAAACAGAGCCATACTCATCCATGCTGTACATAGTACACAGCTGGTGAAAGAAAGAATATGGAAAGGTATAATAGTTTCCCACATGTACACACTTAACAGACATATCCGCTCACACACACACACACACAAGCAAACACTAAAGTGCACACATTTACATGCACACCTGGCCTCAAGACAAGCTAAATCAAAACCAATGAGGGAATGCTATAAGAAAAGTTACTCCCTGACGTTTAGCATTTTCAGTTTATTCAGCTGTGTTGCTCGACTTTAAGTAAAGTGCAAAAAAAAAAAAAAAAAAAAGGAAAACCTGTTACCTATCAGTATGAAAGAAAAACCGCCAACGCAGAAACAAATGTGTAACGCAAGCTTGCTGACTGTAATAAACAGCTGCTTATACTGTCCAATGCTATGTCCAATGCTATGTCTTATGCTACAAAAAATATATATATTAAAATGTAAATACAGAAACATTTTTGTGTCACTGAAATACTATTATACTTTCAGGTTTATATATATATATATATATATAGTGTAGTCAACATTTGAAGTGGATCAAAGAGGCTAATCAAATTTGTCAGAAGACAAGAATACTTAGTTGATTTAAGGTTGATTTAAGTTTATATATATATATACATAACATATGCATATATATATATATATATATATATATATATATATATATATACACATTCAGTATAATTTCTGTCATCCCGAACAATATATAAGGGTGGGCTGTTCATGTTTCCAACAGAACCGATACAGGATAACTTGCATAAAGTTTTTAAAACGTAATAATTTTAACAGAAATATCCAGTAAATATGCTAAAAAAATGAGGTGGTTTGGGATGTTAATTTACCTGTAGTGACGAAAGATCTCCTCCTCCACTTCGGTAAAGAAATGGCACTTAGTGCAGGCATACTCTCCAGGATGGTCCCGCCCTGGCCCAGGCCCTGCATCCCCTGATCCCTCCTCCTCTGGTTTGACTTCCAGTAAGGTGTGCGAGGTGTGGGTGCTGTCATAGTGCAAGAGAAGCAAGTCTATATCAGTCGAGGTGAACGGGCACTGGTCACACTGATGGGTGACGGACGCTTGGGGAGCTGGCGGGGAAGGTGTAGTGGTCCCTCCGGCTGTTAACTGCAGCAGAAGTAGAGCACAGTGCGAGCAGGAGCTCTTACGGCAAGCAAAGGGATAGGAAATATCTCCCAGGTGCTTCTCAGGAGTGCAGAGCCCACGGGGACAGAAGGGGCAATGTTTGATGGTGCACTTGTGTATGCTGTGAGCCCGTTGGTAGTGATGCAAAAGAGGAGCTACAACGATGACTTCCGGCCCATGAGTCATGGAGTAACGGAAGTCGCAGAACTGGCAGTTGTAACTGGTTACTACAGTTTCCTGGTCACCCACTACTCCAGGCTTCTCCTTTTTCTGTAATTGGGAGTCTCCGTCACGGGGCTTTCTGTCTCTTTCCACTGGACTTCCCTCCCTGATGGCCGCCTGGCCGTGTCTCTTCTCATAGTGCTCCAGAAGCCTTGAAGCACTGGTAGCTTCGCAACTAAAACTGCAATACTTGCACCAGTAATACGAGGCGGGGGTGTCACCTCCAGTGTGGCTAGGAGAATCTGATGCCCTGATTGGTACGGAGTACCCAGCCACCGAGTCATCTTCAGCCCGCACTGCCACACGATCAGCCCACTTCCCTTGCTCATCTGCCCCAATGCGCGATACGCAGTTCCCCTTCCGTTCAGATGAGGACTTCTCCTCGAGGCTGGTGTTGGACGGAGGTGGACTCTTCATCTTGTTGGGGTGGGTGGCCAGGAAATGCTGTTCCAGATCTACAGAAGAGCTTCCCATGTAGGTGAAGTTGCAGAACTTGCAGCGGAAGTACTTGGTGTTGCCCTGACAGTCCTGTGTCTTCCTCCCGATTCCGATGAAGGTGCCGGCTAACGTTACCTGAGAAAGTAGGAGAGGAAGTAAAGTCGAGAGGGGGGAGGAATGGATGACAAAGAAAGAAAATGAGATAGCGGGAAAGAACAATCATCCGTGAGTTACAGAGAATTACAGAGAAATAGAAGTCTGATATAATAAGACAGACAACAGACTTTCAATAACCCTCCCAATCTCTAAGACGAGGCAGCAGTTATCACCACACAAAGGCAAATCACATTTTATGTTCTTATTACTTCTCAGCACCGAGAATTCAAAAATCCTTCTGTGAACAGATGGGGAACATGTGAAACCTGTAGAAGAGTCAAAGAGTTAAGCAACCGTGCGTGCAGAGACAAAATTCCTCTTTTCTGATTATTACTATCCAGGTGTAACTTGTGGATACAAATTTTTAAAATAATAATGACTAAATGAAACAAAGTTAACACTTTACAATAAGATTTAATTTGCTAACATGAACTAAGAATGAACAATACTTCTACTGCATTTATTAATCTTAGTATTAGCATTTACTAATTCATTACTAAAATCACAGGTTGTGTTTGTTAACATTAGCAAACGCACTGTAAGCTAACAGGAACTAATAATGAATAAAAAATGTATTTCATGGGCTAACGTTAACAAAGATAAATACTTTAATAAATGTATTTTTCATTGTTTGTTCATGTTAGTTAATACAATAACTTGGTGTTAAAACAGACACCTTAATGTACATAACTAACAAAAATATTTCTTAATTGCATGTATATTAAAATATAGACATGCAGACCTATGGCTTAAGATGCGATAGATTTCAGGCCTATAGAAAGCATATGGAATATTTAACTGGCAGTTACAGAGCCAAAAGAGAGTGAGAGTGGGAGGTCTTGAGCTTCATACGCACTGTGGGGAATTCAACGTCATGCTTCAGACAAAACACTCAAGGAATGTCACAGCGCAGACAGGCCCTTTCCCCTGAGCAGCCCCTGAGCTGTATGTTGAAGCAATGATTAAATAAACACCCACTGCTTAGTGTAATATGTGCATGATTATAATTCTTACACCAGCTTATTACAGATACAAAGCGGACTAAACTGAAATCTCAGCTGGTTGCTCTGTATCACCTGTCTGAGGAATAGCATTTAAGTAAATTGCACTTGTAAATCTTCATAAATCTTTTCCTAAGAAATATGTTTTTATGTTACGTTTACATAAAAAAAAATTTATGTTAAGAAAGCAAACAAAAAAGAAAGAGAAAAACAAACATCCGCCACAACAACTGAACATCGCATTTAAGGTGAATTGGCAAAATAAAAGTGATGTGCATCAAATTAGGTACAGTTATAATTTATTGTTAAATATCATTAATATATTAAGTTTTAGTAACCAAGTAAATTATATAATATTAATAATTAAATGTAATGTGAAAAAACAAAAAATTTCTTAATATACCTAAAAACTCACTATGTTGTTCAAAATATGTGTGCTATGTATATTTAAGAATATCCTCTGAACACCTGTACTGAAATCAAGTTACCAATATAAATAATAATAAGTGTTCCATAATATTAAATGCATAATAACAATAATACAATATACAAATAAATAAAATGTTATAAATCATTACATCTGGCTGGTAAACTGGGCAAAACCACCCTTGCACTGACTAAAGCTAAACCCTTCCAAACTTGGCTCACTTTGTAGAAAGCGAACTTAAATATGCCGCTTAAATTGTAAACATGACATTGTTGAAGTGAAGAGTGAAACCGTGCTGAAAGTTAGGCAGATAAATGACTATGACATCTGTTCATTACCCATCGTTTAAAATAAATCGACTCCTGTGTTTTCACTGGCTCCCCTCACCAGCTTCCCTACGCTCTTTTTCCCCCCTTTTTTCAGAAATCGCAGTCGTCGATATTACTGCATGGAAAATTCCACTAGGAACGAATTCTGAATAGACTCATTATTCAAACTTTTTTCCTAAGAATTTATACGATATTACGACAATTTGTAGACAGGCTGATGTTGAATTGAAAAAGATCGTGGCCGGTGTTATTAGAAGAAAAAAAACATCAGGTACTCTAAGCTGCGCTGTGTGCTTGCTTGATTGAGTACACGCACATGTGCAAAGCAGGCAACTGTTCATAATGGTCCATTTAAATATGATACACTGAGGCTAGGGCTACGATAAATCAGCCAAAAGTCACAGAACAAAGCCAAATATATTGTGCCAGCGTGATCCAGACTAATCTCCTTCACATTTTTGTTTGTTTGTTTTTCTAAATCAGAAATCACCAAGGTGATATGACAAATGATGCTTGTGTTTCAATTTGAATGGAGCAGCTTGATTGCTTATTCATGACGTTATTTTATAACACATGCATGAACAAATACAGACTCTATGAGGGCTAGTCAAAATTTCTAAATTAATGCAGCCAATGTTCATCAGCGTGTGAGTTTCTTCGTGTGCATGACTCTGCATGCATCATGTACGGTTACCATCCATCTAGTGGTTTTACTTCTGTGACATAAATTTGAAGTTTCACAAATGCATGTGCATGCATCATTTTTAAACCTTAATGACCCATGGGCCTGACTACAGCACCAAAACTATAAGGCCATCTTGCTTCCTACATAGGCAGCTGCCTTCTGAGGCAGCATCTTAACTGAAACGGGCCTTCATAAGTCACTAATTTGGAACGCTCTATATGGGAAGCAAGTTCATGTATGATTAAATAGCATTCCACCAGCAAAGCAGATGGAGATTAATTTAATTTCAACGTTTAATTTAATTTAAATTAGAAGTAATTTAAAAGTTGGAGCTGGTAAGAGGTTCTTTTTTTGTTTTTGAAAAAAGTATCTCATGCTCAACAAGCCTACATTAAAACATTAATATAAAAAAAATGTGGATAATTTTAATAATACTTTTTTTTTTCTTGTTTTTTTTTAAATGTAATGTATTCCTGTGATGGTAATGCTGAATTTTCAGTAAAAAAAAAAAAATTCTAATAATATACATTTTTAGTGAACTATTTTGTTTTTTCACTTTATTTTAAGGTCTAATTCGATTTCTTTTAACAACCTATTAACTATGACTTTTGCCTCGATAACCTCCTAATATGCTGGATATTAATAATTAGTAAGGAAGTTGGTAAGCTTATGCATTGGATAGTGGGATTAGAGATGTAGAATATCTTGGGCAGAATATGTGCTTTATACATACCAATAAACTTATTAGCATGTTAAAAGACATGCTAATAAGCAACTAGTTAATAGTGAGAATTGGTATAGTAAAGTTTCACTGAATGAATATGTATATTGTAACCAGTAACAATATTTCTCTTTTCATTTGCTTTGTGATTACCTGTACGTCATAGGTGCCATTAAGTACGGAGGATCTGGGTGACCCTGCCTCAGCTGCAGAGCCGCTCTGAGCTGATTGGCTGAGGAGGCGTGCTGAGTCTTTGGCCTGTGTTTGGGCTGTGAACTGCACCATGTTATGTAGTGCCAGAATCTTATTGTCCAGCTCCGCGTCCTGCCGCGTCCGGTTGTGCAGGCCCAAATGGTACTTACGAAAGTGTTTGATCAGGTCCGTGGGGTCATTGCCGTAATAACCATACCCACAAATGTTGCACTTAAAGTCTTGTAGTTTGGGTGAGGTGGGTGGAGGTGCTCCCGTCTCAGCTCCCAGAGGACTAGGGGCATCCTCCGCTCCCCCAATGGGCCTCTGTGGGTGCAGTGTAACAGGAGGAACTTGAGAGCCTTCGACAGCCGCACCACCAGGGCTGTTAGAGCCCAGCAATGCTAGCGGACTGTGTGTGACGTCCCTCTCCTCTCCGTTACTGGTGCAGCCTTGTACGATGACGCCACCTGACCGGATGCTGTGTTTTAGACCGTTCCGGTCGTCCTCACAGTCTCCTCTCTCACCTGGATCAGAGTTCGTCGGGGAGGCAGCAGAGTCCAGCGGTTCGGTATCGGTGCCCTCGCGGCTGGAGTAGGATGCTGCCAGGTTGTGGCTGGAGTAATGCAAGTCAGGCCTGTCTGGTTTAATGGGGCCAGGGGAGGACGGTTCCTCCTGTTCTTCACCCACAGCTCGGTCGGGCTCTGAGGCCTGACTCCCCGCGTTCCCGCTCTCTGGGCCCGTGGCCTCGGCCGCCACCGCCTCACCCTCCTCTTCTTCACCGCCGAAGCTTCTCAAAGGGGGATTCTTTTTCCGCACCATATCTGGAACCCAGAAAAAGAGAAAAGCAATGTTAGAAATAACTTGCTCAATGTGTGGTTCCGACTGCTCACATGCTAAAAACAATTTCATAGCCAATGGCGCCTATTCTGCTCTCTATAAAAGCTTCTCAATTGTTCTTTGATTTTTTACAAAATCAGAGATGGAATGCCCTAGAAACTATTCTGCTGTTCCAGCTCAATCCATAAACAGCAATGAGGTTCTAATATCGGTGACTATGTCGGCACTGGTCTTTGTTGATGATGTCTTAATGAATAAAATCTGTGCAGTTATGTCACTGATGTGGCTTAGGGACACACATTTTAATCAGTTAGCAAAATCAAAGATGATAGGGGGAGAATGTGGAATTTATAAAGTGATTCATAGCGAAAAATTTCCATCAGAACTCCATGAGGTCATGTGTGTTTGTTCATAGCAGGCAAATCGCACTATTAACTAGACTTTCCTTTGGCACAAACTCCAGCTATCAAAAGCAAATTTCTATGAACGGTTTAGCACAGCGCTAAGTTAAACATCATTTTGCATTTGCAAGATGGTGTGCATCTTGGCCAGTTTCAATTTAGGGCAATTACGCGTTCTCATGATTTAACAAAATAGGGGCCTGTCTTATTTCGACAGAGCGTCGAGAGCAATTTCCTCATTTAGTCTGTGATGCAAATGGATATTAAATAAAGCAATTCGTGCTTTGCAGAAGGGCCACACCTTAACCAGAGCTAAGTTAATAAAAGCTTCGAAAATCTAATCACAAATATAACCACACCCTGTCATATCACTCACAGCATCTCTAACACTCTCGCCATCCACACTCCGCGATTTCTGAGGCTTCACAGCATCTAAACACACTGCGGCGAGTGTGCTATCCATTTAAAATTGATATTTATGAGAAACGCACCTATCTGTGTCATATTACTACCTCCTAAAAGAGATTGCGTTTGAAGAAATTTATTCAAGTATCAGTGGCGTCTGTAGCGAGTGTGACTGACGGTAGAAAAGATGTAACTAATGGCTGATGCAGGTTCTTGAAAGCTTACATTCTTATTCTGTCATAATACATCCAAAACTGCACATCATTATTTTATCATATCAAGAAACGCAATCAAGGATATAACACTACACTACATGCAGGCCACAGTGCGGCGACTGATCTGAAATGCGTTGATGAGAATGACAAATAAACTAAATGCTAATTACCACTTCACACAGCATAATTACTCATTTGGTGATCTCGCACATGTGTTTTTATGCATTGCAAACAGGTCCCAATGTCACGGAAAACTTATAATGGAATTTTTAAAATTGTGTTTACCAGTCTATCAAAAGTCATAGATATATAAATTACTACCATAATGATAATGATCATGAGATGATAAAACTCATAATAAAGTGCTTTAGCATGAGTCATGTGAAACATGAATGAACTGAATAAATTTTATTTATAAACTGAAATCAATTTTGTATTTGTATTACTTAGCAAGTCTATGAAATGTCATTTGAAAATGTGCAAACACACGTATATTAGATATATTTGTTCTGTTGACTGATAAGAGCAGTGATATACCTTACACCCAAATATTCTTCTCAAGAAGTATTAAAATAATCATTAAATGGAACAAGGATCAATAAGAAACATTCATCATGAATGTACACGTTTTTTTTATTTATGCTGTGCTGAAATAGGTTTTATCTGCTGGATATTACCTAACCCTAACCCTAACATGCCCACTAGCCATTGAAATAACAGATTTGTGAGCAATTCTTCATTGGAGTCGGGTCTTTTCAATGATTCAGTCAAATCAATTCACAATTAAAGTCAGTTTAAATCACTGCTACTGTTAATAAATCACAGATCAAATTAACTTAACCTATAGCATATTAGGC
This sequence comes from Enteromius radiatus, assembly GCA_032357445.1. NCBI lineage: Eukaryota > Metazoa > Chordata > Actinopteri > Cypriniformes > Cyprinidae > Enteromius > Enteromius radiatus. Next base: position 11,332,556 of record JAUCMS010000038.1, read on the forward strand.
TACACAACGTATTTAGAAAGCTATTGATTTATATTGAATACACACTTTTCACATTTTCCTTTTACTGTCTCTATTTCTCAATTTCTGAGAAAAAAGGTACAGCCTTGCTATCAGGATCGAATACTAAGTAACATCTTAACCAACACAGAAAGAAGAAAAAAGGAATGGAGTGGGAGGACGAGAAAAGTTTTAATACCTGATATGGTGCACAATTACATTAAAACTTGCAGGGGAAGCGGTGAGACATTACCATTCCAGGCCGTCATCACTAATCTGCTTTTATAGCTCCCAGGCATTTGCAGCGTTCCTGTACCAGTCAATTCAAATCACTAGTTCACTATCCACCCCCACCTCCTTTTCCCTTCCTATATTAAACTGCTCCTCTTCTGTTATTGTGCCTACTCAAGAACTTACTTAATAAAGTATAATATGCTTTTTGAAAAGGACAGGACAATCAATTTTCTTAATTAAAAAAAGTAAGGAGGGGGTGAATGGATCGACAGCGGCCTCTGTCTGCATACAGAGCAGAAGATGGAGCAGGGCTGTCCCTCGAGCGCTCTATGACACTTCAGCTAATGCAATCTAATGACAGGAGTCAAAGCTCAATCATGGGGCTTTGATAAGCAGGCATTACTACAACTCTTACAAACCGATGATTCTGACATCGTGTAGCATAGTGTTGTTAACTAAGTGAAGAATTCCAGGGGGTCTTAGAGATGTGAATAAACAAAATGCTGTCAATTGCTTTCATCAGCCACATGATTTAAAGCTACTACATTATGTTTTGACATTTGTTTTTTTATCAGAGAAATCTACCTGTCGACAGGTGTTTCATCACTGCCATTGTGACACGGTGATGGAAAAGCGTGGTGTGATTTAATCACACAAACAAACACAAAAAAACATTGTATACACTATAGAACTGACAATGCTGCCACACAACGTTCCTGTGGAAAAAAGCGCTAATGACAAGTGCATATATATATATATATATATATATATATGCTGTGACAAAATAAATAAATTTACACACAAATCTTTTACATTTTTGTCACACCATAGGAAACAATGCCATTTTTATTTGTCAACTACCCATATGTATAGTAATATATATTACTAAATATATCAGATAACATCAAAGACAAATTAAAAAATAAATCTCTATTCAATAATCAAATTAATAAAAAAAATTTAAAAAAACGTAACGTATGCATAAAATGATAATTTATAAAATACAAATAACATATTTCAATTAATATCTTAATATAAATGAATTACACAAGTGTCACATCACTCACTTCATCCATTTATTAAACTTCCAGCATCTTCAAGCACTTAAAGACACTACAGGCACTTAACAATTCAACTCAAAAACTATTCGTTTCTGTTGGATGTTTCACGACATCTCAATGATCCAAAATGAACTATAGACGAAAAGCGGATCTCTGAGTGGCAAACTAAAGCTACGATGGCCACTTGATCCACACAAACTCCACTAACATCACACAGGCAGCTCCCTGTGAAAAACTCAGCACTGGCCGGCTTCCTGTTGGCCCATCTCTAGTATCAAAAGGGCCGGCCACATACACACAGAGCCTCATTTGTGAAGAGGCAATGTGACTCCAAATATGTCATCTTCATTGTCAAACTCATTTAAGAGATCTCGTTTCAAACACAACAACAAATACAGGGGATTTCCTCAGCAATCTGGCCCAGTCTGATCAGCGTTGATGAGATTTTTAGTGGTAGGGTTTAACTTATAGCACCAAGTCATTCCCACCCATTCCCACATTGCCCAGACAATCTCCAGGTGGTTGAAGTTAGACCTTGGTGAAGGCAGGAGTACATATAAAAGTTTCTACATATGTTTGTGCTTTGTGCGTTTCTTTACTGTGTGTGCTCATTACAGTTGCTTTGGTTAAGTGCGTCTGCAGTGTTTCGAGGTGTTGCATAGCAAGAGATTACTGCTTAATGAGTCTACATTAAAAAAAAAAAAACACACACACACCCTTTCTTTAACTATAAGCAATGTTCTGTATTGTCAAATAGGACAGGTCAATATATCCAATATTATTTTCAGCTTTTGACAGTATTTATACTGCATGCTGACAGATTCATTAAATTGATTCACAGAATTGAATTCACAGTCTGAACTGTTGCATGTACATGTATTAAATTTAGCAAATCTAACTGTATTGGTTTCAACTAAAGTCTAAATTCAACCCTACTAAAAAGAAAAATCTAGATAAAATCTGCAAGCCTCAGATTGGAAGTTAATGAATGATTCATTCTTTAAATAACTTGTAGCCAATTAAAAAGCACATGCACTATTTCCTACATTGTTTGTGATGAAGTTGATGACAGTTTTAGCACATACAGACTGCTAATAGTCAACAAACACGTTAAAAAATACACAACTGAAATATATATTGTTTCATCCACTTGAATCAGTCAGAAGAAAGCAACTTGTGCATTAAGAAAACAAGCTCTAGCTGAAACTCGTGCACTTTCTAATCCTGAAACTTTGTACACAAAGGTAAAAGTATGGAGTATGATACATTTATGGATTCTGCATTCTTTTTTTAATTTTCAAAAGATTCATTGCCTATTCAGCTACATGAAAAATAGCCACCAGCATCTTTAAAATGTCTCTGTTTGTGTTTTGAGAAAGAAAAAAGCTCATACTGTTGTAGAACAACATTTATAAATAATGACCGAATTCTCATTTCCGAGTGAGCCATTCCTGAATAAATTGAACAAACCGTCAATTACTCAAGCCAGCCCATAGCTACTTTATTTCGGTCCCAGACATGTGTCCCTCAATATTTCACTACGAGTTCAGATGTAATCCTCTCTACATCTCAATCCCAGGAGGATCACATGGGAGCGGAGATTCACACACACAGCTGGAGGACCCCATGAAGCGCTGCAGCCTGGGTCACTCCAAGCTCTCCACCCAGAAAGTCAGTTTATTAAAAATACATTACCCAAACCGTCCCTCATAATTCAGGCCTGTGCTTTCAATCCATCGGGGGTGGATCTGAGCGAAGTCTTAAATAACAAACCCTATACACACACACGCATGCTGACGCGCTCTCATATAAATACTAAAGCAGTTGCTCGGGCACACACGCCGCTGATCAGTCAGGCAGAATATTGAGTTCCCCCAAGATCTGAAATGATGAGACTCATTTTGCATCCTTTATTTACCGGCATCATAAATTGAAGCAATATACAGGAAAAAAAAAAAAGAGAGAGAGAAACTATACTCTCTAATTGCTTTCTGTCATGGCTGGAAGACAGTGTGGAGGAATTAATTTCTAAATGAGTAACTGGTACGATCACAGCAATGGCAGAGCTAAACTTTAACAAACTCAAATAAAAAACAAAATCTGTGCTTCCATCTGATTTTACTTGAATGTTCTGGGATTTACCAATAAGCAAGGTTTTGGGGCTACAGAAGGAGAATGACATGAAAAAAAAAAAAAACAGAAAAAAACGTCACTTTAAAATGAAACAGGCCCTGCTTTCCATTCTAACAATGGTATATTCAACAGCACACATGGCAATTAGCCACGACTCAGATCCGTCAGGCATACCATGTGTGTGCGGTCACGTCTAAGAAACGAGTCGTCATAAAAGTGTTCCCCCAGCCATCCCACAATCCCACCTTGTACCGTCTACTTTATTATTCCTCCCATCCTTTATGATGTCACCACCGCAGACTTTTGTGGTGAGAAAGGACTCGTAGGACCCCGATCCATCTTGCAGAGGAGTTTAATCTCGTTTGTAACATTAGGAATAAATCACATTACTGTCTGTGGAGCAGAGTTTCAAGCATGCAGAGGGTCTATGGAAAACACATATGTGAGATGCTAGATAGAAGCAGTGCAATTAATTATCATTAAGGCGAAATGTCAAGAGGAGGAACTAGGCTCTGAGTCAGAGCCCCCCATCCCACCCCACATCACCCATATCCACCCCCAAATCGGGTGATACACACACTTTCACATATGAACCATGCGGCTGTGTGTCACATTAATTTGACCCTGGGCTAAAACATGGCAAAGAAATAATTGCCTCTAAAGCAAGATAACTACCAAGCTGTGACACAGAGTCAATTTCATTTAAGTGCTCTATTTTTCTTCTTTCTCTATGCCATACATCTGAAAATGGATTTTCTTTCCTTGAACGTAAGAGTAAAGAAATTCAAATTTACAATTGTACTGATTAAGAGAAACCCTGATGCTTTAGAAGAGATTCTATCAGCCTTACTTTTTAATTAAATTCAATTTACTTTATTTGCATCCGCTATTGTTGGTCCGTTTGCAAAACACTGAAGTCTCCTGTGCAATCTGGAACAGCCAATCAAGCAAGCAGGCATTTCCATAGAAACTGAGAGAAAGAGTAGCTCTCGTGCCGCGAATAAGTGACTTTGAGGATGCAACAGGCAGATAGAGACAGCAGTGCTGCTCTGTCTTCACAGCGTCACGACAACAGGCCTCAGGGCTCTTACTGAATACCAAAACACATTATACGCATTATGTTGAGAAAAAAAAAAGAATATTTGAGACAAAAAAGAAAGAAAGAAAGAAAGACAAAACAATCAAAATAAAAATAAAACACCCAAAGAAAAAAAAAAGAAAGACAGAAAAAAGCATATCAAAGAAAAGCAAACAAAACAAAGCAAAGCAAGCTACAAAAAAAAAAAAATAGCAAAATAAAAGAAAGAAATAAAGAAAAATAAAGAGCCCATCAAAGCAAACAAAAATCAAAACAAGCAACAAAAACAATAAAAAAATCTAAACAAAAATCAAAGCAAAAAACCCACAAGAATAACATTTTGTTTTTGGGAAGACAAAATAAATTATCAAATAGCCTACAGGCTTTAGTTATGTCACAGACATAAATCGTGACTAGGAGCTAGTCGGCTGCAGGTGTACTGGGGAGGGGAGTATTTGATCGGACAAAAATCTTTGTAGCTCAGGATGAGTCAACAATATTTGTTGGTCAGGTATCTTGGAGGAAACAATATGTACATTTTAAAATGAATATTGTGGCAAAATACTATTTTGCCAGATTTAGGAGCACACTATTTGTCATCAGAGCTAACACAGATGGACTTAAACCCTTTGGGTTTTGAAAGTTCACATGGGTCTTTAACACAATGAAACAATTATGCATTTTCTATAAGAAACGTCTGTATAATAGCACACATTTCCGGTTTGGCACCATATGCTGCACTCCCAGTTAACTTCAAGTCCAGTGTTGCTAATGTTGCTGTCCAGTGGTGAAAACATCACGTTTCTGTGTCATACACAAATGAAGAAAAGTTATTGCTATGGCAACCATAAGCTCTTTTCAATGATCTCATCTTTCTTTTCAGTTCCTCTTAAGCAGCATCTAGTTATCAACAAAAAGCCAAAAATCAGGATACAGATTCTACAAGAAAGAGCTGAATATCAAACAAGAAAGTGCAGAACGTAGGCAGCCTCTCACAAGGGATTCAACCTTTAATGTAAACAAGAAGTGAAGAGACATCTTTAGAGACTGAAATAAATCAACAGGCCTGCCAGAACACAGGGCTTTCTTCAGAGAGGGTGTGTGTGTGTGTGTGTGTGTGTGTGCGCGCGTGTATGGAACGGCATACTAATCTCCTCCCATCCTCAAAGTGCGTGAGGAAGAAGATAAAAAAAAAAAAAAAAACTAATACTGCCACTGCAACACTAAGGCCTTTGAAGGAGGCGTGGACTGACAAAATCTGTCTCCATACAGATGTCCGGGAACGCCGATCTGTGCTACGCCCAATATTCCACTCACTTTGAAATATCAGCATGCAAAAGGGAAAAATAATTGCAAAGAGCACTTGAAGAAAAGAGGTTTTAATGTTCCTCATTAAAACCTGAGGAGGGAGATTTTTTTTTTATGATTCTGGCGTTAAAAAAACAGATTTGAAAAGCTCTACATAAAATCATAAAAGTGCATTTCAGGTAGAAACTTATACCTCGTCAGCTTTCATTATTAGTTTGCTGTACCTCATTACATCTTTAACTTCATACAACATTACTGTTGTGTGTTAAACAGAAGATTTAAAAGCTCACAGACCAGCAGGGGATGATTTCATTCCAATGCGTTTGTGGTGGAACCATCCAGCCTGGAAACGTACAACTCATATACAACTCTGAGACAGGAAGTCCCCTCACCTTAAGCGATGTGTCATTTCTGCATATGAGAGGGAGAAAGTACAAAACTGACAGAGAAAAGTCAGAAAGACAGAGAGTGCGTGTTTGTGGAGTAAGGAGAGAGGAGGGGTTGGCATGTCAAAAATAAAGAGCTTTTCCCATAATTCTCTTCACCCCCGTTTTCCTTCCATGAGGCAACTTGTGAAAGGGTGACATGCTCAATAAGAAGGGCCCGTGACTAACTGCCTCTCTGTGACTTTTTTTCCCCTTTTTTACGTGGCATGTCAACGGTACACAATACAACCAACACAACCCCCCTTCATGTTTATTCATGAGAACTCATTCACATCAAAGAAACAACACCAAAAACTGTTGCCTTTGGCAATGTTGGCAAGGTTTTAACCCACCACCCCACCCTCCACTTCTTCTCTTAATCAACTGAACTAAAGTCCAACTGAAGAACATGTTTGAGAACATGTTGCATTCGACCAAAACACACTTGACAGATATTCCAATATTTCATCATATTATTTCATCACAGGTTTCACAGAATTTGAATATAGAGGAAACTGTTACAAGGTTTCATTTACAAACACTAATTTACTAGTAGATGCTTCTTGTTTTCATATTTTCTTAAATTACTTGCATTGTGTTTTTTGTTTGTTTGTTTTTTAATAATCTAAAACTTTTCAGCAAGAATAAATAAAAATTATAAAAAGGGACAATAAAGACATTTATTATTAAAAACAATACAAAAGATTTCTACTTCAAATATATATTGTTTCTTTGAACATAATTGTTTTTCAAAGCATCCTTAAACTAGAATGATTTCCACCATGTGTCTTGAGCACTAAATCAGCATATTACAATGATTTCTGAAGGATCATGTGACACTGAAGCAATGGCTACTCAAAATCCAGCTGTGACTTTACAAGAATAAATCACAATTTAACTGTAGAATAGTAAAACAGAAATCATTTACTTTAAATTCTAATAAAATATTCTAAATATTACTGTTATTACAGCATTTTTTTATTAAATAAATGCAGCCTCTGTGAGTATAAGGGACTTTATCACATCAGAACAGTATAACATTCATGTGTATGAACACAGAAAAATAATATTCAAACGTCCTAATGCCAAAAAGTTTATTTCTATTCCTTTTCCTCTTCAACTTTTTTGTTTTATTGTTTTATTTCTTTATTTTTTGCATAATTTAATAAATAAAAAATAAAAAGTGTCAGTAGTGATTAACCACATTTTATTTTCGTAATTACAAAATATTTTCAAAAGTCATTATTGCTATTTTTTTAAGAAAGTGCAGCACTAATAATTAAATGAATAAATATTTAATATAAAATGAAGAATTTCTACAAAACATTGCTGAACATTATTACAAAATTCACAATATTCTCAATTAGTTTGCATATTAGCAAATATGGGTCAACCTCCAACCTTTGAAACATTTGAATTTCCAAGAAAAAGCGGTGATCAGACTCAATTTTCAAATTAGCACGTGACCTTCCAGCACACAGACGCCTTGTTCACAACTACCTGCTTAATTTGCAAGACCCAGAACCTTCTGGCCAGAGTGTTATTATACCAGAACAGAAAAAAAAAAAAAACTTTCTACCAAGTCTTGCCCAAATGTCTCCCCAATCGGCCTTCCAGTCAGGCATCAGGGAGGGGGAGGAGCGGAGGCCCCTGTCTGAATGACCTGGCCTCTGTGCACTCAATCAGCGCACGCTAGAACCGGAGACAACAGAGAACAACTGCTTCCCTTAAGCTTCCTGTGATCACAGGCCCCGAGCTGCCAGAGAGGGGCAGGGATCACGCGCTCTAGAGAGAACTGCAGATAACAGGCTTCCGCCAACGCCACCGTGTGTGAGAGTGTGCGTGTACGCGTGCGTGTGAAAAGAGAGAGAGAAAGGAAGGAGAGATAGATGGGAAGAAAGACCTCATGGAACTTAAAGGACCTGAGAAATGGCTGCTTTTTTCAATTTTACGTGAACTGCTGGTCGCAACATGCTTGATTTCCAGAACGTGACATGTCAGAGCGAAACAGGACATTAAATGCGGAGAAAAAAAGTAGGGCAGGACTTGGATGTGGATGGGGAACAGTGTGCATTATATACCAGAAATTACCCAGATTAAATGAGGATATGCGAAAACATTGCCTAAATAACTTTTGTGCTATTGCCTAACATGACTCAAGAGACATCAGCAGAAAAGGAAATTTGTTTCAGATGAAGAGCAAGCTAAAGCATTTTGATTAAAGATTATGAAGATTAAAAATATATTTTGAAAATGAGAAAAAATTCTTGCTGTTTTTTCAAGTAATATAAAAAAAACACAGGCACTTTTAAAAATAAATAAATGTGTGTGTGTGTGTGTGTGTGTGTGTATATATATATATATATATATATATATATTTATATATATATATACACACACACACATTATTTTTGTAAAATATAAATCTCTTCTTTGTATTTTGACTCTGGAATGCAATTTGGGAAATTTTTGGATTGCTGAATAATCTTAAAAAGTGGCAAGCCAATTCAACAATCAAAAAAAAAAAAAGGTCATCATAAAAACAGCACCACTAATTAACAGCCAAAACATGCAAGCAGTCTTTCTAAATCTCAAGTGAAATTTAAAATTCTGCAGTTCCGAAAGCAAGTCACACCACTTGTGTGACACTTCCACCAGTGCTGTAGTACTCATCTAAAAATATATATTTATTAAGCAACAGGAAAAGTCAGACGTGATTGTTCATTGCACAATGTGCTACCCGAGGCACTGATGAGAAATCACTTCTGCTCGGGTTCCTCAGTTTTCCCCCTGCTCTGCTTGCGCTGGGCCGCTCTTCTCTTTTCACACTCCTCCGTTTATGGGGTAGCAGAATCAGCTCCTGCTCTGTGATGTTTTTTAACTTTCCCATGAAGGACTAGCAGACAGTTAAAACGGCCCTGCAGGCAGAACAATAGCTTTAATTTCCTTGTCTGCACCTTGATGATTGAAATGGTTATGAGGTTTTTTACGAGCTGACATCTCCCCAATGTCCTACCCAGGAGGAAATGGCTGATTGCAGCCCACCAACATGGAGTCACTCTGAGACGCACCTTGAGATAAGATATCCAGAGATTTCAGACAAGTTGAGATGATTGAACATCGAGTCTAACAAAAAAGAAAGTTGAACAGGTAGAAAGTTTTAAATAAAAGTTGATACTCCTATGCTGCAATGATATTTTTTACTATTCAATGCAAGCCGTTGCAGCTACAGTGTGAAACCAACAGTAAACCGCAGCCTGAGATGCATTTCCCCTCTGAGTTAAAAGCACAAAACGTTGCGACATACCTCAGGCTTCTCTAAAGCGACACTCACAATCTCATTATAGGACTCTAGCCATTTTAAACCGACTACCTGACTTTCCACAAAACAAACAGAAAATGCAGAGGAACTCTGTGACTAAATAAAAAACACGACTAAGAGTATACGTGTTGTATCACACGGAAATCTTAAAGCAATATCTTGCATGCAAGTCTGAAAATAAACTTCAAAGCGTGGGGTCTTCGTTTGAGTCAAAGTTAAAGGAATGTTCTGGGTTCAAGTCAAGTTAAGCCCTGTCTACAGAAAATAATTCAGATTTGCCTCCAAGTTTAAAAACATGCAAAAGAACAGTCACAACTTGATGCATGAAACTACTAGGACAGAAATAATTTTATTTATTAAATACATTATTTGTACTTTTATCACAATTCATAAGACACGTGCAAAAGCAATTTAGATAAACCCATGTTTTTTCAATTCCATTTAATATATATTTATTATTTTATTTATTATAATTTTTTTTTTTATTAGTTCTACTTTAAATAGATGTTGTATATTTATTTATTTTCATTTTTTAACAAGTTAACTTGTACTGATCCTGGAACATCCCTTTAAGAATATGACACTGATTTGGCTGAATACGAAAGGCCAAAGGTTGGCGTCTGCCACATCATTTACAAAATGTCACTTGCTGAGGAAATCTTTTCTAGCCACTGTAGAAAGGAAAAAAAAACAACCCATTACCTTTATCACATTGCTCAGAGAACCACAACCAGAGGCAGATCCTGGTGACAGCGAGGCCTGTTATATTAAGAGTTTCTCTGCTGCTTCTCTGGAGAGATTCCAAACGTGATCAGATGTGATTATCCACAGTTTAGCACCCTTTTTAGAAAGTCAGGTATCTCACCTGGCATCTGCGACTAAATATTTGCGCATTATCATCTGTGCAAAGACTCGCTTAACATACAAGGGCTTTAACCTTGAGATTTGTCTTGTTGAACATTACAGAAGCTGCTGAAGCTTAGCACCAAGGTATAGACAGGGCCTTTGAATGCGTGTAGCTCACAAATAAGCCAAATAAGTTCAAATAAGCCTTCTTCACACAGACAATATTCTTTGTTAGTTGCTATTTGTTTGTATCTCCACCCTTGCACACAAGCTAGGTTACCTGGGACACTACGTACTGCCTAAATAAACACATTTCAGCTTCTTCACCATTGCCAATACTAAAAAAAGGACCAACCTACAAGAGCATCAAGTCATATGCGCTGTATGGTATTTTCTATGTAAAGGGAAGCAGTTTAACCACACTGGTTGTACAAGATTCCTCTATTTGCTTAGCACAATAATTCTTCTTTCAAATGCCATATAGCCTTGGGACTGATTAGTCATCAGAGCTGTTTGATAGAAACAACCACACCCTCTGATACCATCTGTGATCCTTATGCAAAGACGTACCTGCCTGTCTATCTCATCATGGGAACTCTGCCTCATTCTACGCTTAGTGAAGCAGAACAAATTTCTGTGCGGCAATGCACTAATATTTACTCGTTGGAACTGAAAAAGTACCGTAACTTCTCATAAAAAGAAATCAAAAGCCAGAGCAAGATGACCTGAAGGCAGAAAAATGTGCTACCTCATTTGCTCTCTACTTGGTCTTGAGCTATTCGTACTATAAGCAGAAAGGGCACCCCAAACAAGACGGCTGAAGTAAACTGAGGACGGAGATGATACCTTAGACACGCAGAGGTCTGAAGTCACCGCTATCTATAACACAAACTGTCTGTCACACTGCCTTTTCACCATGAGAAGTAGGCCACATATCATTAGGTTAGATGAACATGGCCTGCTCGAGACAGACACACTCCAGCAGGATTTGAGCGCTTGATCACCTGTGATGTGAGAAATAGTAATAATATTGTGAGATAGTCATGCCAAAAGTGCTGAAGTACTGACTAAAATAGTAAAACGTTGCTAAAAATAGACCGTTTTAATCTCCCTGGAAAGTACTACAGTACTCTGTTTGGTACTGAACACAAAGCAGTTTCTGCCCACATAGTTTTATGCAAATTTTTGGGAAATTGTATTAAAAAGCAAAAGCAAAGATTTGAATGGTTTACAAAAGTGCATAAAAGCTAACATGCTCACTGAAGGTGGGTACATTTTTATTCAACAAAACCACAGGCACACACTGTGATGGAAACACATTTACCAAATAAATTCCAAGATGTGCTTCAAAGTCATATAGCTAACTAAAAATTTCCTCAGGGAGAAAAATATAAAATCTCATTTTTTAGCATCTTAAAAATTGCTCTAGTCATTTTAAATGACTTTTAACATGCACACAAAATTAGACTAAACTAAATTAAAATTAGCCCAATAAACCATATATTTATTTACTGTATTACTTTTTTATTAAATATATTCAAAGATTTAAAAAAAAAAAAAAAAAAAAAAAAAAAAAATAACCCTA
>JAUCMS010000038.1:11352184-11363020 GCA_032357445.1 Enteromius radiatus
CTTTTCTTTCGACTCATTCTGTCCAACCTGTGTCAGGTTAGCAATAGTCAACTGCACCAGCCTCCAGACCACACAGATGGAGAACGTGCAGCCACCGTGAGGAGAGGAAAAAAAAAAAAGACGAAAAAAGCAAAGCGAAAACCTGTTTGCGAGGTAAAAGAACACACACCGTGATAGAAAGAAACAGAGAGAAAGAAAAAGACGGCTAAACTGACTCATCAACGTTCCAGAGGGGCCGGCGGACAGGAGGATCGGCGGACGCACTAAACTCAGCTCGTCGGAATGGGGAGGAGAGGAAGTGGGCACTGCTGGAAGATCTAAACCGAAAACTTTTCTGATATGAAGCCGAGCACAGAGGCTTGCGGCGGGACAAAGCTAGGCTAACAAGCGAGTGTTTTTAATCAAACAAGTACTTACTGATGCTCTAATTTTAGTATAAAAGTTCAGGAAAGTCGGTTCATATGAAAAGCTAACCCAACAGGAACCACTAGCTTTGAAAAACCACATGCAGCCAAAATGTCAACACATCCGACCAATAAAAGGTTTATCGTCACACATCACTTTAACTTGCATATTCAATACAAATGTCAGTTATTTTTATATTCTCGGTAAAAAAGTAAGTTTTTGTCAATGAGTAAGATTGAAGATTTAGGGGAACTTCGATGTCTATTTCTTCGTTTGCAGTGCAACCTACCACTCTACTGGGAATATGAGAGTTTTCAGTCAGCAAACTTTACCAGATGTACGCTAACCACTAAAATATTACACGCCACATAATTAGCCTAACAAGTGATGTCAAACAGCTCTGACAGAGTCAGAGACCCAAACCGTCTCTTATCTGGAGGAGTTCTTTAACACACTTGAGCTGCGTATGTGACTTAAAAAATAATATTAAAAAATACACTGAGAAGCTAAAATTATACTATTATAACAGGATAAAGGAGGTTGCTATGACACCACAGGTCAAAGGTCCTTGTGTTTCATTCCCACACAGGGTGTGAGAAAAAAAAGGGAAGAGAACAAGATTTCTTGTAACAAAAGAAACACTTACATTTAAAGCACTTAATTTGGATGACAAAAACTTTCTCAATGTTACACTCGTATACCACCCCAAGTGACTTCACTCCGACAAAAATGCACATTTCTAGTTATTTCTCTTCAAATCCATTCATATTGTCAGAGAAAAAATCCACGTTGGTGGCAAATCTTTACAATATTTCTGCTATAACTCACTATAACAAGTCTATAGCACACATCCAGAGCCATTTAGTGACTTCAAAACACTGCTAAAAACAGGATGAAAAGCATATGACGAGACAAGGGACGACCTCTGTGAACTGCGGCTCTTTTATTCTTGAAAATCCAGAGGAAAAAAAGACTAGCTATTCATACGCAGGCTAAATCAAACATATGTTATAAAAGCTTTTAAGGCTACCAATTATTAGGAGCTGTCTCTGTGTAAACCTTGGCATTTCATCTGGCGGATACAAAAAAATATTTCTCAATTTTCCTGTCTCCCATGTTTGGAGATTTATAACCACGAAAAACAAAACAAAAAGGAATTTCTATAAAATCATTGATGCGTCATTTCAAAACACCAGCAGCGATGGTACTTTGCAGTTTTGACCGTCGCTCATATAAGGACTGGAAAAAATACAATCCCGCTCCGTAAAAACCTAATTTTTTAAAGGAAAAAGAAAAGAGAGAGAAGTTTAATTAAACTTAAAAAATAAAAAACCTATTTAGTCTATTAAAAGTTGGATTGGTTGTATTTAAGTGCTATGTCCTTAGCAACATGAACATGATCTTTAAGGTCAAGTTTTTAAAAGATTGTTTGTGTTAACCTGTGAGCAACAAATTAATACAAATATACACAAAAATAATCATCTGGTCTGAGTAGATTTTCTAACAAACAAATACAATATTTTAAAGTCATCAACTAGTTCCAATATGTTCTTTGCAAGCAAACACCTGGATTTAATATGGCAGCGCAATCTATTCTCTTTCACTGTCATTAAAAAAAAAAAAAATCCCCTGCAATTTATTTTCTCTACAGGCTTCTTACTCAACGGCACCAACGCCACATGAATCTGCCGCAGGGACACAAGTGGCAAATCACAGTGCGGCAAGAAGTTAGCCCAAAAAGAAGTTGTGCAAACTCAGAAGCCACGAAGAACAAATGGAAGACCCCCACTGCTGCTTTCTCCCTCCACCAAGGCCCAAATTCATTTGTCAGCCGTAAAGTTCCTGACTATACAGCGCTGATCTATTGCCTCTCTCCAAAGAGCTCACAGATGTGGAGTCATTTACATTTCAAATACACCTCAAGCTTTTCAATCACTTCAAACGCGTCTTATCAGACAACTCATGTGGATCTTATTCTTCTGTATAGACTGAGAACTGAATCTAGTAAACCGCTGAACGGATAGCGAGAACGAATTCACATATTTGAGTGTTTACCATGTACAAGGAATTAAATAATATTCCAAGCAGATGGAGATTTTTCTTCTGATCTCTAGGTTGTTATACATGTAAAACGACAATGAGCTATTACATGCATGACAATAAAGTGGGGGGGGGGGGGTTCTTTAAATCGTCACAGAAGAAAAACAGTCATATAACTGCAAAAACAAAGTTACGATAAAGCAATTGTAACTGCAGAACACTGATGACAGAGCTGAGGTTCCCTGTTGACTGTATGTGAAACTATGTTTATAGTTGTGAGTTTCTCTAAATGATGAGAAGCATTTGCCTGCACAGGCTTTGTCATTAAGAAACTTTTACCGACAAACTATTTCAGAAAGAAAAAGAGAGCATATCATTTCCAGACTGCCCGAGTGTGGCAACTTTCACAGTTTACAGGAAACATCACAACTCATCTACTGGAACCAACATGGGATTTTGTATCATAACAATCAGATACAGGTTACGCTTCAGTGCAGCACATTTAAGTGAAGTGTGGGTGATTTTATCAGTTTGAAGATAAATACTTGTTTCCACCCACTTGAAGGTACTAATGATATTCTAACGTGAAAGTGATTGTAAAACCAAATTAACTGGAAACATTACCACATTTGCAGAACTGAGGAACCTTGTAACAACTCAAAATACAAACAACGTTACCAAATGTATAGGATATGAACACATGTATACATATTACATGTTAAAACGTGTTAGAAATAAATAGAAATGTCTTCCTGTCTTCAGTACAAAAGTTTCTACCGATGAATAACATCAACAAGAAAAGATAAGGAGAAAACGACTACTGTACACGCCAAGAAAAAAAGTACAATTTCTATACACATGCCTTCATTTTAGAGGATTAACAAAGAGTTATTTAAATTCCTTGAACTTTTGTCGAAAAGTTTTTTGGAAAGTGATAAGCTCCATCACGCCACTTTGGTCACGCCACAAGAAACTTTGTGAACTACAGCCCCCCCAAACACACATAAGTGCGAAAGTTGTCCACACAGTTGCTAAAACAAATAAAAAGTTGTCCCAATAGTTAGAGATTCACATAAACACACATCCAAATGAGAAAATAGTATTTGTATAGTCAGGAGCTCGTTACCGCTATTCATAAACTTTTCCTCAGAAACTGGCTGCACGTCTCCATCGACTCGAAGAACGCAATGACACAGAAAGACGTCTTTTCGCTACCTGCCTTCGAATAAAACCGCAAAATAGCGATAAAAGCCCCGTTAAGATCCGTAGACTGTCATGTAAACAACCTGCGCCTCTTTGTATGTGGAAAATGAAGTGTAACGTTCAGCGCGTTGCCATGCCTACGCGTTTTCTTATCGTACATCAGTTACGGAAAGTTTTCGAAGTTTGTGTGGAAAGCGCCATTCAGCTTAAAGCATCATTTACGCAAAAACAGTAGCCTACACACTAATGAAACTTTCTACAACTTGAGCTATGCACCGTTTAGCTACTTTAGCGCGCAGTGCAACCGGTTTACCCATAAACAATGCTAATAAAAGACGCCTCGCGGCTTAAATGTACAAGAGAGAAAAAAAACATATTACTACATTCGGGATATTATATCTTGCGCAAAACCCATTGCAACACAGAACGAAATAGCTGAAAAGAAATGGGAAGGAAAAAATAATCCAAACACCTCTTCGTGTGTTTTCTCTCAACTACTGGGAGCTAACAAGTCGCCAATTTCAATTTGCAATTTAGCCTTAAAACCCAAATGGCACGCCGAAATCCGAAGAGCCGTGCTCTTATTTTCATTGCAAAGTAGCACTCAACTGATTCATCACCAAATCCCTTCGCCCTTCTCAACATTACATAACATTCTCCCCCTAAAAGCCATCAGGAACTACAGCTAAAATTCACATCGTTCTTCTGCCGTGATCGCAATGCTCATTGATTCGCTTTCTCCTTACCTGTTGATTAAATTGCAATAGTCTTTGCAGTCTGAAAGATGGTGGAGCTTTGGCGTGAGCCATGAAGCGTCTTTGTGTTGTTTGTTTGTTGATCTCGGGGAATGATTTCTTTTTTATGGGGATGTAAGATTGCGAATTGCTCCTGTACACGTGAAATCTTGGGAGACTGTGTTTAATAGTAAACACGCCTGAGTCTGGGATAGAAAAAAGGAGGTTGGTTTTTGCAGTGATCTCAGTTCTTTATCAGAAATGTTATCGCTTGTCAGGACCTCAGACTCCAAGCATTACGTCAGTTTCAAGACACCAACACTATTAATATCAAGAAGCCCTTGCGGAGGAAAGCGCCACCCTAGAGCGCGCTCTCTTAAAGGGACAGTGACCACTAAAACAGCTCCAGCACCACTCTGCAATCTCGCCACAGACTGCTGAACAAACCTACTCAGATAAGTCATCTAAACTAGAATCGGTTCTCAACCGGCGATTCGCACTTCTGTTTCGAGCAGAGAAAGCAAACAACAGAAAGTAAACATAATTTAAACATTTTATAAATTATTATAATAAATTTGTCTCATGTAACACAAATGCTTTCTTGCTGCATTTAATAAGCAGCAATTAAAACTCTAGGCTACTTTTTTAAAAAAGTATTTAAAAATGTTAGTTTAAAATCTTTATCTATGCTCAGGACGGTTTTGGTTATGAATAGCAAGTGACAAGCACATACAGTAGGGCTTGAATTAAATGTCATAACATAATTATGAGTGAATTGACATGCTGTTGTCTCAAATGAGCTATTATTTGTATTTTGTTGTTGTTGTTTGTCAGCTAGTTTTGTTTTGCTTGTTTTTCTCAGTACCGTCAAACCTTCTTAGGGTATTGAAAAAGGGCATGACACAAACCCTGGGCAAAAATTGCAGATAAATAATATATATATAACATATATACACACACACACATTTTTTACAGCTATTATGGGGTAAGAACCTATTAGTGAATATATTAATACATTTCTCTCATTTTATGGACATGTTTGTTTCTTCAAAACTCTCTCACTGCTCAGCAATGTAGAACTGAAACCAAATAAGTGAAATGAATGAAACACTGTCGCTCTGTGAACATTTACTGACAGGTGGTAATTTCCGTGTGGAATAATTAGCAGAACACAGTAGTAGAAGTTTTTGACAACTAGTATGAGAGTAGCTGACATGAAACACTTTTGGGAAGTTGACATGTCCTGTGGTGTACTTCATCTAAAATTACTGTAAACAACATTTCATGATTTTTCTTGTATAATTATCATATACAAGATACACTTATGATCTTATAGACTAAATGGAAAATGTGTACTCCAATGGATAATTTAATATGATATTAAACACCTGACATATTGTACATTTATATAAATTTGAACCTAAAATCTTGGTTTAAAGTGTGCTTTCGTAAAATGTGTGTCATACTGTGTCATTACAAAAAGAAATATAATAATACGTTTTTATTTTTGTAAGCAAATGAATGTATGCTATGCATTTACTGTATAGGTGTATGTATAGTCTTATAATAATAAAGAGTGCATCATATTTGCAATGTTAACATGGTTTTGGGGTCCAGGTGCTTTATTTGTTCTTGCAGCATGATGTTAATGTTCTGTTCTCATCCATGACAAACCATAAACCATAAGTCCAAAGCTCCGTAATTACTAGTCCTGTCCACAATAACAACTTCAAAATGAACCAACCACTTGTTGTCAAACACACACACACACGCTAAAGAAAATGCTAAATAAATTTGCCAGTAATGTCTCCAAATGACGCATTTCTGTCTCTAATGCATTTAACTTTCTATCTATAAAAATAAACTGAACAAAATTAATTAATCTACTATTAATATTAATCTACAGCAAAAGATTAATACATATTGTTTTAAGGTAAATGTGTACAACAATAAACTCAATTACTAAAAAATACGTTAACATTTAGGAAAGCTGTAAAAGATTAATTATTGATTTAGGAAAATTCTGCATAATTTATCAATTTAAGAATTATTTTTTTAGATACAAAAATGTTACTACATAACTTATACTTTCCACATTTAAATGAACAGAAAAGGTTTGTGCCTTTCTTGTCCTTGTTATAAAAACAACAAAAATACACTGGTTTTGATTGCTAACATTTACAATATTGGTTTCCTGGGGATTAACATGATTTGAAAATAGCATTGCATGAAAAGAACTGTTTTCCAAGAATACACATGTTATGTTTTTCTTTTTTTCTGATGAAGCTAGTAAAGCTGGGCCAATTACACATAGAGAAAAATAAACTCAGTCATGTTCCACCCACTGATTTAAAAGGTACATATAAAAAGGCATGCAAACAAATGTAATCATACATTGCATATTTCCATGAACGTATTTGAGAAGTACCAAAGCACTATACTCCATTCATACTGTTAAAAAAAACAACAACAACATATTTTGGGGGTTCCACATCGTGCCACCATCATGAGGTATACTGATGCAACCTTTTTAGAGATGGAACCTGAGAAGTGAAGTCAACGTTGTTTATTTCACATAGAGATATCATGCCATGAGGTGGACGTCACTGAAATATTTTTAGTCCTGGTGGTTACATTCTGCTAGACATATTACATACTGCGGAAGTTGGCGCCAGTGCTGTCCCCTATCTGAGCTTGATACAGTTTCAGTATAGCCTTTCCTCTGTCCATGCTAACAGCCAGACTCATCGTGTGTCATATTTAGAACACCTCATGCGTAAGAGACAGCCCTTCATTGAGCTATTGAACGAACACTACAATAAAACACACTTCTACAATAACCGTATTCATCCGTATACACAGTGACGACATGTGTTTAACAGTAGGCACATCTGTAGGCAATGTACTGACTTGCATATTACATTTAAATCACTAATCTGAGAAAAGTTAAGGAATAACTTATTTTTAGTGTGTGGGTTTGGTTAGTGGTCCGACTTTTTTCCCCCCCAAAGCACCATGTATTTTTGACGTAGAGGCTTAAATATCTACTTCTGTAGCGTTTTATGTGCATTTTAATGGTCTTCGCTAATTATTTTAGTATGGTATAGTATAATGTAGCATTACATTAAAAAACAGTGCTGTTATGGAAAGAAAAACATACTTTTCTTATATTGTTAGAGTTAACTATAAACAGTATAATAACATATTAGTGCATATTTATTTTTAGGGTTGAAAAATATGACAACTTTTAAGTCAAACTGCTTTTTTAATTATTAAGAATTGATCACATATGGAATGAACAGAGACTAATGTATTTGAACAAAAACATTTGAAGAACAAAAACTGAATTTTTGATTATGAGAAATATATATATATATATTTTTAGCAATGTCTTGTACCATTGCAATCCCTAAAGACATCTCCTGTGAGCAGCAGAGTTGCATATGTGGCACAAATGTGATTCATAAACGGGCAGTTTTCAATTTTACCATTCGGTTCAACCATGCAGCGTAAATGGAATTTGCAGAGTGTAACTTTTGAATAAAAGGGAAATTTGAACTGGAAGAACAGCTCAAGGTGATTCCTCTACATTACTTTTGCACTCCAAAGAGCAAAATAAGTGATACATGGAGGGCCAGAATAAAAACAATTTTATACTTCAGTAAAACATTTTTCAGATACATTTCTGCATGAATAATTATATAATATATTTCCTTTCCTCCAAAACAACAAAAATAGGAGATGGAAGCAGAACACTTTCACAGCATCGAATGAATAAGATCTGGCATTCGCTTTGAAAATAGAGTCTCTAGAACCTTTTCTTTTTTTGTTCTTAAAATATTGGAAAGGCTGTTGTGGTCAAAATACCCTAGGAGTAAGTCATGGAGAGCACTGACACAGAACAATATTGTAACAAGAAAATAAGGCAAAACAAGAACCGGTTGCTATACATTAGTATTCACTGTGTGTCGTTACTAATTAGAAGATTGGCTAAAAATGTAGATAGTTCAGAGGTGAGAACATTTCCACAAATAAAATGATGTCTGAGACAGAAGCGTTAATAGAAAGGACAATGTGTGAATTTGTTTGTAAACGATTATGACATTTTTACTGAAAGATGGTATTTCTGCACATATAGAGCTCATTAATTTCAGTCGGATAACAAATATGCGCTATTTTTTTTTTTAATTATTTCTCGAATTAGTTTTGTTACTAATAAGTTTTGAGAATTTCTTGCATGGATGTTAGTTGACATACACAAATTGTTAGTATTCTAATCAAATAATGAATTTAAGATCATGCTGGAAAGAGCCTTTGCCTATTGCATGACCTGAAAAGTTAGATTTTTAATCTAGCTTTAGCATTAGCTTCATCAATTGTTTGCTTTATATAATTGCTCATCTGAAAATAACAATTCCTTCCACTTTCAGTTCATACTTCCACAGAATACAAAAAAAAAAAAAATCTGACTTTGCCCGTTTGATCTTTCCCATTCAATTACAAGGAAAGGGCAACAAAAACAGTATTATAAAAGTGGTCAATACGACTCACGTGACATATATCGGATCAGTGAATCAGTATGTTAAAACCGGATCAGTCTGATTCATGAACGAATCACCAACAAGAGATTTTGTTACGGTTTATTAAATCACATTTTGCATGGAAAATAGTTCTTAAAATTCATTCATTTTCATTTCACGTTCCACACAACGTGAGGTCGAGTTATTACCTTCTCTCCACTGCTTATGGTCTTCAATTAAGTTCCTTCCATATATTACTAACAGGTCTGTGTGGCCTCACTCCAGTAGTTTCTCTTTCAAAGACTTCCTAATGTAAACCTATGTGACTCCAACCAACATTGTGCCTTGAAGTGCTCTTTTTCTCTCCTTTTTTTCTCTGTCTCTTTCACTCACCCACTCACAGAAGTTCATACACATCCAGTAGATCTTACCTTCATTACACACACAGAGGCAATAACAGAGGATACTAATGGATTTTGCAGCACTTTAAGTGATGAAAAGTGGCTGTGCATTAAATGCTCATTCCATCTCGGGAGAAGATGAGCAAGACTTCAAAAGAAAGCAGTAGAATAAATATTCCGAGAGGTTCAGATGTGTAACTGATTGAGCGCTGTGGAATTCCTCTTAGGTTATCACCAATGCGTGCAGATGAAGGGTTTAATCACCATCTTCTTTTTGATTAGCTAGCAGGTACAGCGTTTCTCTAATGTTATTGAGAGATCTATACGGCCGCCCGGCGATAGATGCTGACAGAGCTTCTTATCTACTGGAATCTGTGACAGTCTGTATCTCCTACTCTTTTCTCAGGAACACAGCGTGTGCACTCATATGAAAGTACAAAGCTTGTCACACAATTTCACGCAATCGTGATTATTCAAAATCTGACTCAATCATATATATTGCCTATATATATCTTGAAAATACATCAGAAGATAACAGGATAAGGAAAAGTAGATTGAAAATAAAGAGAGTGAGATTGCTCTACGATTTTGAATAAATATTGAAGGTAAAATGCTGTCAAATATATATTTATTGAACTACAGGTGATATTTCTTCCTGCAGCTCAAACAGCATGGCATTAACAACACGTCATTGGTTTGATCAAGAGGAAAAGCAAGAACTGATCAAATGTCTTAAATTTGCTTTGGGTAATAGCAGCTGCCAAATGCATAAATTTGTAAAAATAAAAAATAAAGTAGCCTACGTTTCTCAGGAGGAATTACATGTACTGTAGGTAATTATCTTAAAAGATCTGATGCATCTTAAATCTTTATCTAAGATTTAATACATAACCTACAGCCATGCAAATGTTGTTTCTCAAAAAACATATTTAATATAAATGAGAAAACATGAAGTAAGCTTAAATTATTTTCAGTATTTTTTGGTTAGCCATAGACAGAGAATATTTTTGTAACCTACATAATTTAAATGAAATTAAATAAATAAAAATTAAATAATTTCAGTTTATTCAGGTTAGGTTTTTTTTGTTGTTGTTGTTAATTTTACACATTTATACTGTTGAATAAATCTTTTTTTACTTTTAAGTTAAATGAACTTCCATCGTTTAGTGAATTTAGTCACTGTAAGAAATGCGTAACGTAATGGTTTTTTAAAGCTCTAAAAAGAAACATTTAATCATTATTTACATCATGTTAGCCTTAACCCGGAGCGCAAAACAATATTATTTAAAAAAAGAAGCAAAAGTCGTCAACATAAAGAAAGTATAACAAACAATTTGGGCATTGTCGTTTGCTCCAATAGCAAAAAAAAATCCATGATATTGCTGTTCAATAATATTCATAAAAGAGAAAGATTTTGTAGTTTGTAGTCAAATTTGTAGTCACTCCATCAGACGTTTCCCACTAAACATTGGACGTCGGATAGACGTACAGATCATGTCTATATTGGGTCCGTCGGTCCATGACCAATTCTGG
>JAUCMS010000038.1:11379734-11390624 GCA_032357445.1 Enteromius radiatus
GGTCCATATTAAAAGTAAACTATCCTGGAAACTCTACAAAGTAAACACAAAACTACGGAATCTCAATACAACTACTACTAGCGGAAGCGCTTTACCGGAAATCTAACACATTATAATTTGAAAATGGCGGCGCCCGCGTTTACGTGAAAAATAAGGTGGATAAAGTCAGAATTGGGAGTAGTAGAATATGACCATAAGACCTTTGTCTGACAATATTTATGTAAAAATTCAAACAACATACTTATTTTTACTTGTACATATTAAAATATATAAAAGAATAGGAAAGCATGTTACATTTTACTGTGTTTTAATTAGTACAAATAAATAAATAAAAAATAAAGTAAAAATACCACTAATTAGTTTTCATGTTCTAAACACTGAATGACATTTTAGTTAGTAAATTTAGTAAATCAGGGAAAAATTAGTGACATTGATTTTTGGCTGAAAAAAGATTATAAGTAAATGTATATATATATATATATATATATATAATTTTTTTTCACAGGAGGTAGCAATATTTTGACATTTATTCCTGGCTTCCATGTTGATGATTGTTCTGGAAATCTGATGAGAGTTCTCAATGTCCGTAATGTTTTCTTTAAGTCGTGTTTCAGTTTTAAACCATTAATGCCAAGACCTCACTCAAGCATGAGAACAAAGCAGAAAAACAGAAAAACCCCCAAAATTACAACACTCTATGCCAAATAGATATTCTGATACTCATTCATTTGCTGTGAGGTATTCAGTGCTCTACACGGCCAAAGCTGAACACAGCATGTGAGCCTCTAAATGTGGATTTTTTTCAGAAATGTTCCATACTGCTGCAGCTATTCAATACAGTATATTGAGGATGTTAAGTAGTCATTTAGCAGACGCTTTCATCCAGAGCAATTTACAGTAGACTTATTACAGAGACAGTCTCCATGGAGCAATCTGGGGTTAAGTGCCTGGCTCAATAGAGAGGTTTGTAGGCTACTAGTTCGAACCAGCAACGATCTACCTCAGCCATCATGCCAACATTGCCTAAATATCTTTTAAAGGCTCTTTTATAGAAAAATATTATAAAACAACACAAAATGGTCATTTAGCAACAGATGCAGTGCAGATGAGGCCTGCATATTCCTGCACATTCATTCTCACTTTACTGCCGCCCCATTTAAGTCATACAGTACATTTCCATTTCTGAACAGAGAAATGGTCTCTTGCGTGGGGCAGAGTGAACTCTCTTCATCTGACGCTCATGTAAGGAAGACGAGGTCACGGTTCAATCAACCTTAAGTGTCGTTGAGCTAATATAAATATATACATGAGCAGTATTTTTCTCCGGGTGGCATCAATCAACAGGGCAGCATTTCTGTCGCACCATTTTTATTTCTTTGCAGGTTAAGCAGCATGACTGGAGTTTAACCCTCTAATGCATTAATTATTAAATCACAAAAAGCATAATGCTTATATTCACTTCAAAATATAGTGACTGTCTGAGAGTCTCTAGACATGTACAGTAGTTGCTAATTAATGAGAATTAGTTGACATGTAGTTATAAAGTTACTTATAGAATAAAGTGGACTATCAAAATAAAGTATAACCAGGAATGGCATTAAAAATAATACATTTAACTTGTGGTTATTTTTATCTCAGATTTATTTAAAAAAAAAAATTCAAAAGAAAAAAAAAAAAAATCTCAATACTAATAATACCCTAACATATTTTTAATTTTTTTAGCCCTTAAAAAAAAGAAACATAAAACAGGCATAAATTCTGTCTTTTAGGATCACTGAGATTCTATTGCAGTTTTTACTTAATATTTGTTTTATCTTTATACATGTTCTGTTATTTGTTTTCAATTAAATTCAGTTTTTCTATTTTTATTACTTTTTTAAATGTGTTTTTCTTTAACCCTAATTAAATTCAGTAGAAATAGAAAAGCAAACTGAATATAATTTGCATAACTGCTGTTCATAACATAGTGTATAGTTTTTATATGTCATTGTATATTTTGAATACAATGACCTATAAAGAGGACAGTTGTATACAATTATTAGTAAAGGTCAAAGGTCACCCACAGTGGTTTCAATGTAATGTTCCATCATAAATAATACAGAATAATGGTTTATACTGTATACTGGACATTGTGTATCAGAAGATTATAGGCCTGAGACTGACATATTTAATATCTTGGCAAGTATTCTGGGTAATGTAGCTTTTCAGATACAATATGCATTTAAATGAATGTGCATTGGAGAGTGGGATTTCGTTTGGTGTGTTTGCGGTTCCTTTTAATCTGCAGTGTTTTGCAAATAAAAATATTTGTATGGTCGTGACAGCTTCAAATAAATCACAGAAACTGTGTGACGTAAACCTGTGCAGCACAGCAATTTATGCGGCACATAAATCAAACATCATCAGGAGATTAATTATCTCAACCAGATTAGGACAAGATTAATTATCTCAGTCAGAGATGTTTTATCCCCTGAAAATATCTACAATTATTTTCTCTGAAAAGGAAGTAAACATGTTTTACAGACACACGGTGAAGGGTTCATGAAGAGAAATCAATTAAAATCACCTTAGCAGACACCTGAGGACAAAAGTCAAATCAAAATGTCAAATAATTTGTCAGTGCATCACGCTGTACATCTTTCCTGTGGCTGTGCCTAATTAAATCAAATAATTAGATATCAGTAACTAATGTTACGCTGTCTAATTAGACTTTCCATTAGTGCGTAACGGCTACATCTGAATGTTCTAGACACAAAAAGCACAGTAATTGCTCTAAATCACCTGTCTCATTTTTTTCTCTGTCAAGGCAATTATC
Source organism: Enteromius radiatus (assembly GCA_032357445.1). Taxonomy (NCBI): domain Eukaryota; kingdom Metazoa; phylum Chordata; class Actinopteri; order Cypriniformes; family Cyprinidae; genus Enteromius; species Enteromius radiatus. The sequence goes on from JAUCMS010000038.1 coordinate 11,382,550, forward strand.
ACCTCTAGTTAGTGGCACGGGATGTCAATTAGTGTGTCAACTCAGTGCCCATTGGGAGGGAACGCTTTGCTGTTTTTTCATGTTGAGTGGGAATGTATTTGCATTAACACCATTGTATTTACCTAAGGCTTTCCTGTTTTGCTTTTTCAACAGTTTTTGATTAGCCCTCACACAAAGGTGATGTGATTGTGAAGATTAATTCTGTTTCAGTAAAACTACTGATCATGTACTGTACAGTGGGTACGCAAAGTATTCAGACCCCCTTAAACTGTTCACTCTTTGTTATATTGCAGCCATTTGCTAAAATCATTTAAGTATTTTTTTTTCCTCGTTTTGTCCTCAATGTACGCACAGCACCCCATATTGACAGAAAAACAGAATTGTTGACATTTTTGCAGATTTATTAAAAAAGAAAAACTGAAATACACATGGTCCTAAGTATTCAGACCCTTTGCTGTGACACTCATATATTTAACTCAGGTGCTGTCCATTTCTTCTGATCATCCTTGAGATGGTTCTACACCTGTGTTTGATTATACTGACTGGACTTGATTAGGAAAGCCACACACCTGTCTATATAAGACCTTACAGCTCACAATGCATGTCAGAGCAAATGAGAATCATGAGGTCAAAAGAACTGCCTGAAGAGCTCAGAGACAGAATTGTGGCAAGGCACAGATCTGGCCAAGGTTACAAAAACATTCCTGCTGCACTTAAGGTTCCTAAGAACACAGTGGCCTCCATAATCCTTAAATGGAAGACATTTGGGATGACCAGAACCCTTCCTTGAGCTGGCTGTCCGGCCAAACTGAGCTATCGGGGGAGAAGAGCCATGGTGAGAGAGGTAAAGAAGAACCCAAAGATCACTGTGTTTGAGCTCCAGAGACGCAGCCGGGAGAGATGGGAGAAAGTTGTGGAAAGTCAACCATCACTGCAGCCCTCCACCAGTCGGGGCTTTATGGCAGAGTGTCCCGACGGGTGGCAGCATCATGCTGTGGGGGGTGTTTTTCAGCTGCAGGGACAGGACGACTGGTTGCAATCGAGGGAAAGATGAATGCGGCCAAATACAGGGATATCCTGGATGGAAATCTTCTCCAGAGTGCTCAGGACCTCAGACTGGACCAAAGGTTTACCTTCCAACTCTAAGCACAGCTAAAATAACAAAGGAGTGGCTTCACATCAACTCTGTGACTGTTCTTGAATGGCCCAGTCAGAGCCCTGACTTAAACCCAATTGAGCATCTCTGAAGAGACCTAAAAATTGCTGTCCACCAACGTTTACCATCCAACCTGACAGAACAGGAGAGGATCTGCAAGGAGGAATGGCAGAGGATCCCCAAATCCAGGTGTGAAAAACTTGTTGCATCTTCCCCAAAAAGACTCGTGGCTGTATTCGATCAAAAGGGTGCTTCTACTAAATACTGAGCAGTTTTTCCTTTTTAATAAATCTGCAAAAATGTCAACAATTCTGTGTTTTTCTGTCAATCTGGGGTGCTGTGTGCACATTAATGAGGAAAAAATGATTAAATGATTTTAGCAAATGCTTGCAATATAAAAAAAGAGTTTCCGTACCCACTGTATGCATTAAAATGTCACTTAGACTGTTTAAAAAGGTAAATAAAAATAAAAAAAGTTCACCTAAAAATGAAAAACCAAAAGGAAAAATTTTACCACATAATAATGTTTTTCCCATGCATTTACAATAATGCCATTCATTTTGGTGTGTTCCTTATACAAAGTGTTTTTGATTGTAGTAGATTTTCACTTCATAAGACATTGATTGATGGACTGGAGATGGATTATTTGTCAATATTGTTTTTATCAGCTGTTTTGACTCTCTTGGCACCCATTCACTAAGCAATTGGTGAGCAACAGATGTAATGCTAAATCCCTCCAAATCCAAAGAAACAAAGTTGCCTACATTTAGGATAGCCTGAGTACATTTGAATGAATGAATTACTCCTAGAAACAATATCTCCTATAAGTAAAAGATTTTAAGAAAAACGTATAGTGATTTATTTATTTGTTTTACTTCAGCCCATCTCAAAAGCCTGCTGTGCAGCATGGGTAATCCTATCAGTGCTTAAGCATGCTCTATATCAATGCAGTCTCCTCACCAAGAAAACATTTTGATAAAATTGCTTTATTCACACAGACAAGATTTTAATGAGTCATGGGTGATAATGCAATACAAGAGATTTGTAATGAGCACAAAGTATTGGTAACATTTTAGTTTAAGGACCAATTCTCACTAATACATTTATTAAAATTTTAACTGAACAACAGTATGCCTTAACAGTATTATTAACATATTGGCTGTTCATTAAAGCACATATTCTGAATGGCCATATTCTACATCTCTAATCCTACCCAACACCCACACTTTAACTGCTACCTTATTAAATATTAATAAGCAGCAAATTATTGGCAATAGTCAGAATAGGACCCTAAAATAAAGTGCAATCAAAGCATTTATTACAATTTGGTTTAAATCCTAACAATTGTTAGTAACTTAGATGACTGCAGGAAATAGAACTGCAAAATATATTATAATGTATTATTTATATTATAGTTGTATATAAAATAAATGCAGTGTTATTAGGAATTTAAAAAAGCACAAAAAAAAAACATCTCGAACCGTTAAATATTAAGGTAAGCTCATTACTGTTACATTATTTTAAAATTATCATTACTATTATTATTATCATCAGCAGCAGCTGTAACCAGTATTTGTTTCCCCTCCTGTTAATTTATACTATTACTAAAAATTATATTAAATAAATGATGAAATAAATGTTATTATAAGAACACATAAAAATCTGAGACGTCTTTCAAATATATTGCAGCATCTCTCTTTCCTGAGATTGTTCTGAACAAGTTATAAGCTGAAGCACTAAATGCAGCAGTACACAATCCATTATGACTGCAAAGTTCCAGTGTCTCTCCCATCAGCTGCTAATTGGAGCCCAGCACACCCCCTCTCCCTCCCCCATCCTGCCTCACGCGAGCAACTTACAACAAATTATGTTCATCCCTTGATGCAGTGCTCGCAAACAAGGAACAAAGCTTCCCTGTCATGACTCTGTTCCATTTGCTCATTAAATTATATTCTTGCTTTTCCTGCATCAACGTTAAAAGCTTGATCTTTTTCAGATAATGAGCTTCCCAACCTTTTGCCAGTTTCTGAGGTCCCAGTCAATTAAATTAGAGAGGTTTGGGCACCAACACTCTCACTTCTCAGAGCCGTCACAGGGAAATCAGACTTGTGAGGAGCATCCCAACACAAGTTTAACGAATGGAAGACCGTGAGTCTACAGGAAGCCATTTGAAAGCAAGAATTCTTTTTCCAATTGACACTAAAATTGCATGAGCTCTCATAAAATCAAAAATGTAAAGGCATTCATGCTAATGCATCTTGGAATGAAGTGCTTTGTTCAAGGTTGTTAACGGCTTCCTCTGCCATCCAAGATTTTCTGTTTATTTAAAATAGTTTTAGATTATTTATTAGCGGCACACCATCAGTTACAACAGAAAACCTTCTCACCTTGTCCCTCAATTCATGATCAAATAAATGCAGTAATAGAGGCCTGCCTGCCATGTGCACTAGAGGATTTAAAAGCACAAATTTGAACCTTTTATTTGCGTTAAAGCACTTTTACTTTTTTTTCTGAAAAATACATGTGCTGAGGTGCAATTACTATTGAACGTGTGTGATAATCACATTTATTAACTTACAGTACATTGCAAGACTTTTCATTTTTAGTGAGTTATTTTCTTTGGTAAAAGACAGAACATCAATGATTACTGTATTTCAAAATGCATTGCATTTTTTATTCCATTTTTATATTACACTAAGAAATCCATTTCTAGCTACTTACTAAAGAAATATTTATGACTTTATATGGTTTAAGATGAAGTGAGATTATTTTTTACCCAAAAATGAAACATGTGTCACCATTTAATAATTGTGTCGATCCAAACATGACTGACTTTCTTCTGTAGAACATAAAAGCAAATATTTTAAAGAATGTTGGCAACCAAACAGATTTAGCCACCACTGACTTCCCTTCTGCCCACCAAACAAAAAAACATGTAGGAACTTCTCCAAAAATCTTCTGCTGTTGTCCAAAGATGGAAAGTCTCACATGTTTGTGTTTACATTGATGGAAAAAAAAAAAAAACACACAAATTTTGATTTCCATGGCCGTTTGAATCGTGTGAAGCCGGATTCATAAATTCAATTCATTTATCGCCGTTCAGTTTTTACAACTCCATGTTATTTAGCACAGTTTCAGTGCACACAGAATTCAGGAAGATTCTAATTCAGGATGTGCACATATTGAACAAGTCGTGCCTTTGCAGCAAATCAGACATTAGTCTATCTGAGGCAGAAAGCTGCCTCAATGAGCAGAGGCATGCATCAGAGAAGAGAAATCCCTGCTGGAGACCCGCTCGTTCTTTCATCCCCGACACATTTAATGAAATATGGAAGTGCTGAATGTCTCGAGAGGGGAGGGGTGAAGATAGAACCTAGAGATCCCTTAAAAGTGTCTTTCTCAGTTTCTCACTTTCTAGGTGTGGGAGTATATAGGTCTCTGTCTGTCTGTCTGTCTATCTATCTCTCTCGCTCTCTCCTCAAATTGTGCATTTAGCATGGTCCTGGTTGCAAAGAAATGGCTTTGATCTCCTTTGCTATTGCAGACCTCTGCTTTTCACCATTGTAATGGCTAATCCCACGGAGACCTGCGAAATGTGAGGACTTGCCTGCTGCAGCCTGGGGTCCAAATGGAAAAGCCTGTTGCTGCTGTGCTGAATTACCCAAGGTTCCACTTTTCTTTCAACTCCCCTTCACCAGATTAGAAATTGCCCTGCGCTCTCGTATCAAGATGCGACCCAGTTCTTCTGCTCCGGACCACTGCTGTGGGTCCAATCAGGACCATGACTGCTGTCTGATTGGCTCTTCGCGTGTGCTCCTCTTAGATACCTCGTGCCAGACCTGTCCATTAACATTTCAGAAACAGAAATCACAGTGGGCACTGAGGTCATGAAATGGGCATGCAGGATATACCAGAACCAAGCAACTGACTTAACTGAAGAAGAAAAATCAACATTCAACCAGGGTCGAGTAATAATCATGTCATGTCTTTTAACAATAAAACATTCTGTTTGTTCGTTTCATTTAATGACCCCTTATTATGATCCCTTTCTGAGGGACCCCCATCCTTACTGATTAAATAAAATTGGTTAAAAACAAAACTAAGCATTAACTGAAAATAAAGTAAAAAACTATTAATATAATTATTTAACTAGTTAACAAACTAGTTAACTAGTGGACTTTACTTGCTGTACTAAAAAACTTGGAATGAAAAATGGATTTAAAAAAAAACACTATATAAATGTTTTAACAAATATTGAAAAACAACAAAATTAAAATATAAAAATGATATATATATATATATATATATAAACTATAACAGCATCTCAGAGGTACAAAAATAACACAACTTCCTAATATATACATGTAAGGACAGAGAAAAAACTATACTTTCAGAGAAAAATATTAAATAAGAAATTATAACAACAAAATGGTCTTTTATTTTGTCATAAGCTTTAGAGAGTTTTTTTAAAGAGAAGATATTTTCTCCTCAAAATGACAGTATATGCATTTTGTTTTAACTGCTAAGGTTGCTGCAAATAAAATAAAATGACAGCAATTACTTTCACTTTTTTTCAGTTCTTTTTATTAATTGTCATGGATAAAGGGAATATCTTAATGCATTCAGTGCATTTGCTATTTCCCTGGACTCCCAAATTTAAAAAATGTTTTTTAGAATTAATTATTTTAGAATGACAATAAAAAGACGCAAAGCATGAAACAAGATAAACAGTAAATGGCAACTGTAAATAAAAAAGCATACATACATAAAAATGCTGCTGGATGTCTTTTTCTCTTCAATTTGCATTTGCACCAATCCATGCAGCACATTTTGAACTCATTTTCAGGAACTTGAAAAAATTGCACGTATTCACGTTCACCAATGACCCCGAGCTTTCACTTGAGGTAGTGTGAACATGAGTTCAACCAACCTCCCTGTAAACGTGACCCCAAAGGTCAACAAGGGTGATTTTACATGTGTGAAAACACAGACAGATTTATGCCTCGCATTCTCCGAAAGAAATAAAGAAATACGCTCTTTCTAGTACAAAACGAATCAGTAGCACTACAATTCCAAAAGAATGTTACATGAGTCACATCTTAATATAAGACACATGTCATTGTGTGTTTACTTAAGATTCAGTATGATGCAGCGTACATTAGCTTGCTGACATTCCTATGGTATCTGTGCAGGTATTCTTCATAAGCTCACTTACATTGTGTACGCTTTAAACTTTCCCACATTACAAAGTAGATCTATGAAAAAAACACTTTGAACTCCAACATGGGTGAAAAAGACATAAAACAACACACAAGCTTCACATTTAGGTGATCAAGATTTATCTTCTCTTGTGTTAAAAAAAACAGTCTGCCAGTCACCAGGATGGAGAAATGTATTGCCAGCTATTGTGGTGTAGCTATTTTTCATTTGTTGCCCACTTCATGAGTGCAGAGGATTTTTGCGATAATGGAAGAAAGGATGGAAAAAAATAATCTTTGTCAATGTCAACTGGAATTTTCATGCACAAACTTTCCTCATATTTCCATATATCAATCAAATTGGCAAAACATCGTTTGCTTATTGGTTCACAGTATATTGTGTAACCAGCAGATTATGCACCGCATTAGCAGGGCCTTTGTAGAGAGAATTTCCACTAAATTGGATTCACATGCATTCGAAATCACAAGGAAAATGATTGATGATCTTGGCCGTCATACAAAAAGAACATTTTCAGCCACTCTCTCGAATTAAAGCGATCCTCTGGGACTCTGAAGCAATGAAACTCGGAGGCATCTCCGCTCTTTTGTGTGAATAAGGACAAGGAAAAGACATCTGTTTGAGTCTAACTCTCAGGACATACAGTAACAAGTATCAGTAGTCAGAAACATAAGCAAAGGTGTCAAGCCAAAGCAATGAGGCAGGGGAACTCGCTGCTTTCAACAGCTGTTAAAATAAAAAAAATTGTCGGTGTCATGTCAGTAATTCTGTCTGTATTCAGCGTGCTATGAATGTTGGGCTAAGGATTACCATAGCCATTACTGTAAGAAAGAAGACAAGCCGAACACGGAGCCCCGCGAGAAAAATATGAAGCCAGCAGCTGGATGACAAGACATAAATCAGAAAAATAAATACGTGTGGAGTGAGAGATCTTTAATCAGTGGTGGAGGAATGCAGGGCCTATCAGCACCACAGGACGTTTATGGACTCAGGCTTTCTGTGATGCCACATCCACTGAGAATCCCAATGACCAGAGACGAGACGCAATGAGATCAGAGGAGAAGAAAGATGATGAGACCAGATGATCCAAAAGAAAAGATGAAACCAAGTGAGATGGGATGAGATGATGGGGAGAAAACTGACAAGATGGCAGGAGATGAGAGGAGACAGCATAAAACGAGCCAAGATGAGATTATTATATAAGAGATAAGGGTAAACAAGGCAAGATGACAGGAGATGAGATGATTCAAATGAAGACATGATGAGATGAAAATCTGAGATGAAATTAGAATGAAACTTGAAGAAGAGATTAACTGAGAATATGATGGGGGAAAAAAATCAAGATGACAGGAAATGAAACAAGACGTACCAATACTATTACAATTCTCTCAAAAATGTAATTTGGTTTCTTGAGCACTAAATCAGCGTATTAGACTGATTTCTGAGAAGGAGAAGGAGAAGGAGAAGGAGGAGGAGGAGGAGGAGAAGGAGGAGGAGGAGGAGGAGGAGGAGGAGGAGGAGAAGGAGAAGGAGAAGGAGAAGGAGAAGGAGAAGGAGAAGAAGGAGAAGGAGAAGAAGAAGACAGGTGTTGTGATCCGGACTGAGGGGTGGTGTGTTGTCAGCAGGCCAGGGGTGTATTCCAGAAAGCTTGGTTAACTTACCATTTGGTAAAACATAACCTCTGGGTTGATTGACCCCAAAC
>JAUCMS010000038.1:11390724-11419219 GCA_032357445.1 Enteromius radiatus
AGGAGAAGGAGGAGGAGGAGGAGGAGGAGGAGGAGGAGGAGTAGGAGGAGGAGGAGGAGGAGGAGGAGAAGGAGAAGGAGAAGGAGAAGGAGAAGGAGAAGGAGGAGGAGAAGGAGAAGGAGAAGGAGAAGGAGGAGGAGGAGGAGAAGGAGAAGGAGAAGGAGGAGAAGGAGAAGGAGAAGGAGAAGGAGAAGGAGAAGGAGAAGGAGGAGAAGAATTCAATCTTTGACATTATACATGGAGTTGCACTAAGATCTGATCTCATGCAGACCTGAAGTAGAAAAGTCTCTGAAGTGGCTCCCTGTGAACTCTGTACTCACTATATATTTAGAAACACAAGGTTTGTTCCTCACAGCATGAGATCTCGGAAACACTCAGATTTTTTTTTTTTTTTTTTCAAGCTGTGAAGGCCAAAATGAGACAATATGGATAGTGAACCTGCTCATTTAAAACTCTTTCCTCTCTGATGAAAAGTATACATTTTGCATTTGCTTTTCATAGCAACAAATTCTTCTCTGAAGAGGAGGGTCTATTTATTGCATTTTAAACAAGTCAGGCATTAAGTTCAGCCAATTCTAGAGTCACCAAGAAAGGAAGAAAACTCATTGAGACAGTTCAGACTTAAAGTATTTCAACATTTGATATGTGCATAGAAATGAGATGAAAATCATCCTCTCAGGTTTGTAGGGGGGATAAAGCACACACTTCCAGGACATGTTTTCCAGGAGTTTTATCTGCCATTCACTTTTCAGTATGAAAACCGCAGATGACCCATTGCATCTTAAAACCCATTCCCCGTCATGTCTCAGCCATGGAAGCAGGAGAATTGATATTCTGTAAAAGGTTTGTGTCTTTCTCCTGTCACTGGCGTCTGTTCCATTCAGAGGAACTGATGAGAAAATGTTCCTGTCAATACTTCAGCCTCCAATCATCCCTGATCACTCAGGCTTGAAGTTTCCCATGCTGTCACCTCCCCTACCACCCACTCTTATCTATTTTATCAGCTAAATTGTAGGATTATAGATTATAGGTTGCATTTCAGTTCACTTTGACAGAATCATTCATGTCTACAGCAATTAACATCCAAGTGATGCACTAGAAGTTTCCAAAATGTTCTGGTGATGAAGAGCTAAGGAGGTCTCATGACCCAGCAGAGAGTTAAAGACATGTTTCACATGCATGTCAATTCTGAATGAAGCCAGTATTTAGTTGCATTTAATAAAAATAAATATAAAAATGAAATAAATGAATAATAAGTAACTACTCCTATGGAAATGATGCCAGCATTTAGTTGTTAAAAAAGTAGTGATAATCATTATTAGTATTATTATTAGTAGAATTATTGTTGTTGTTGTTGTTTTTATTATTATTGTTCATTATGACATCAGCTTGAAATATAATAACAAATCATATAATAGATTACTATTAAATAATATTAATATTTATAGAAATTAAATGATTAAAAACAGCATTACATGTAATAATAATAATAGTAGTACTAATAATAAAAATTACTGTTGTTTTCATTATTATTATTGATTATCAATTAAGCCTGAAATATAATAACATATATAATAAATGACTATCAAATAATATTAATATTAATAAAAACAGCTTGTATTTTTATATATTTATTAAAATTAAATTTATAACTTATAATTTATTTAAAATGATTGAATATTTAAGCTAATTTTAATACAAGTTGATATTTGCTTAGAACAATATTAGGGTATTTCTTTTTTGATTGAACTATCCCTCACCTCCATGTGATCTTTATATGAAGCCCATCGGGTCTCAACCAAAAAAAAAAGTTTCAAAAACACCAAAAAGTTATACATTGACAACAGGCCTACAATTTGGGACACTGGCAAGTGATTATGGTTTTCATTAACATATGTGATCACATTTCACCAACGTCTGTCCTCGGTAAAGTAAGAAAAGGAGGTCTCATTATTACAGTGTTTGGAGCCCCGAAGCATATCTTTTCCTCACGGTACGTGACCCCAATCAGCTTAGAATTGATGAGATACTGTAGACGCAGGCCTGCAGCTGGCTAACCAGCACACGGTCTATGGAAACTTCCAGACAATCCATGACGACTTTCTTTGAACTCCTGTAATGAGGTTATTTATCAGACTTCCATCTTCTACAATGTAACAGACTGTGAAAGGGTTTACGTGAAGCGCTGGAGACAGAATATTTCCACCAAACCACTGATGAAAGAGGCACTATACTATGTGGCGTCTTTAAAGTGAGCGTGTAAGTTGCTAACCACCAAAGCCCTGCATTTTAACAAGATCAGGCAACAAACGCAGGGCTTCAAACTACCAAAAAGTCTAGAAAATAAAACATTATGTTGATTATTGTTCAAACATGACACCCAAGCACAAGACTGGTTCTCTTTTTGACTCATTAAAAAAAAAAAAACAGTTCACAAGAGTCATTCTTTTGCACTGCTGTGTGAAAGAAACCCTGGAGAACTGAGAAAATCGCAGAAGGATGCACACAAAAATTTGTAATTATTATTTACTCACATTCTGGAGTCCAGAAATAGGAAGCACTTTGAACTCAAGCACATGAATCTCCAGAACTGATTATTGATTTGCGGTCAATCTTAAAGGCAAGACATTATGCCTTCCTCAAATACTGCAAGATTAAGTAGAAACACTAAGTAGTGGATCGATTAATCATACGGAAGGATACACATCTTCTTTATCAAACCGGGCTTGCTTTTGGGGTGGAAGACTAGGTGCAGAAAACTGTAATCAGTGACAGCTTATAAAGAAGGCTTAGGCTGCTCTCCTGTATTTAAGGTCATACATTTTTGCAAAGCACAGCAGAGTGTAGATTTGAAAAACTCACATAATTATCTAATCTTTGCACTTGCAAAAACGTCGCTCTCGTTTTGCCAAGCCCACATTCAAATCTGTCTTGCATCTGTCTGAGCACTGAAACATAAGCATATTTACATGGAAGAAGCATATTTACATGTAATGATGTACCATCATTTTTTACATATGTACACACATAATATAAAAGTTACAACATATATGTGTGCGTACTGTATATATGTATTATTTTTCTTAAATATATGCATGTATGCACACACACGTTATGTAAACAAAAACTGATTTTGGATGTGATTAAACGTTTGACTAATGCACACAAATACATATGTGTTTATATTGCTAATATATACATTTCATATATGTCAGTTATATTTAATTTTGACATTTTTAATATACAAATCAAAGACATCCAAATGCTTTTCATCCATGTAAATATGCTGATAAAAAGTTTGAGACTTTTTGCATTTTCAGAAGCTTAAACTATCAGCTTTTCAAGTTGAATCTTTGCTTGAGTTGCATTAACAACGTCTATAGAGGTCCTTCATAAAGAGATGCCATGTTTTTGTAGTCTAGTTTTGATTAAGAAAACCTCAATCAATTTGTGTTTATGCCGGTTTACATGTGTGCTAATTAGTGCCAAAACAGATATGTTTGTTGTCACAATGACTCGGGAGAGGCCATGAAGATGACAGAAGTTAAACATCACTGAACAGCGCACAGCAGGCCAATGTTAATAAAAGTGTTCTGGCTCACTGTACCTCAGTAGAAGTAAGTCTAAAAAGAGAATGAAGAAACAGACTATGAAGGTCATGAATGCTCGGGGGATATAATCCTCTGCAGTCTGTAGGATAGAGAGAGAGAGAGAAAACATGTTTTAGATGTTCTTTGAGGTTTCTGGGAAACGCGATAGGGCTGGCAAACATGCTCCCCAGAAGCAACCCCCCTCAAACTGGGCTGAACAAAGCGGAGGAGTCTCACAGTGGAGCAGTGGCAGATGGAGGACGTCTACTGCATTCAGATTTCCTTCTTCATTCTACCTCCATTTTACTGCTATTCTATTGGAAAACACAACTTCTAAAGTCTTCTTATGGCCCATAGAAAAACATATTACTGCTGCCACTTTGCATTTGTTGAAACATGTTACTGTGTTTGTGAGGCAGCCTCGAGCTGATATTCCTAAAACAATCTGATTGAGGTTTTGTTTCCTAACACCATTACCCAAAATTACCCCTTCTGCTACTGGCTCAGCTTGAACTGCTTCACATACTGTAAGTCTTTTATTGTCATTTCAACCATATACAGTTCAGTACACAGTGAAACGAAACAACGTTCCTCCAGGACAAAGGTGCTACATGCTGTACATGCAACAACATCATTTAACAACAAATTAACAAAAATAAGCAAGACAACATTTTCAATTTAACCTAAAAATCTAATTTCTATACAAAAAGAGACAACTGTCGACAAACAGATGACAAAGTGCACGTGCGAATGTAAACGAAGAGCTATGGAGTGTGCAAAAACTGCAAATATTGCAAAGAGTAGATCAGGTAGGAAGGTATGAACAGTTTTGAGATGATTGTAGAACATTACACAACCAACTCAAGCCTAAATACACTAAACCTAAATATGCAGTACATTTATTTTTCTACATTAAAAACTCCAACCAAAAAGATTCAAGCTTTAGGTCATTTTAGGTCAAAGCTGCTGCAGCTACACTGTAGCACATACATTACTATATGGAATCAGTAAGACAAATTAATGCTTTTATTTAGTAAGGATGCATTAAAATGAAAAAGTGGCAGTGACTTTAAATTGTTACAAATAACTTATATTACAAATATCATGAAAAATGTAACTGATTTTAACATTGATGATAATAATAAAATGTTTCTTGATCACCAAATCACAATAATATTTCAGAATATTACTAATATTTGAATTTTCCTTTCTCTTTATAGTCTTTATAGTATGACTAAAACAGCTTGTTCAAACATAACACTGGCCAAATCTTTGCTTAAAGGAAGAAGGTGGAGCTATTGCTGGACATCGTTGTGAAAGTGAAACTACTTTGTGCTTCCAAAAGAGGACACAACTAGAAATGAGTGGTTGTATTCACAACACTGTTCCAGAAGAGTTCAACCCAAATATTAGAGTGTGTTCAGTGCATTTACAGAGGACTATTTCCTGCACCTGGGAGCAGCATATGCTAGCGGTGCAGAGACTATGGGGCAATTCTAACCGTCAGGCGCTTCTGACTCACAACCTTTAAGTAGGTTATATATTTTTTTGTTGTTTGTTGTTTCTCCAATCACAAATACAGACATGATGTTATGTTTATGAGGCGCAATGCAACGTCACACGTAAAAAGACAGTACTAAGTCATGATATGGATGCAACAAATGCCTCATTTTATCATTTTACATTGTAGCGCCTGGACGCGGCATCACGTTATGGTAAAGGGCATAACATTTCTACCAAATGCTTGAGGTATTCAGTCAATCACAGTGCACTGGATAGCTGGCCAATCAGAGCACACCTCACGTTTTAAGAACGTTGAGCTTTGTACAAATCGAAACAAGAAACAAAAATGTACAGTATGTGGAAAATAATGAGTTTTTTTAAACTTAAACCACATAACCAAATACACCAGACACAAACTAATGTTCTTTTTAGCAACATCATATGACCACTTTAAATAAATGCAACCAGTGGTCAGTATAATACACCTAAAAAAATAATGAAGAAAGACATACCAACCTTATGCTTTTGAACACAGTGTATATGCAAAACATGGTCATAGCCAAAAGTCATAAGTTTGATGAATGCATGAACTGATAAAATTATGATCATTTATGCAATCTGAGACTCTTGATCTGTCAAATGCATAAATACAGAAATAAAATGGTTGCGCTTTAAGTGATTGCGGCGTATTACTTGATTTCCAAAATAATGAAGAAATGCTTAATTATTTGCTTGTTTAAGTCATTGCTTCACACAATATCAAAACAATATCTGCATTTCTGACCACAAACATGGAACCTCAGAAATAAACTACACTTTTTAGAAAGCATTATTGAAATGGAAAGACATATTTGTAGAATGCTGGGTATTTTCTATTTAAATGCCAATAGCGTGTTAAAGCCGAGTGCACAAGCTGAACTGAATATATCTGCAGAACTTCCAGACAGCTCGAGAGAAGGACAAGGCCTTCCAAGGTAACACCATTGTGTATTTTGGGACATTATTAGCATTCACACACATTAGCTGTTTGATTTCTACTAATGCAGCCTTACTGGGCAAGAATCCTCATCTTTATTCATAGCCATTCTTGTTCCTCCCGTCACATTGAGAAACATCATTTCAGCCAATTCTTTTGATAAAGAAAAGCCTGCTATATCACTTCTGTCATGCCATTGTGTCTCTATTACACACATTTTTTTCCTCTTTTTCTCTCATATTCTCCAGTGTTACAGAAAGCTGATGCAAAACATCTTAATCTCAAGCTTTCCAGCTCAACAGATCTCACATCTCAAAAGATACAGCTCTCTCGGCAAAGCCTTTAATTACTTTCTAGCAATGCTCACAGAGCTAAATGACTTTGCAGGTTCTTTTTTGCCTTTGTTATTGGACCAGCTGCAGTAATTAGCCAAAGACTTTATCTGTTGGTTATGGATGGACAGAATGGACCAATTCCAAATGGCACTTTTGTGCCCTAGAAAGGGCGCTGAAGAACTCATATAGTCGTTCCAAATGAATAGAAGCAACTAGATCCCTTAACGTAGAAGCTAAGGAGGTAAATGAAGTGGTTACTTAAGTGTATGCAGATTTTAAATAACAAAACTACTTGAAATATTAATAATATTGCACACATTCCTGTATGTTTTTATGTATGGCCTAACTGCACAAATATTAATGCACATGTACTTTTTTATTTTTGAAAAGCATTTTTATATGACTTATGACATGCTGCACCGCCAACAAGATCCAATTGTTCATACTGAATCGCGTTTCCAAAATTTGATTTCAAACCACAGAAAAATAGATTCCATGTGGAATTTTTTTGCTGTTTAGACCATAAACAACTAAACTGAATAAATCTTTGTGTGTGTGCGTGTCCAAATTTAAAGCTTTATAAGTGCTAAAGTGAAATGTTGAAGGCTGGCCAAAAAACCCATTCAAATTTCTAATATACCTTGACGTTAAAAACAGACATCAATAAACACAGTAAGTCAATGCTCCTTTCACTGTGTATTGCATAAGCCAGTGACCCCTCCTTGGCAAGGTCCATTATCAGCTGAAAGAGTCAATGAAGAGATTTCCGGCTCCACGTGACCTATGAACGAGCAAATAAATAATCGCAGACCCTCAGGTTGCCCTTTTCTCCAACACTTATCCTAGATACTAGTCATATTGATTATCTCAGAGCATGCTGACAGATACGGCACAGATCCGCTTCCGCTGAACATTCACAATCATATTCAGCAGCCCGCAGGAATATCCTCATTGTTTTCAGACAGTAACTGCTTATGAAAGATAAGGAATTATTTCAAAAGCACATCATTACAGCATTTGGGTTCAATTTGCTGATCTGCACATCAAAGTTGGAGCTGTATGCTGATAGTCCAGCATAAAACTCAAAGCCAGAGTGTGTGATGTACCTCCCCGGTATTAATCACACTATTACAAGCACAAATACAGATGGCACGTTACTGTAAGACCCAAATAGGACACACATGCTCGCTGATGCTCACTGCGATCTCTCGGTAGAGGCCCCACGACGGCCCACATTTGCGTGTAAAGACATAAAAGTGTTTCATTTCTGGAATAAATTGAGTGGGACTGAATGAAGACAGATTTCTGTGTTTTTTCATCCAATCTTGCAAAAAGCAAAGTATTTTTAGAGGGAGACTCCGCGTGAGCTCAGCGGTTCTAAATTAGTGTAATTTGTGAGAGGATTTCTGGTTTTCTGTTTACCACGTCTAAAAGTTGACCTACATTTACATACAGCTTCACTGGATTTATTGAGTGTCAAAAATATTTTAAAGAGTCATGCAGTATCATACAACAGACAAGCAGTATAAACTGTGTTTAATGAGGAAAACGGAGAAACTAGTTACCAGATGATGCGGGGGGGTATGTTTTAGTTTCCATCCATATTGCTTTTGTTTCCAAGACTGTCATGTCTATCATTTTGAAGCAATATTCATCCTGTAAACAAAATATAACAATAAAAAACTGTGGCATCTGTTTATGATAAACAAAGAATTGATTTAGAACATTCCAGAACGCAATAAAATAAATAAATTGGAATAAGCAAACATTCGAAATTAATAAAATGTACATTAAAAGATTACTTTGAAAATCAAGATTAAAGATTAAAGATGTAATATGCATGCAATTTGGTAAACATTGCATGATGCAGAATACAAAATGTGTAACACGTGCACCTTTTAATTTTTTTTTTTTTTGAAAAATTAATCAAATATTCATTCATAAAATTACACTCTTTTAATACAGTTTATTTATTAACATCTTATTTTTTTAAAACCAAAATAAATGTACAATTATTATTATTATTTAATCAATTTAAATATAAAAAAAGTATAAATGTATTTCTTTTTTTACATAATCGTGTTAAATGTAAAACCATCAGGCCACAGCATTTACTAACTCAAGCTCTTAACTGCTTTAATTAAAGAATTGAGACATCGCTGTTTTTATTCATAATTACATTGAAACAGACGGTACTGTAGCTTATCAAAGTTATTCTTTTCCTGGCGCAATAGACTGTGACACTTTTACGGTTCAGTCACACAGTTCTTGCTGTCTCTGTTACTTTCTGCTTTTACAAGCTCATCGTTACAGAACAGCAGATGTGCTGGACGTGACCCCCCTGTACCTGCTGCCGTGTGTGCACAGACAAAATGTATATCTCCGTATGAGATATCTGTATTTATATGTCGGCTTGCAGGTGTTCAGCTCCATTTACACATATGCACTTACAAGCATACACTAAACAACCCATCAATAAAGAAAGCTGTGTTCTATCAGTGTCATGCTGGGGAGGGGTTGATGTAATATTATGATTTTTTCCCTTCCTTTCCGCTAAATGGCACAAACTCGGGCTAAAAATGTATGCTCATGCGTGAAATCTCCCACAGACTGTTACGCTTCGATGGACATAAATTATTCACAGTTGCCCCCTGCCCCTGTTCAAAAAGCTTGGGGAACAATCTTAATGCGAGATTTTCATACGCAATAAAACCAACTGTCTCCATGATGTCAATTAAAAACAATATAGGAACCTAAACCCCCACTTTGACTAAAGTCATTCTGCATTCTTAGCAGTAACGGCACGGAAATTATCACATAGAGTTAACAATTTCAAACCCGATTTATTTATTTCAAAGCCCTGCCTCCAATGCATTTCAGGCTGGGTTTAGCACAGAGGATCAATCTGTCGCAGGCCTTTGAAGCAGACACTGCTCTTAATGAGTTGCAGCACAGCATATGGTGTAATGCATTTCAGTTTCCAAAGAGCGTCAGACAATATGCCACATGAAAGCTCTGTGTCCAAACTAAAAGCAGAGGGAAGCAGAGCCGAGCAGGCACGTAGATTAAGACTGGGCACAATTACTAAACAGAGAGAGGCAGATTAGAAGTGATTTTCTGTGAGGCAGTGTTTACATTAGGAGTATAAGAATTCAGATTTAGAATTGTTTGCATGGCAGCATGACAAAGCCTGAGAAACATGTGGAACGTGGCGGAAGAAAACATGTTACTGCACTCATACAACACCTATTGTGGAACGATGGATTCTCTGGGGGTGTGAAACATTTATGAGGGTTTGAACGGTGCATGTGCAAATGTTTGCATTGCCTGAAACATCATGCATTATGCAGAAAACAAAACTAAAACGTATTATTTTACAACAGGTGTTTGTATATGTATATATACAATATGTACATATTTTAATCTATAAATATATTTAATTAGAATGATATATATATATATATATATAAATATGTCTTTATATAAACATATAAAAAATGAGTTAATTTGATTTTTTTGTTTCATATAAAACTTAAAAGTATATAGAATCTTTTAAAAAATAAATGTTATTATAATCCAACAGATGTTGTATTAATATGTTTGTTTTTTTGCAAAGATACAACAGTGTAAATATTTAGTTGATATTTTTTGTTTGTCTTGTTTGTTGTGTTTTAGTTCATTTTGTTTCATTCAAAACTTCTGTCTGCACAGAATCTTTAAAAAACAAACATGAAAAACAATCCCCAAAAATATTTTATACAACAGGTGTTTATATGTATTAGTATGTACATATTTGTTCCAGAGATATAACAATGTAAATATGTAGTGGATTTGGTTTGTTTGTTGGATTTCATTTTATTTTGTTTCATACAAAACTTAACTTATTAAAAACAAAACTTATAAAAGTATTATCATACGACGGTTGTGTTGTATATTTTCTTCCAGAGAAATAACAGTGTAAATGTTTCATTGCTTTTTTTGTTTATTGTTTATTTGTTGTGTTTCGTTTAAATTTTTTTATATACAAAACTTCAAAGTGTGCAGTCTGCTAAGAATGTTTAAAAAACACGAAAAACACTTCAGTTAAATAAAAAAAAAGGCATTGGGTGTCTCCCAGCTTGATACTTAAATCACAACCCATAACAAGCATCAGTAAATCATTACACGACTAAATTTGAAGTTAATTTACCTATTTTACAGCCCTGCGATATGTTTGAATTTTGCTTTTTAAGTGCTCCTGAAAAATAAAGCAAAATTTAAAAAATACACATGCACTAAATCACATGCATCTGTCTGTCCTCTAAAAACAAAAGTTGCCAAAATACACTAACCTCACATTGAGCACTACATGTATGTGCTGTCAGATAAAAAAAAAAAAAATGCTTTATTTTATAATTAGCTAGTGAACTTTAAATCAATTTAATGTCTTTATTGGTTGGTATCAACAATGGTACAGTAGCTACAACTTTATGAGATTTCTAAATTTGTAATAGTTTATTAAGGGACACATCTTAATGAGTTGTGAATTCTGGGAAACTGCAGTCTCCAAAGTAATACATAAGTTTCTATATCATAACGTGTCAGAGCTGCTGCAAATGCCTACACTGCAAGAGATGAGCTCACAGACATATACACCATAAACTTTGCTCTTTAATAAACTGCTTGAGCGCAAAAAATAAAAAAAATAAAAAATGTATGGAGATTAAGCCGATCCTGGAATCCCATCCCACCCACATCGACTCTTAAAACCAGTCAAATGGATTTCTGAAGTGGATGTGGCGAGATTTTTTAAAGGAGTTCTCATTTATGTTTATTGTGGGATATGTTTGTTTTTCATTCCAGTAGATTATTTTAAATTATTTAACACATGTAAGAAATTTAGGGAAAGTTTTGATCCAGATTCAAACCTCGGATGTTTTCTGAGAATAGACTCACACTGGTGATTTGCCTTCGATTCATTTTATCTCCAGACCCCTTATGGCTGAATATTTGTCACGGTAGATTTCTGTAAAAAGCCCACGGTGGACTTAAAACGCTACTGCTGCTCCGCCGAGTCTCCCCGGCCCTGTTTATTGGGCATTCGCCCATTCCTTTATGAAACAGTAGTGCCCTTTGTGGTACAGAAACTCATACTGGATTTGTCTGGCAAGACATGTCCAGCACACGCCCCATCAAGGGGAGTGCTGTGGAAAATCCATCTGGCATTTTCTGTGCTCATAACAACATTGAGCCAAGTGCAAATTATCTAAAAAAAAAAAAATAAAGGGGGGTTGCATGTGCACGCCGAGGGCCCTTTCCCGCTCTCCTTATTACGTGGAATGAGACGTATGAAGGGAAAAACGCTAATCAGTGAACCCGAATCTTGCGAATTTTGCAACGTCTGGAAAAAGCCCCGTGAATAGCCATCTTGAAAGTCTAACTTCACACATTGGCCAGATTGTAAAATGGATAAATCGGCTGCCAACCCAACAGACCCTCCTCCTTTTCCCTCCCCCTCAATATCGCTCAGACTGGCTGAAATAGGTTAGGCATGGAAGTCATTTCCCCTCTAGGTGCTCCAGCCCTGCTGTCCAGACTCAACAAGGTCCTGAAATATCATTAACATCTGATTTTCGCCAGCGTCGCACAAGCGGCTCTTTGTTCCCCTCGCACCAGACGGGGGGAGCACCTCTACATTACCATATCACCAATGTAATTACACCTATTAGAGAGGAGGAATATAGAATTTATTCCCTCTTTCCCTCCATCTCCACTCTTGCGCAGAAAAACGGCGTGTGAATATACCTATTGTGCACATTTCAATTTCAGTAAGTGGTGTGGTATAATGCTATATAAACATTACCTCACCTTAACTCATAGCAGAGACCATTTGAGGCAAAATAGACTAGTTAACTTAATGACCCGCACAATCAAGCCTTTGTGCCTCTGCCATCACGGGTCGAAAAATGTTCCCATCTTTCTGTGGTCAGAAGTCACTGTGATGAAACAGGAGGCGGCGGTGAGCATGACTGGTGAATAGTCTCGGCTCGTGCCAAGAGTCCAGTTAAGTGTCACTTGCAATAATTTTCACTTATTGCCGCTGTCGCTTTGTGCCCCTTGTGCCATTATGCTCCAGGGTACAAGCAAACAGCAGCTGCATTTATGTTTCCTTTGACTTAATGCGTCACAAAACTAATAAACCTGTTGTGAATTTCGCCGCTGTCACTGCGTGTGCGCTTTGGAAATGATTCACGGCAGATGAGTGCTGATGCCAACCATATAAAAATCTGCATCCTGTTTAAACATTCCTTCAAAATGTTGAGCAACAATACATCTTTCTTTTCCCCTGTAAACAAGAAGCATTTCTCTAAACCAGTTAGAGAGAAAAGTAGTGTGTACCGACACCGGATTTGACATTACATAATTAAAATGACATTTGCAGAAAGGCGGTTTAGAAACATCACAGCAAATTCCTGTGGTTGCCTTATTTTAGTTTTAACATACCCGAGCCTTGGAAAAAGAAATGAGCAGGTACCCTGTTAAACTGACATGGATTTCATACATATGTTTATATGTAATTTAATGTCCCAATTTGTTCTGCTTCTCATCAACCTGCTTCTCCTGTTATTTAGCAAAGAGAATGTGTGATCAATGCTTATTTGCAACCAAAAGGTGTAATCCTGCCTAATATTTCAAAGGAATTTCCTGTTCAGCTTCAGAAATATCTGCATGCCGTTATGTAGGCCATGCAGTGCTGCTGTTGCTGCTGTAGTTTGCTAGCAGCATGCACATGAGACACCCAAATAACAGCCGGAAAAGTGATTGTCTGTCCTAAATTACTTCTGTCTATGCCCTGTAGGGGGACCAGTTCAAACTATGATCAAATGAGGGGATTGTTTGTACCTTTTGACCTCAACCTGTGTTCAGTAGATACAACAGCTGTGGAAAGGAAGTTACTACAACCCAAGTTACCCTGATTAAGCGCTGCAGACAAGAAATGCAAAAATCAGTAGCAACACAGAGGATGCAACAATGATGACATATATATATATATATATATATATATACACACACACACATATGACCCTGGACCACAAAATGAGTCATAGGATACATTTTTCTAAAGAGATTTATACATCACATGAAACCTGAACAAATAAGTTTTAATATATTTACAGTAAGAAGTTTACAAAATATCTTCTTGAAAAATAATCTTTACTTAATGTCCTAGTGTTTTCTGTCATCAAAGAAAATTTTATTATTTTGACCCATACTGTGTATTTTTAGCTATTGCTATAAATATACCCCAGAGAATAAAGACTGGTTTTGTGGTCCAGGGTCTCACACACACACACACACGGGTTTACATGTTTGATGGGGACACTCCATAGGCGTAATGGTTTTTATTCTGTACAGACTGTATGTGGTATTGTCCTACACTGACCCTAAACCTACGCTTTACAGGAAATATGTGCATTTTTAGATTTTCAAAAAACTTAATTCTATGTTTTATAAGCTTGTTTCCTCATGGGGACCTATCAAAATGTACTGGTATCCTACAGTATATATACAGCCGCGGACAAAAATAAGAGACCACTGCAGAAAAATCAGTTTCTTTTGGGTTTTCTTCTTAAAACTGTTCATCTCACCAATACACCACCAATACAAAACAAATGTTTCATTTTTTATGAACTGCCGTCTTTGTAATATTAATAATAGAAGCAACTTGACGCTCACTGAATCCTTGTGCCAGTAAAACTAGGATTGAGCTTTTTTTTGACTCAAAACCTTTCTTTTTACTGTTTTTGTGTTTATTTTTACATATCTAATTACTTTTGAAAGACTTCTAGCATTTTTTACCATCCGACTGGTCACGCTGCAAGAGGATAGTGTTGATTACAGCACTGCTTTTTATACTTTTCCCGTTAAACACAATTGGATTCAGGTGCACACCAAATAAGTACCTCAATAAACAGAATGAAGTATGTTTATGTAGAAATTTAACAAAGACTGGCATGAAATGCTCGTCATACTCAGAGAGATACTGATTTAGGAGTAAATTGCTAAAATTAAAGTGGTCTCTTATTTTTTTTTCACATCTTGTATATATAAAATTATAGGCCCCATATACTATACATTTATATATCCAAGTAATGTATAAATATAAATGTAATATTGAGCCCTGAAGTTATTAGTCTGCAGCACCACATCAGCAAGACAAACAGGAATAAAATGCATTTTATACGCAACACCATATTTCATACAGTAAATACCAAAACTTTTGAATATTTTATGTAATATTTAAATTGTATTTCACTTACAATTTTTTTTTTTTTATCCTCTATTCTTGCTTTTTCAGATCCAGATATAACATAAATAAGATGTGGATCACCCATAAGGATAGCTGGAGTTGCAGGCATCATCCTTATTGCATACATGTGGAAGCGTGACAGCACTAGGCTGAGTCACTGCACTAATGGCTTTTGACAGCCCAGGCAACGAGCACTAAACTGTGGCCTTATTCAATAATGGTAATACAAACTACAGTATATCATAAAAATGAGCTCGATCCCAGGCGGAATAAAACAGTCATAAATGCAGTCTGCCGTGTCATGGCACAATTTAGGGGACTGAATGCAAACTTACCTCTCAGAGTCATTAGCCTGAAGTTGGCTGCCTTGACTTGTAAAGTGGGTGTGCATAGAGTCTGCATGGGTCAGGATGGATTGTGAAGGGTGAGGGCGGTCGTGCCAGAGGTGAGATTGGGCCAAAGAAGCACCAGCTGAACTAACAGAGATACGGTAGATAGGACTAAAAAAATGGCATTGCAGGTTTATGCTAAATTCTATCTGGGCACCTTATGGACCTTAAGTCCTCCAACTCACAGATTGATGCAGTTTGTGTGTGTTATATCCACTACTGTTCAAGTTTGAGGGCAGTAAGTTAAAGAAATAATACTGTAGTTCAGAGAGAATGCATTAAATAGATTTTAAGTGATAGTAAATGCTTTCTTTATTCTGATTTCAATTCAAAAGATATTTCTTGAGAACCAAATCAGCATATTAGAATGATTTTTGGAGGTTACATGTTACACAAAAAATTACTTGCTGAAAATATATTGCAATAGAATATACTGTAAAAGAAAACAGTAGTAAATTTTATGTTTTTACTTTATTGTAAATAGAACGATAGAACGAACGAATTATAGAACGAACGAACGATAGAACGAACAATAGAACGAACTATAGATAGAACGATAGATTGAATGAACGATAGATAAATCGAACGATCAAACAAACAATAGAACGAACGAACGATAGAACAAACGATAGATAGAATGAACGATAGAACGAACGAACGATCAAACAAACAATAGAACGAACGAACGATAGAACAAACGATAGATAGAATGAACGATAGAACGAATGAACGATAGAAAAAACGATAGAACGAACGAACGATAGAACAAACGATAGATAGAATGAACGATAGAACGAACGAACGATCAAACAAACAATAGAACAAACGATAGATAGAATGAACGATAGAACGATAGAACGAATGAACGATAGAAAAAACAATAGAACGACAGAACGATAGATAGAAAGACAGAACGACAGAACGATAGATAGAACAATAGATAGAACGAACGATAGATAGAACGATAGATAGAACGACATAATAGATAGAACGATAGATAGAACGACATAATAGATAGAACGATAGATAGGACGATAGATAGAACAATAGATAGAACGATAGAACTATAGATAGAACGATAGATAGATAGAACAATAGAACGATCGAACGAACTATAGATTGAATGAACGATAGATCGAATGAACGATAGAACGGTAGATAAATCGAATGATCAAACAAACGATAGAACGAACGAACGATAGAATGACAGAATGATAGATAGAATGATAGAACGATAGATAGATAGAACGATAGAACGATCGATAGAACGATCGATAGATAGAACGATAGAACGACAGAATGATAGATAGAACAATAGATAGAACAATAGATAGATAGAACGATAGATAGAACAATAGATAGAACGATAGATAGAACGACATAATAGATAGAACGATAGATAGGACGATAGATAGAACAATAGATAGAACGATAGAACTATAGATAGAACGATAGATAGATAGAACAATAGAACGATCGAACGAACTATAGATTGAATGAACGATAGATCGAATGAACGATAGAACGGTAGATAAATCGAATGATCAAACAAACGATAGAACGAACGAACGATAGAACGACAGAATGATAGATAGAATGATAGAACGATAGATAGATAGAACGATAGATAGAATGATAGAACGATCGATAGAACGATCGATAGATAGAACGATAGAACGATCGATAGATAGAACGATAGAACGATCGATAGAACGATCGATAGATAGAACGATAGAACGATCGATAGATAGAACGATAGATAGATAGATAGATAGATAGATAGATAGATAGATAGATAAAAGTATTCATTCATATTTAAATGTATAATTACACTGTAAAAAGTATACCTTATTTATACATCACATGAAAGCTGAATAAATAATTGCCACTGATGTATGGTTTGTTAGGATAGGACAATATTTGGCTGAGAAACAAGTATACCTTAAAATAAAGTGTAACCAGTAGACCTTATTTGTTAAGTCAACACAATCTCTCACAGTTCAAGTGAGCGAGTGTGAACAGGGAAAAAAAAGACAAAGAGAGATTAGCTGGATCTCACTCAGCTCTCATTGCAAGTCTCACATCAATCGACCTGTGAGACTGTCGACCGCTGGCTCCCGCCTCCGAGCAATCAATACTCTTCTCAATTAACCATGAACGGTAGGATGTCTGTAACTTGCGAAGTATTATTCAGTGTTGTAGATATCCAGCTAATTAATCTGGTGAAGGCCTAACGAGCTGCGCAGCTGCATTGCCGGTGGGGGAAAAGGCTGTTAATGTAACTACTGAGTTATGGGGCAGCGTTTTGGAGGGAAATTGATTCTTTAAAAAACAACCAACATGGTCTCATCTTTCGCCTCAGACAGCAGGGAAATCAATGTGACAGTTTGCTCTCAAAAAAGGCCATTCAATGAAAGCCAGATTTAAAAAAAAAGAGAGAGAAATGCTTCAGTGTTTGGTTCGGTTACCAACAATCTCCTGAAAAAAATATTTTATTTTATGTTCCACAGAAGTTACAAAGTCATACAAGTTTGGAACGACTTGAGGATGAGTAATTGACTTGTTTTGGGTGAAATAATTATACTATTGTAAAACAGCAAATGCTGCTTTTGTCTTCTATTATCAAATATTATTTTTAAAACAATTATAAATGTAAAACTCAACATCTTGGCTCTTAAAATAATAAACAGTATTAAACAAGCATTGCAATTATGTTAGCCACATACTGAATAAAAATGAATGCACCATGCATGTTGTTATGGTTAAAAGCGTCTGGTAAATGCACAGTACTGAATAGCTGCAAAACCATCATCCGATGAAATCCTAAAGAATGAGCATAAACTAAAATGATATTGTCAATTATGAGTAACAAAACACATCTTTGGGCTTTGAAAGGAAACAATGTGGAATTTGTGCATTTCATTCTATTCTATGGTCATTGTTGAAATAGTAATTGTTGTTTTTAGCAGCAGCTCTGAGAAGCAACAATTAAGCCTAAGTATGTTTTCATGTGGTTAAATAGTAAATAAAGCAAAACGGGTGAAGAAAATTGCGCATTTTAAAAATTTCTGCTTCAATTCAGTTGCACTAAACCTTAAACACCCCACACGGATTAAATGTCTTCATTTGATGTAATTACTCCTGACTATCTTCCCACAAAAGGGATTTGTCAGCTAGCAAAGATGGTGGGCATGCTCAGACACGTGCTGTCAATTTACCACAACTTGGTTTGATGTTTTTCCCCTGCACACACTTAGAAGGCAGAAGTTCTTTTCACGAAGATGATGATTCATCATCCATCTCGGATTACCCAGCATCCCTTTTACCTGCAAAAATTGGGCCGGATTCTTTTCTCCTTTTCATTAAACTGTCCCGCCTCTGTCAATCAGTTCACATCATATGATATCTTTTATTCCTCCACTCCAGGCTTCAGTCGATTGCTTCAGCTTTCTGCAAATGAGAGCAAGCAAAAGAGTTATGGAGACAAGTGGAACAAAGTCAACAGAATGGGAATATATGGAATATATGCACTGCTCAAAAAACACTAAAATAACATCCTAGATCTGAATGAATGAAATATTCTTATTAATTACTTTGTTCTTTACAATAGTTGAATGTGCTGACAACAAAATCACACAAAAATTATCAATGGAAATGATCAATTATTAACCCATGGAGGTCTGGATTTGGAGTCACACTCAAAATGGAAGTGGAAAAACACACTACAGGCTGATCCAACTTTGATGTAATGTCCTTAAAACAAGTCGAAATGAGGCTCAGTAGTGTGTGTGGCCTCCACGTGCCTGTATGACCTCCCTACAACACCTGGGCATGCTCCTGATGAGGTGGAGGATGGTCTCCTGAGGGATCTCCTCCCAGACCTGGACTAAAGCATCTGCCAACTCCTGGACAGTCTGGATGGAGAGAGACATGATGTCCCAGATGTGCTCAAAAGGATTCAGGTCTGGGGAAAGGGTGGGCCAGTCCATAGCATCAATGCCTTTGTCTTGCAGGAACTGCTGACACACTCCAGCCTCATGAGGTCTAGCATTGTCTTGCATTAGGAGAAACCCAAGGCCAACCGCACCGGCATATGGTCTCACAAGCGGTCTAAGGATCTCATCTCTGTACCTAATGGCAGTCAGGCTACCTCTGGCGAGCCCTGTGCAGCCCTCCAAAGAAATGCTGCTGGGTTGTTGCCCTCCTACAGTCTCCTCCACGTCTCCTGATGTACTGGCCTGTCTCCTGGCACCGCCTCCATGCTCTGGACACTACGCTGACAGACACAGCAAACCTTCTTGACACAGCTCGCATTGATGTGCCACCCTGGATGAGCTGCACTACCTGAGCCACTCGTGTGGGTTGTAGACTCCGTGTCATGCTGCCACTAGAGTGAAAGCACCACCAGCATTCAAAAGTGACCAAAACATCAGCCAGAAAGAGTAGGAACAGAGAAGTGGTCTGTGGTCACCACCTGCAGAACCATTCCTTTATTAGGGATGTCTTGCTAATTGCCTATAATTTCCACCTGTTGTCTCTCCATTTACACAACAGCATGTGAACAATCAGTCTTGCTTCCTAAGTGGGCAGTTTGATTTCAAAGAAGTGTGACTGACTTGGAGTTACATTGTGTTGTTTAAGTGTTCCCTTTATTTGAGCAGTATATTATATACTTATATATATATATATATATATATACACATATACATACAGTTCTAGACACATAGTCTGCATAAAAAACTATTCCTGTAGACTCGAGCCAGAGGACCAGGCTCCTTATAATGTGCACGCACTGAACCGATATGTTTCTGGAGAGCCCTGCTGTTCACTTTCTCCCTGTGAGCCCCTCTCACACATTTTTATAGATCACTATTAAATCATCAAATTGTTGGGACTTGGAAAAGTTTCATTCTGCAGACTTAATGGGTCTAGCAGGTGTGCATTTAGACGGTACGTATTGCATATTAAGAGACCTTGAAGCACCAATACAGGCGGTTCGGTGGCTGGTAACTGCCTAACTTTAACTCAATTGCAACAGAATGTCACATTATTAATGGACCAATATTTTAATTTGAAACAAATAAGAGCAAGGTTATTTTCAGTCACATCTGAAGTGTTATTCCGGACAGACAAAATGAAGTCCATGGTCTGCTGTGAATCTCTAAGAAATATAGCAACAGAGAAAGTGACACTTCAATCACTCGTAGCATATATTTGGCCCTGAAAAAGTCATTAGATAGGACAAACGAGATAGCGATGAAATCAAAACAATTCCCTGTTATGCTTCACAGATTTATTTAATAGGACAGCTGTTTATTCAGACAGAATAGAATGACATTATATTTACTGCTGGAATGTAATTCAAACAGATGAGATTACAGATTTTAAAGAGGATTTGTGGATTTACTACAAGCAAAATGCTGATAAATAAAAAAAAGAATAAATAAATATTATATACATGTACACACACACACATATATATATATATATATATATATATATGAGTGAGAGAGAGAGAGAGAGAGAAAGAGAGAGAATAATTATTTATTTAATTGTGCTGCTTGACAAAAGAGACTTTGAGTCTTACAGCACAAAGATTTGTCCAAAATGTGAGATTGTGAGATGTTTTCGCCTTGCATGTTGTGCTAGAAAGAGTATTAGCAAAGCACTAAACCTTTTTACTTTGTTCAAAGTAACTCTTTTGTGCTATCAGTTTTCACCGCTAAAGTACAGATGTCTGTTTATAGGAATCAAATATTAATTATCCGCTAACCATTTTACCCTCATGGCAAATATCATATAAACAATTGCTTGTAAAGGCAAGGTTTTTATTTACTACAAAAAAACACAAAACACACATTCAGAGTGGAGAATTCAAATCACTAGCATCAAAAAATATTTTACAACCCATCTTTACTCAAGGTCTATATTTGCAGAGCGAGTTAAGTAGCATGACTCGCAGCGCAGAAGAAAAATCTTTAAATAAACAATGACCCTGCGCTTGAGTCCAATGCAACGCCTAATTAACCGACGAGATATAAATGATACCATTTGGAGATGCTCTGTTGCGAAGAAAACAGGGAAAAGAAAAACTACAGCTGTTTGTGCAGAAGATATCCCAATTGAGTGCGAGATATTTGCAAGATTCAATTAAGCTAATGTGAGTTTGAGGTACAAAACTAAAAGGATAATTAATCCACGAATAGCCAACCAACCGGAAAGTGATAAACACTCACTACAGTCATCAGCATCACGCTGTGTTTGCTGTGCGCTGCTCATGACGTTGATGGTATCTCTTATCAGGCTCTTGGAGTAATTGTTGTGATATGCCAGCATCAAAGATTCGTGGCAAAACAAGAGGCAAAAGCACATCTAGAATATCCAGAGAGCCAATTAACAGATATCTGCATGCACTTAGACACCACAGCGAGCATCTTCGCACCCTCCTGCGAGCCAAGCAAATGTGCCTGCCATCGATATTCTTCAGCCGCTAATTAATCAGAACAAGTACGTTTGGGATGCAAGAAGAAAAATGGAGTTAACACAAAAGGAAACGTATAACGCTATAGGCGCTGCTGCAGTAGAACGATTCCATAAATTACTGCTTTTTTAAGAAAGTTAAAGTACTGCACTTTTTTAAGGGTTCGTTTAATTAGCATTTACTAATATTTTATACTCAAAAAATGCTTTAGCAACATTACATAGACGTGA
The DNA here is from genome assembly GCA_032357445.1 of Enteromius radiatus. Classification (NCBI taxonomy): domain Eukaryota; kingdom Metazoa; phylum Chordata; class Actinopteri; order Cypriniformes; family Cyprinidae; genus Enteromius; species Enteromius radiatus. Next base: position 11,412,519 of record JAUCMS010000038.1, read on the forward strand.
TGAAGAGGGACACATTTTGGCCAAATAACGAGAATGTTGGAAAATCCATCACGTCTACAGACGCTGAATAAATCATGGACAACAATGCAGTGTGGAATGGCAGGGACAGACGTTTCATAGTGACCTTTTTCCCATAATAATGTTTTTTCTTCTGGAGATACACTTCAGGCTTATTATAAATAGTCTTCTGGAAAATGCATCTGTGTATCACAAGGAGTACATTTGAGACTGCTAATTCAGAGACAAAACAACAACCCGGCCAAGAGACATCATCGGTGAGAGGGACTGATCTGGCAGAAAACTCTTATGAATAATAAAATTAGCACATTTATGAGCTAAACCATGTGTGCAGACGGTTACCGTATTCAGCTTTATTTTCTGTTTCTGTGTGCAGAAATACATTTTATTAAACTCGTCAAAATATAGACGAAATCTAACCAACACACAGTTTTTGTGATAAAGGCCAAGATTAAATATGTTTTACATTTAATCCTTCAACACCTCCTCCTGTTCTCCACACAAAGTCCACCTTTTGTTCATATATATGCAATCCCGTCATCCACTCTATCTCCAGTTAAACCTTTAACTCTGACGCAAACGTGGCATACCTTGCGATTTATGCCAGTAATAACGGAAAATACGTTTCGGTGATTGTTTTTTTCCGCCATTTGCCTCAACAAACGCTCTTCTCCCCTGGAACCTGCTATTAAATCTATGAAACCGAACTGACGGCCAAACGTCAAAAAGTTATTCGAAAGCTGTACAGGCAAATGACTTTCTCCAGTTTTTATCGTATTGTGCGAGCGCTTTTGTGATTGTAGCTTTTCACCTTTTTGACAGATCAATAAGAGCTGAGAGTCTCTGGGTTTGGATTTGTGGTTGTAATGTTCTATATAGCGAGCAGGACCATGACAGCAGCTAGTCAGCACATTCACACAGGCTCAAAACAAACAACAGAAAAAGCACAAACTCATACTACAGTGTATTACAAAGGCCTTGTGAAAGAAACTTTGGCCTAGAAAATAATAACTTCTTTTTTTTTTAAATAGCATATAATTAAACCTGCAGGGGATTTTTGTACAATAGACATATTCACTAAAATGAGTCTAAAAAACAGTGAATATAACGGGACAACAAAAATGTTTTATAAGAAATCTTAATTTGCTAAACTTTGTACAACTTTGTCAACTTGATATACTTTATACTAAAAAAAGTTATATATTATTTTATACTATATTCATAAAAAATTACATAAAATGTAACTTTATTTGGAGCACTACTTGTGCACATCATTAAGCAAAATATGTTTTAATGACATTTTTTATGATCTTTGAATACCACTGTTCCTTAAATGCAAGTTATTTAAAGTGTACCTGAAGTATACTTAAAAGTGCATTAAGTTAGAAAAAAAAAGTAATTATATATATATATATATATATATGTGTGTGTGTGTATAAGTAACTTTTAAAAGTTAAAGTATCTCAAAACTTTCCAAAATAATCAATTAATTTAAATGTATTGAGCAGCAACATTAATAGAATAAAAAAATGCTCAGACAAAAAATGCTCTAACTGTACATTTTTACAGTCAGCTTACTTTTGTATAACACTAAACAACAAGCCAGTTAATGTTACTGGAACATATTCTGTGAAACCCCTGTGAGCTGACTGACAGCTTGCCTCATGTCGATTGTCATTTCCCCCCTCAGTCCAAGCTGCATCAAAAACAAATCTTTAATTTAGCAATACAGCCTCATCAGACCCAAAGAGGGGGTACGCTTTGCATTTGAAGTGTTTCAGACAGAGTTAAAATCCACCCCATGCAGGTCCATCACCCTGGTCCGAGACCATGTGGTAGGCCGCCACCATGTCACATCCGTGGCCTGGCATTTCTCAGACAAATGCTAACATGTCAGTGGGCGGCGGGCGGAAGGGCACGGGTGGCAGCGTGACGGCTGACATCGGTTCCAAGAGCGCCGTGGAGCCCCGGTGCGACGTGGACAAATTAACAATATGCAAACAAGGACCTGCCAGTGTTGTGTTTACTCACAGAGCGCAGACATTGTCATGGGGAATTTATTCACAGCCTCGCCGCAGAAACACGACTGTAAAGCAGCACTCAGCAATTAAGTTTTTATCACCCCACAGCCAGCAGCCCCCTGGCCCCCTCCCAGCATGCACAGCATGTGTGGGCCGATGATTTCAATCTTATTCTGCTTCGCTTCTGTCGGTGCGCGGATCAGTAAATACCACAAAGACAAAGCAGAGGGGGAAAAAAGTGATTCATCATTTTGCGTTACATAGGGCTGTCAGTCTGTCATGCATAGGTGATGATCTGATTAAGCTGATGATCTCATTTCAACATCAACATGAATCGAAACTATTCTTACACCAAATTACATGCTATTTTGTCATTCATTTTTGGGATTTAAAAAAAAATATTCTTGTATTGATGGGAAAAGCATTTAAGCAGCTATTTTTTAGAATTATAAAAAAAAAAAATATTATATATTATATATATATATTCTGCTACAGCAAAGCTGAAAATGATACATTCAGCCGGACAGGGTTGACACTGTTCATATTTATTTATATATATATATATATATATATGTTGTTGTTTTTTTTACAAAAACCTATACATTTTGTCAATATTTCATTATGACATGTTCACAAGTTTAATCAATTTTATTTAACAACTAGCCTATTACACTTTAAATATTATGATTTATTTATATTTATTATTTATTATTTGTAATTTACCAAATTAAACATAGTTAATTAAACTTAGTTGATCAGCATTCCCAGTTTTTGTGAAATAAAAAAAAAGAGTTTCAAAAATCACAAAAGATGAGTCATAAAGGTTGAGATTAATTCTTCAGTTTATGAGAAAAACAAATATACATATATGTTTGTTTTATTTTGTTTTTATATTTATAAATATAAAATATTTTAGATTGATAAATAGATATTATATATTTTTTGTTTGCTTGTTTGTTTTTCTCATCAACTATATATATATATATATATATATATACACATACCTTATTTTTCATCTATAGTATGTTTCAAATTAAAAAACTGTAACACTGTAAGCATTTCCAGCATTAATTTAGTTAGTCCTGCAACAAACAGTGATAATCTTTTTCTAGAGCATTATCCTGCAAATGCTGGACTGCATAGTTGCACACAGTTGTCAAATAAGTGTTGACAACAACAGGTACAGTAACTACGCCTCCCTGTGGTTTCTATGGCAAAGTTAGACGTGAAAATCAATACCCCCCACCACTTCCCTCAACCCAATCCATCACCACCCCCGTAACACCCTAGGAACCCTGACAGAAAGATGACAAATGGACCCATCATGTCCTCTATGTCCACCATAGCTGGAGTCCATGAGCCCATGGTGCCGTCACTTAGGCAGTGACATATATATATTATGACATGGGCCCCTACCACTTTAGACAGAACGTTGCTTGAAAAACGAGTGTGTATAAGCAAAATGTGTGTGCAGTCGTGCCAGGGGTCTGGATGAACTCTCCAGGGACTCTTACCCCCGTTAGTCCTGTCACCTGGGATGGACCTCAGCATTCATCAGCAGCACATGTCCCTCACTCCAGGTGTATGGACGTGCACATTAGGTTCCACAGCTGACCTCCGAACTCAGAAACAAACAACACAAACTTACATTTTTGTCTGCAAGTCAGATATCAATACAACAATTTTCTTTGTTTCTCTCTGAGCTCTGGGGTTGGCAGTGTGTGCTCATACTGCAGCATTCATTATTTATCGAACGAGAGTTCAGGTTATTTCTGAGTGCAACCACAGAAATGAATTTCAAATTTTAAGACAATAACTGTTAATGAAGACAGAAATGAACCTGGTGGCACAAATAAATCACACCTTTCATAAAAAAGTAAGGTTCTGTACTAAATCAACCAGTAATTTTATAGCTTATATTTAATTGTTTAAATTTAATTCAATAATTACACTATTTCTACTTTTTAGAAATGAAACATAAATATTAGTATGCTGCTCTACATGATTTATTAAAAGCATTTAAAAAAAATATATAACAGAAAAATTACACTATAATTTCTTGCCGAGGTTTAGGCAAGAAATTGCTTTGGCATACTTCATTATTTTATTATATTTTCATAAAATTTCCATTCAGGAAAGAAGCATTAAATTGTTCAAAAGTGACTGTAAAGACCTTTATAATGTTACAAAAGAAGTCCAACAATAAGCATCACGATGGTTTTCAACAAATCTGCATATTAGAATGATTTCTGTAAGAAATAAAATAATAAATAACAAATACAACTTTAAAATATAGGTATTTCAAATAGAAAAAGCAATCAATATAAACACAGGTTTGATGAGCATAAGAATACATTGCATAAGAAAAACATTTGAAAAGTAGTACTGTATATGTGTTAATGAAAAGAGGAGCGCTTGTTAAGGATAAAGCATCTCTAGAACACATTCAATTGTTAAAAAAAATTAATAAAAAAGTTCCATGTACCATCAGCTTAATAATTTGGCTACGACTGGTTCATTGAAAAGAACTGACTCACGCTACTGAATTATTCATGAATCAGTTCTCTCTGGTTTGGATGCTGAACAGTTAACAGAAAATGTTTGATTGCTGATATACTGTCAGGAAATTTTAGCTTAATAGTTAGTTATCAATCTACAAAACCTATGAACCACATCCAAAATAGCACATTTCTACTTCTAGAGTCAAATAACTATTGTGTTTCAATGTGGCGGTCACAGTACAGCATTAAGCCTTATTGGCTTCTCCTCTGACATTTGACAAACCTCTGTTTTATGCTCCAGAGATGACAAGTCAGCCTTTACACTCTACTAGATTGTGAACAAATGGTTTCATGAAGGGGTGGGCCCACACGTCTGCATCCGTACAGACACCTGCAGCCAAAGGTTAGCCTGCTTTCTGTGAATTCACTCGCACGTAACACACCCCCTTCTCTTTTCCCTCTGCAAAAAAAGTCTCGAGATGTCGTTTCGGCAATGTGTCACACATACGGATGCTCTGTTCGCGGCTTTACGCTGTCCTTTAAATGTCAGCGGTGAATGTGTGAGGTCCTAGCGTTGCTGAGTGCTCATGCTCAAAGCCGTGTCAATGAACATGTCACAGTTGCACGGCCCTAAGGAGACACGTCTGTTATGCTTTTAAAGACTGGAAACAATTTTTGACCTCAGACATGCCTGTGCTGCAGAGATACCAGAAATAACTCCGTATTCATGAAAATGTCTAGAATGTCAACATGACGAACTAGCAATAAACTCAAGCCGCTTCTAGATACGATCATTTTTTCTTATGCAATAGCACCACTATTTGGTAAAAATTGCATATGTACATCAAATTGGCTTATGTGAGTACAGTAATTACATTTCTGACTTTTTTCCATGGAAAAATCAAATTAAAAAGAAAAAGATTATACTAAATTGAGTTATTTTCAAAGAGCATGAATGATTGACCTGTTCTGATCATGAACGGCAGTGAACATGTTCAGGATGGAAGGTTTTTGCATCTAAATGAGGTCGAATATCAATTTGGGAGTTTAAAAAAAGCCTACTTTCAATTTCTATACTTTTACAAATGGTCCCTAACCAAGCAATTCTTGGCAATATCTGGTTCCTAACTCCGAATCTATCCCCAGAGGAAGAGACATTCCTTGTTTATTGCTGTTCTAGCAGAAACTGTGCCACATAGCTAAAATATCATTTCAGAAGTCTCATTAAAATTTCATTAGTCTTGGTCTATTGACATTTTGAAAAAGCATTGTTTTCATAGACCTCATCTGAACCAGATTCATTCATGATGACAGGCCATCCTATTAAACAGTAACTGACTTCTGTATGGAGCTGGTCAGACGATATCTACATAAACGCATTACGCTCATTGGGTAGGTGCTTGCTCAGAGGATTTCTAGCATTTCATATTACCCCCCTATTACATAGTTCACATGGGTGTTTAAGTATGAGGAGTGGATTTTACTTACAAAGTAAATTAAAACTTATTTCTTGCTGTTATGTGAAAAATCACATTAAAACTTTAGAAAATTAATATCTCATTTCACAAAAATGATGTCAGATTTGCAGCTGTGGCATTATTACATTTTATTCTTATTCATCTTTCATAAATTAGCCTACATTTAGATTTTTACAAACAATCACAAGGAAACACCAAATTACATTTAATTAAACAAGAAATTTGAAAATAGTAAGAAAGAAAAAATAGTATTTTCTCGCAAAACTTTGATTTGATTTTTTTTTTTTTTTTTTTTAATCACCAACAACCATCAAAAGTTAGTGTACTGGCTATAAAAGGAGACAACAGTGTCAGCGAAGAGCCTGTCTGAGATGAAATATGAGGCATGATGTGTGAAGAAAAAAGAAAATCAGGATAAATATCACCGAATATTTTACAGCGTCACTTCAATCAATCATTGTCAAATTATGCAAAAAGTGTGAAAATATTATTTAATTGTGCTGACAAAAAAAAACTAACAATGATATTAGCCTGGTGAAAGACAAATGTAAGAATGTTGTTGAGATGTTACAGTAAAGGTGCCATAGAATGGAAAACAGAATTGACCTTGGCATGGTTGAATAATAAGAGTTCAGTACATGGACATAACATACTGTGAGCCTCAAACACCATCGTTTCCTACT
>JAUCMS010000038.1:11422924-11444111 GCA_032357445.1 Enteromius radiatus
GCAAACACTTGATATCTATAAGAAGTAGGAAACGATGGTGTTTGAGACTCACAGTATGTTATGTCCATGTACTGAACACTGCCTTATTTACTTTATACAGAAATTTCTGTATTTGTATTTAATTAATGCAAAATGGTGAGCATGTTTCATGTCACTATTAAACAACATATATTCCAAACTCCAAACTTTTAAGCAGTAGTTTACAAAACTAAATCTAAAATTATATTATTAACTTGATTATTAAACCACACGTCAACATTTCGTGGCCTAATGAATAGGGAGTTGGTCTTGTAACCGAAAGGTCATGGGTTCGAGTCCCAGGTCCGGCAGGGATTGTGGGTGGTGGGAGTGAATTCCCAGCACTCTCTCCACCTTCAGTACCACATCTGAGGTGAGACCCACCGTTCTCCCAACTGCTCCCTGTGTGTGTGGTTGTTCACTTCTCACTGCTGTGTGTGTGTGTGTGTGCACATTGGATGGGTTAAATGCAGAGCACAAATTCCTAGTATGGGTCACCATACCTGGCCACGAGTCACTTCACATTTCAGTGGTACAAGGAAACCATGTGAGGAATCTATGCAAAACAAAAATGGTCAGGGCAACTAAATTACAAATTACAAGGGGTACAGGAATGAATTAAATTAAATTAAAATGAATGAAACTGTTCAGTTCACTATAAGGAAACAGAATTCCCAATGCTACATACAAGAGAGGACAGTTTAAGAAAGTGTTTTTGATAATTGCCTCAGCTTGCTTGGCTGTAAAGCTGCGGGTACAACGCAATGTGACATAAAAAAACAGTGTATTGTCACATTAAACCACTACTCCTAGGAAAGCTTGTTAAAAAAAAAAAAAATCACTGGAAAAGCTACACAGTTATGTAACCAGCAGACTGAACTGTCAGACACGCAGTTACAAAAGATACAGCAGCGTCGCTACTATGTTAGTTACCAATTACTGTGATGGTACCACATTTATAATACTGTACATATACCTTGCACTTCCATACATGGTGCACTGATGCAGGCACTGAAGAGTCAGCCACGTTTACAGGTTCCATAAAGCAGCTGGGTGCTGGTATTGTTAATGTGAAATACAGATCCACAACCAGCATGGCATTAACATGGCTTCTGGGACGCGATTAGAACAGAAAGCAGCACTAGTCTAGTGTACACTCAGCATAATAAATAAATAAAGAGAGGCACATATAAATAACACAAATTCTAAAAAAATAATAGTAATAATAAACCAAAAGCCAAATAAGATGCAGAGGTGGCTGACGTGTTGTGATAATTCAGTCCCCAGGTGCCAGGCCACGTGTGTGTGTGTGTGTGTGTGTGTGTGTGTGTGTGTGAAGTTATGTTGCACCCACTGTGAACATAACAGAGGAAAGAAAAGGAAAGTCTATGTCATTATATGAGGATTTTGAGACTGTAAGGCTAGGCACCGGTGAATATGAAATGTGCTTTTCATCTGAAAGGCTGGCATGACTATATTCCATCAGTATCTCAGGAGACTTCCCAGCTCATCCGCAGTTTGGATCCAGCAGAGCCATCCAGAATATGTTTTTTCTGTACACTGCTGGAAGCAGATAGCCCGTTTTTATTGTAAATACCTCATTGTGTCCATTTCAAAGGATTAGTTTAGGAATAAAAGAAAATGTAGCTTTAATTTATGCTATCATTCCAAAAGTTATGGTCGGTAAGGTTCATTTAAGGCTGCAATAAATTCTGATATATTATTACAATTTTAAACACCTGTTTTCTATTATATGTTTGATGGCAAAGCTGAATTTCATCACTCCAGGAATCAGTTATATCCTGATTATTATCATATTACTATCTCATTATTACAAAAAAAACTGTGTCCTCATTTGTCTTTATTCAAAACCAACTTCCTTCCAATGAATGAGGACGGATGTTTTTTTAAGACCCGAAAGCACCATAAAAATATAATAAAAGTTGCCCCTGACTTATGCTATATTAAGACTTCTAAAGCCATACGACAGAAGTATTAGTATCCAATAAATAAACTAGTTTTATGGTGCTTTTGGATACTTTATGAAGCTTGAAAATGTCGAACTCCATGTAGGCTAAAAAGAGAGACAAGCTTCAAAAATGAAGCCACATCTGTAACGAAATGAGGAGAGAATGTTCATTTTTGAGGTGAACTGTCAAACTATAAATAAGGTCATGATAACTCTGATACAATTGCTGCTAAAAAGGCATTATTGTCCATAATCGAAATTCTCTCATCACACTATAGCTTTTGTTGCCAGAGCCTGATGGTGATAGATTACGCTATTAAAGCAATAATTCAGCCCACGGCGATCCCAGCAATAGCAAATCTGTACAGCATCCATTTTATAACATTACGCATTTCTAAACATTATGTTAAAATAGTTTACATTCCTCACATTACAAACTTCTCTTTAAGTGGTTGGTTTATAGTATCGCAAAGCCTAGTAATTTTCCAGCATGTTTCTGAAGCTCCCTAAGCCACATAAAAAGACATATGGTTTCTCAAATGTCAAAAAACTCAATTAGTCACTTTATTGCAAGGTCATTTATGTGTAAAGCAGATAATTAAAACTACAGCTCCAGAACAACACTGCTACAAAACGGCAATTAATAATGCAGAACAAGGGGAAACAATGGAGATCAGTCAGGATCCTCACGCGATTTAGTTCATGTTCGGAGGCAATGCAGCTCTGCGTGAAACACATCAAAGGCACTGAACATTAAACAAAGCTAAATTTACCGCATGCTTGGCCCTGCATTTACTAAACATGGCAATAACATTCAACAGTCAGATGTTGACTGCAAACATATTGCTCTGCTCTTTCAAAATATAACCGGGACGAGTTCGGAAGATCTTCCAAATATCTTTGACAGAATCTAGTTTGTAAAACGGATGCAATAAGAAAAAACATCAAATGTTATATCAAAAAGCAGGTTCTAGCAATCATATGGGTTTGATTATGATGATACTGTAAAGGCTTGGAAAACCAGGTCTGGACCACAAGGAAAGCATTCTGAAATTGTGACTTCAATTTGTGGTTTCATTATAGAAAGCGGAGACACTTCCTCAACTGCCCTAATGTGCTTCTCTCTAAGTGCACTAGAAAATCATTAGTGACCTTAGAATACTTGCCTGCCTCTCGGTTTGTTTTTCAGCCCGTCGTAAAACACGGAGAAACAAACATCATGCAAGTATTTTTATTTCAGCATATGACATTCGATCGTATAATCATAGGCCGGTCACAACCAGAGAGACCTCTGTACATTGAAAGCAATGATTTAGAAACGCTGGGTTCTGGATCATCCATCAAGACAGCTGATCAGATGAAATACAGCGCATCTTGACCTGACAGATTGACTGATTTTACATGCTATATTACAGCATGACTTGCAACAATAATAACAACATGACATGCTCAATCTTGACTGTGAAGGAAAAGTCAAGGTCAAGCTCTGTTTCGAAACGGTAGCTTATAAGATGCTCAGAATTGAAAGCGAATTTCCGAGAAAAACTGGAAGGAAATAAAGTGCATTACCTGAGCTCTAAAGAGGTGCATGAACTAAAAAAGTATGTTTTATGTAAATATATAATGTAATCACTTCCATATGTGATGTCACATGCATGGTGAATGATGTATTCTAATGCACAATAATGAGAAGCTGCAATTTACTTCATATTTCTCAATAGAAAGAAGAATTAAATGCTAATGTAGGTATGTCATTTTTTTTATTTAATCGGTTCGTACACATGAACAAGCCAAATGAACCAATCCACAAGAATGAGTCAGAGTTTCCAAGACTACATACTGTATGAACATTAACACTTTGAGTTGTCCTTCCCCAGTGATTCAATAATAAATTTACTGGTCTACATAAATAAGTTGGATTTGACAACAAGCATGTTGGATTAAAACTAGATATAATCTACAACAGTTGCACATGTGTCAATTAATTTGAAGCAGGCCTACCTTTCTACAACACAACTCTTGGCTGGAATGAATGACTCTGTGGACTTGACGTCACCGATCTTTCAAGCATTGAGTCTGTCCTTCCTGAAGCTAATTCTCAGTGTACACCTATAAAAACTCTGCATATTTGTGCAGATGGCTGTTTTTTACAGGAGCCTACTGTGTAAGAGAACACAGCGTTGATTCAGAGCGTCTGCCAGGGGCCCTGAGCTGAGTTCAGGGGCAAGTGCTCTGGTAACACAGCCGTCCTGCACCTGCCTCCCAAACACTTTAACAGGCAATTATCCCACCAAACAGGACCTATCAAACCACCGGCCAACTCCACACAGAGAAGCACAGACTGACAGAGATATGGAGAGGCTTTAAAAGTTCACTCAAAAATAAACTAAATAATTGCTTTACTTTTTATTTCTTAAATAATTACATTTGGGATTTGAGGTCCATATGCACCTGGATCCACTTTTTAGACCACTATTATATACAGTCAAAAGATGAAAGATGTTTCTTATGTTCATCAAGGCTGCATTTATTTGATATAAAAAAAACAGAAAAAATAAATATATTTTGAAATATTATTGCAATTTAAAACAAACATTTTCTATTTTAATATACATTCAAATATAATTTATTCCCATGACACAAAGCTGAATTTTCAGCATCATTACTCCAGTCTTTAGTGTCACATCATCCTTCAGAAATCATTCTAATATGCTGATTTATTATCAGTGCTGGAAACGGTTGTGCTGCCTTATTTTATTTCTTTTTGAACCTGTGATTTTTTTATTATTTTTTTTTGATTCTTGAATAAAACGTTAAAATGAAGAGCATTTATTTTCAATAGAATTACTTTCTAACAACATACACTACCATTCAAGAGTTTGGAGTCTGTACATTTTTATTCTTTTTTTTATTTGAAAGAAATTCTAACTTTTATTCAGCTAATTAATGAATGCCGTTTTAATAATTTTTTATCCTGAAAAAAAGTATTGCAGTTTCCAAAAATATTTGTATGGCATATATTTGATAATTCTCATAGTAAATTAGCATATTAGGATGATTTGTGAAAGATCATGTGGCACGATTGGAGTAATAACTGATGGAAATTCAGCTTTGCATCACAGAAATAAATTATATTTTATATAAGTATATTATACAAGTATATTAAAATAGAAACACATTATTTTAAATGGTAAACGTATTTCACAATATTATTTTTCCTGTATTTTTGATCAAATAAATGTAGCCTTGGTGAACTGCATATATATATATATATATAAAACACATAAATAACATTAGAAAAAACTGTTCTTCATTCTTAAGAGTTAAAAATAGCCTTGTTTTTTTTTTTCTTTTCATTTTTCTGTATATTTTGAGTGTAAGCATCTACTGTACTTTATTTTACTGTATATGCTTATACCAAAAATATAATAAGTATTTCTAAGTTACATTTTTATGTTAATGTCTAATACACAAGTATGTGGCAGCCAAGGAATTAACCAATCAACCATCAAAACACATACACTGCACTGCACTTCACATGAACATGACCTGAGGAGAATAGCTGAATTTATTTTGTTTAATCGCTTGTTAGCCACAAAACAAATAATGGCTTTCAAGAAGACAACAGGGAGCAACTTCTAACATATAACAAATCACCATCTAAGATCAGGCACTTCCCATGAACGTGAAGCTGATTAAAATTATTAAAGGTTAAAGGAGGATCTGTCTCCTGGAAGTAATTAAGATCAAGAGTCATCGGCGCTGATAGCCTTGTGGGCAGTGCGCCGACATACAGCGCCGTTGTGCTTCGGGCGCCGCGAGTTCGAGGCCCGGCTTGCAGACCTTCCCCGATCTATCCTTTCTAATAAGAAAAGAGACCAAGAGTCACTACAGGACAGGGTTTTTTCTCCAATGTAAATCAAAAACATATTCATTAGTATCACAAAACCAACATGCAAATCTCCACCACTTGAAACACTATGACTAAATATGTACAAGAACACGAACAGAGGAGCCATCTGGCTAGACATTTGGAGGATTCTCTTTCCTGTTTTTCTTATCTGGAAACCATTCTCTGCTGTCTTTCCTTTTACGCCTGGCTGCTTGAAAGCTGTGGAGACTCAGATTAAGCCACTAGTTAAGGATGACATCCAATGAGTTCTCAATGCGTTTACGTTCTCTTTAGCTTCAAACAGCACTGACACTAAATAACACATCTTGCCATGCAAAATATGCACATAGGAAATTAGGGTCTGCCTGGAAAAAAGCAAATCTCTAAACTGGGAAAAGACAGAGGGAATGCATGGGAAAATAAGCAGGCCTTTTTATTTCCTAACACATACTTGTGCATTGATAGGTTTTGTAATGAAGCGTGCAAGTGATCAAGAGCATCTGATAAGGAGCACTATTTAATTTATTTTTAATTACTGTCTTCGAGAAGCATTTTGGGCTTCACAGAGTACTATATAAGTTGCTATAAGTAAAAGTTCTCCATAGATTCTGTGTTCATTGAAATGTTCTTGTTGGCTGGCAGATGCTACAAAAGCGAGTGTATATAACTGACTGTAAGCTAGAGAGAGCACATAGAAAATAAAATAGGAGTACAAACAAGATTAATTTCAGTGTTCAGCTACATTAATCACAAAGAATAAACAGAATGAGCATAATATACTAGACATGTGTAACATTAACCGAATGAATATACTAACAAAAAGCGAGAACGAGAGGTTTTATATCATGTCCACTATATTACATATTTACAAAAAATGACATAATTACAAAAACAGTGTCCTTCTGTATCAGAAAGTATAGACTTATTTGAGAAATACGGATTCACATAAATGCATAAAAAAAAATGCTCATTCACCTGAATATTTGGATAGTAGGCATGTAACGCGAGACATGAGACAAGACAAACCTTTTGATATTTAATTATGTTTATAAGATATATATATATATATATGTGTGTGTGTGTGTGTGTGTATACTTTACATACATTTGTGCGTGTGCATCTATGTATTTATATATATATATATATATATATATACACACACACAAACACATACACACTTATATACATGTACATACACACACAGAGAGAGAGAAGCAATACTTATTTAGCATGTGTTAGCGTTAGACATTTTAGTACCATTTTTATTTATTAGTTCCTTTAGGCAGTTCTGCAGTGTGTCAAATGAATTTTTAAAAACATAAATAACTTGCTAAATTAAGTTTTATTTGATTCAATTATTCAATAAAAAAACTACTGATTTTAAATAAAGTATGAAAAGATCCTAAAAGTATTTCATACCAATATAATACATGTCCACATGATATGAATAACACAGCCATGTGAACGCTAACAGAAGAGATGGTTTTAATCATATAACGGTGTCTCCTCAGATGAGGAGCCTGTGCCCAAATTAGGTGTCGGTCTGTGCACGAGAGAAAGAAGAATGCGTTACATCACAGACGGTGACAACGTGGGCACGGCTGGTGGAGTCTGGCTGCTGTGAGTCTCCGGAGAGAGATTTACCCTGTGTCTGGCACGAGCACATCAGAACTGGATGATCTGCCTTTCCCATAAACGTCTCCTCCCACCCGCTCTCCCTCCCAGAGCCGGACAGCGGGGGTGTCAGGGATGGCACGTATTTCATCAGTCACGCTGAGCTCGGTCTGCCAAGACTGCGCCCGATGGAGACGCAACCTTTTTTCTCTTCCTCCACCCTAACACCCTCTTTCCCTCTCGCTTTCCTCCCTCATCCAACCAGCTTCACTTTTTAGTGTTGATGTGTTTCCATACAGTCTATTGTCTGCCAGGTCACGTGTGATAGCAGAGAGAGAGAGAGAGTGCAAGAAATAGAGAAGGGAAAAGGATATGTTATACCCAGTATGTTAAATTCATCTTTCTTCATTCTCATTTTGGAGCAGCAGACAGCCAAAAATCGCACTCAGCTACTTCAGGCTGCCTTTTAACCCCGGCCAACTGGGTTGGGCCTACAGGCATCAGAGGAATCAGACGGAGTGGAAAGCCGTCGCTCAGCCCCTAATTTGTTTACGTGCCGATTTTACTCATACGAGGGCTAAAAACGCGAGGGCTCGGACTTTCATCTCGCTCACCCCAGCTGACTTTACCACAGACGGCCTGTAGTTTTCAACAGCCGCGGTTACTTGCGCTGTAAACACACACACACACATCTTATAACATCAGAGACCGAGATAGACAAACCACTGGCCACTGTCTGCCAGGAACACAGAGGGAGCTCGAGAGACTTTCAACGACAGTATTATATGATAGATAAAGACACCTGATGCATATACTGTGGGCTCGAAATACTCAATGTAAAAAGGTAAAAACCACTGCATTTGATATCAATGCAAAGAAACTAAATTTTATCAGTTCTGTGTGATTTTTTCAATTATTTTTAATCAATGGTCTCCTGGAGCAGAGTAACCACATTAGTTTAACTACCATAACTTAACATGTCTGACAAGTTTATGTTGAAAACCATATCTCTATTGATTTATAATTGCAAATTTAACCAACTTCTTTTTGCAATTTATTAACAACGTAGTTTGCTTGTAAAGTGGCTTTTTATATTCTTGCAATAAAAGTATATTTCAAGTAAATGCTGCTCTTTTGAACATTCTATTCAAGAATCCTGAAACAAATGTATCATGGTTTTCAGCATTGATAATAATATAGGAAATGGTGTAGAGCACCAAATCAGCATATTAGATCATGTCGCACTTAAAATTCAGCTTTGCCATCAAAGGCATAAATTACATTTTAAAATACATAAATTACATTTTAAAATATAGTGTAACAGAAATCAGTTGTTTTAAATTGTAGTAATATTTTACAGTTTTTTTTCAATATATGCAACCTTTTAAAAAACATTTTTAAACAGGAGCATGTTTCTCCCAAATAAATGACATTCAGAATTTAATGGAATTAAATCAAAATAATAACAGAACCTTTTTATCCCAGTTAAAAAAAAAAAAAATAAGAAAAATTACTAAATAAATAGAATCTCAACCATTATGAGATATAATTGTGATAAACTGTGATAAAAATTTTGGTACTGTAAAATATACAGTAATATCTTAGTTGAGATATACAGTACAGTAAAGTAGCAATTAAAGTGAATTACCTTTTACTTTTTAATTAGACACTATTTTTAAATAATCCACATTAAGTCAGTTTTTTTTTTTTTTTTTTTTTTTCATGAACACAACCAGAAGATTGCATCATTTATGATGTAATGACTTCTTGTCTCTTCTAATTCATGGCACATCTGCATCTGAGCTAACAAACACAGTAACTTACGCTGTCGTTTGAATCATCTTCTCTACATTCCTATGCACCCATGGGGACTGTTGTGGGTGAGTGTGCTTTTTGTAATGTCTCAGACTTACAAAAACAGTTCCAAAAGACTGGCCCATGGGCAACACTCAAAACCGCTTCCAGCTATTGAATGCACCCTAAGAGCTAAGAGCTAATAGTGATCAAATGAAAAAGCACACATAGAAATAGTCCCACAAGGACTGTCAACTAAGGCAACAAATGCTATTCTTCAGTCAAGGACGCTAACGTTAATCTGAGAACATAAGCAACATTTCAACAATGTTACATCCTTGTACTGCGCTTTTTTACCAGAGAGGTTTGTGTGTGTGTGAAATACTGTTTGAAAACATGATAGATAATCTTCAGATTATGTTGGTTAAATAAACCTTAACGTTTATCGAAAAATTGAATGCTGAAAGCATTCCAAATAAGTGAAATTAGTATTATGACACTATATACAAAATATACGTAAATCCAAAAATATTAACATGCTAACACAATTATGCAAGAAATTAATAAAGTTGCCCCCAACTGTAAAAAGTTGAAGTGCTATTTTTTTTTTTATACAAACCTTGTTTCCTGTAGATATATGCCTGCACTGTATGTTGTTTAATATGTTATGCAACATTCCTGTGAGGAAAAATGCTTTGCTTTGTCTACTTCACTTTTTAAAAACAGCAGTCTACTATTTTCGCAAATCCACTACAGCAAACAATAATTGTGCCTTTCTAAACATCCTAAATCCTTGTTTCTGTGACAGCATGATTCAATTTTGCAAGCACATTACTCCATAATTTCATTTTTGCTTTTTTCGAGCGATCCACTCAACTCCATACATGTTTCTTCAATTTGATTATTTCAAACAATAAATAATAAGCACAGGAAGACCAAAAATGGCAAGTCCACATGGCAAAGGATGAAACAATTATATTTGTTTGCAGATATCCTCACGATATGTGCCTCTTCTCTGCAAACATGACTCAATCTCAAGACAAAATGATTGGATAAAAACATCAAGAAGATCAATTTAGCAAAGCAGTTTAATGTAGTTGTATTTAAAAAACAATAATAAAAAATTATAATAATAAAAAATCTAATTAAAATTATTTTAAAATAGTAACATGTGAGCAACAAAAGAAAAAAAAAATGATTTAAATTTTTTCCCCTTGCTCTCCACGACCCATCAAAACAAACACGGGACTGATTTTTGGGCTGCGATCCAACCACTGCACTAAATCTCTAAGCACGGTAAAGCAATGACATCACCCCACTTCCTGTGCAAATGACCAGCACTTCCTTTAATGGGCCAGATCTCTAATATCGAAATGCACGAGAGTTGTTATAATTCGATGGGTGAGCTGAGCCACTGTAATAGCTTGTCTCCTCATGTGATCCCACATGACAGTGAAGATGGGAAAATTCCCTCTGGGCTTCCCTCTCTCATGTGGATGTTGGGTGTAATCTCTTCATCTGGATGTGTCAGTGACGTATAGTAAGACGTGTCGTGAAAGCCCTGAACATTGCAGAGTTGAGAAAAAAATAAAAAGCGCTACACTTCAAAACGCTTTGTGCGGATAAATCCGGAGATGATGGGTTCTAGTCGCCAATTGAAAGGTATTTTCCCCGTTGATACCACTTCTCTCATGTGCACACACACTCTGAGATGAAACGGCAAGTAAAGCTCTGAATGAAATAGTCTTGTCTATATCTTTGACATGGTAAGTTATTTAGTGACACATCTTACCGTACCCACCGCGAACACAGAAAAACCTGCTTATAAATCTCTCCGCTTGACATCTAGAAAGAGAGAGAGACTTTGCCTCAGGAAACTTGGGATGGAGAACTGAAGGAAAATTCTATTTTGGTTCTTCCAAAAAGGGGAGCTTGCAAAACAGAGACAGTAAGATACTGTGCGCAATAAAAACCCAGAGGAATTCTGGTCAAACATTGTTCCATTCTGTTTAATTATCCACAAAATCACAATGCCAATTTAGTTTTATTTGCTACAAATAATTATTAATTAAACGCTCCTTAGAGGAAGAGTTTTCTATAAAAATTCTCTCATATGTGGTCTTCAATAGACAGTTAACATTAAGTTTTGACCAACTCAGCTGTAACCAAATATCATAACAACAGCAGACAGCCAAAAGAAACAATACCTAACCAGCCAGCAATCAATTTTTTCTCCACATCAAATAGCCTCCAACAGGGTTAGCAACACTTCCAAATTCTGTACAGTTGAACAAATAGTCTACTAGTTGGTCTGGGCCTGCTGTGCTTCTGTCTGCTCAGATTACCAGCTCAAGAGTCAGTAAGGCATGACCCATCTGTTCAGTTTTACTGACCCCAGAACTGTAGTTAACGGAGACGTTGTCTGTCTGACTGCAATTCTTCCGCACCACAGAGACTGTCAAAAATACTATGGAGTATTTATAGCACCCCCATGTGGACAAATTATTGCTCTGCTATTCTTATGAAACATCAGCATCTACTTATTTCCTTTATCAATTCAGGACTTAAAAGAAAGGCATATTCCCCAGACTAAAGGGAAGCAAATTAGAATTGGCATTGTTTGTAGCGGTGCATCCAAAGCATTGTTTTCCTGAATGAACCAGACTAGGGGAATAACAAAACCAGTTGCCTGAAGTGAACAGCAGGTTTTTCATAATGACAGCTAAAGGAATATAAAAGAATAAACGCAGTTATTATCGTCTGATCTAGTCAAAATAAATAATCGCATACACTGAAATTGTTTAAAAATATATCATTAGCTTCAGGGGTCTCCTGCGGGAAGCGTATAGCTGCAGGGAAATTGTGCTAATTCTTCATTACATTTTTCATACTGTCAAAGCAATGATTTCCTACTGTTTTGTTGGATTATCAATACATGTGATGCTACTGTAAAAAATCTGAACCTATTTTCTGCCTTCCACAAAACCAGGCTCCACGTTTGTAAGGCTTAATACACACACACACACACACACACATAAAACAACACTTGTTTCCAATCTTGATAAATACCTTCAATTGAGTTCTATAGATATATTTGTTTTATTTATTATACTATTAGATAAGATATTATAATTTATACATATTACTTAGAACATAAACTACAATATAATAATTCATGTTATTGTCTATGTCTTATTCTTAACCAAATTTTCATTTATCTTTATATTTATAAAAACACATATACAGTGTGAATATATTTAAGCTGTTTTGTTCATGCGTTTTAAGTTTTTGCTCTCTTTGTGGGGACATTTAGTTCCCATAATGTAAGCAAACAAGTCTTTGAGGGAACTTTAAAGCGTGGAAAATCAAACTAAACGTTCCCCTGCCAAACGGTTGATGTTACGGCAAGTGTTATTTGTGGATCAACGGCAGCCCTTCATAAAGTACAGTAGAAAAGTCTGTATTTGTACAGTATGTTAAATAAAGGAGGAAGGTGACAGGTAGCAGTCGGGTGCCTCTGTTTATTTACTTTCCAGACTTGAAGATTAATTTAATAGTTTATTTATTCATGATTCATAGGAGTTTGAATGCAGAACATGCACTGACTTCTCTCTCAAGTAGCGATTTGTCAGTAGAGTTATGGTAATACACAACGATTACTATAACTAATAATATATGCTAAACATCATGATAGGCTCTAAAACGTGAGACTGGGATGATATAACGTATACGACATCATCTGATTGCAATCAGCCCCCAAATTGTGATTGGAATAAATTGTTGATTCATTCATGTGTTTTTGATTCATTCTCTAGCTTTATTTTTTCTCATCAAAAAAGCAATTCACTGAGACCTAAGATGAGTAATGACGGGACATTCATTTTTTTTTACCAGTACTTTGCATGAACGATGGATTTTTTAAGACATACGAGAATATATCACCTCTTAAAACATGTGCGGCGGCTAAGTGGAACACCTTAGAGAGCGTGATTAATTATCAAACTAAAAAATAGCTGAATAAATCAGCAAACACCGTAAATGTGAGTACACGCTGCAAAACTTACAGCGCACAATAATATGTGAAAACAAAACGGACATAATATGAATTTAGATATGTTGTGGGGAGTTCTGGGTCCTGGCAGTGGAGGTAAGCCCAAATCATTCAAATGGAACAGTGGCTATAACACACCGTAACCAACACAGCACTACATTTTTCCCCCTTGTCAGAGACGCTGAGCTCGAGCGTATCATATAATGTACAAGGTGTGCTTTTTATACCCTGGCAAGGATGCAAAAATAACAATCTCTCAGGTTCGACTGAGCCTAATCACATTGCTCATTGGCATGTTCCAATGTTTCCTCATAGGAGAGCAGCTGAAATAAATGAGCGACATTCAGTTCTATGTTTAGGAAGGAAAGAAAAACCTTTCTAAATGCAGTGTCTTTAAAGGCAGGACTATAGCCGGAGAGTCAGGTCTGTAATGCACTTACAGTCAGGGGTTCATCGCTCAATCTGTGATGAAGGGACGCAGGAGTGTGTCCAAAACCATGTGCTGGATCCATTACCTGCGAGGAGGCCCACACCACACAAGGGATGAGTAATATATTCCTATACATCGCTGTATATATTATGTATTTCCTGGCAATGGCACTCCATTGCCAGTATAATAAACATATTATTCTATCCAGCGTAGACAACTGTACTACTATTCAGTTGGCTTTTTTTTTTAACAGTAACAGCAGTTGCTGGTTTTGATTTGATGATGGAGTCCACATATATGTAACATATGGGCAACAGGTTTTCCAGTTTGTTCCAGTTTGGATTTATTAATAAAATCATCGCAGCAGTTTTCATCATATTAACAGGCACAAGACAAAAGCCTGACAGGAGGGTTGAGAGGCGATGTGTAACTGCATTTGCAAACAGATGCTGAAGAGCTTTCAGTACCTTTGCAGCTGTGTGCCTTTTTAAGCTTTTTTTAAACGCATTTGCTATTTTTCTGAACTTTAAATCAAGTACTAAATCATGATGATTTTAAGTGAGTTTATGAAGTCATTTGCCATCGAGTTTGCACAGGTGTCCCAGCAGAGTTACTACTGATGTAGTTCATCTCATTAAGCATGCTCCACTAACATTTGAAACCAAAACGTGTCTAAATGTTTCTTGGATCTATTAAATTGATCAAAGGTAATAGTGAAGACTTATTCAAATAAGTTTCTTTTTTATTTTTATTATTCAAATAATCCTAAAAATAAATATTACAGCTTCCACAAAAATAAGGAACAATTTTTAACATTAAACAGGTTTCTTGAACAGCTTATTATAATGATTTTTGAAGGATTACGTGACTAACCGAATGAATGACTGCTGAAAATGTATCTAATAAATTGTGTTTTATTTTTTATTTATTGCAATAAAAATCACAATATACATTTTTTTATATATATTTGTTCAAATAAAAGCAGTCTTGGTGAGCACAATATTCTTCTTTTTAAAAAATCTGTGTTAAATGTGTTTGTGTGCGCATACTATATTTCTTATTTTCTTAAACAAAAATCTGTATCTAATTACATTCTTTTTTAAATATGACTTAAATGTAGTATATTTTTGAAGGGTACTATCATAATATTTAAGTTTCTAGAAATACTAAAGCATCTTATACTGTCATCATACTACTAAAATACTTATGATACTACAGCAGCACCTGTACCATAAACGTATCGACGTTTTCTCTAAACACATAAATAAATACTACAGGCACAGTCTACTGCAATCCTACAAACAGCAATCTTTTTGTTTGTCCCTCAGGTGCATCTGTGTTCAATATCCATTGTATTCAGGTTTTTAGAGCCTGCTTCTGTGTTTTAAATTGGTCGCAGCATGGAGGTGTTAGGCAATGTTTGTTGTCTTTCTCTGGGTCGCTCTTCACTGGGCAGTGTCAGGGCAGCCCTGTCTTATCAGCAGGGCCCTGTAGCAGCAGCAGGCTAACCCTCTCACACAGGGAGCAGCAGGGAGCCGCAGGGTCACCATCGGCCCGCTACCTCAGAGAGAACAATCCGACGGAGCCAAATATACACACATCGCTTAAGTAAATAAACACGTCTCCCAGCCCCAGAGCCATCCCAGTGCTGCTGCCTGACTGCCCCCTTTCTTTCAAAATACACTTATACTCACCGTTGTTTATCATCAGCAGAGGAGACGTCTTGGTTCATGTCAGGATCACTGTAAAAGAAACAAAAAGCTTAAACCTTGTCTCTCTCTCTCACACACACACACACACACATCCTACTCGCATCCCTGCTGTTTTCATTATTGAAACTGGTAATGAGATTTGTTACACATTCGCATTTCAGGAGAGACTAGCGAGATTCAGCGAGTTATTCCTAAGATCTATGCTTTCAATATGTGACTATTGATTAGCCGTAGAGCCGAGGAAAATATAAACTTAACAGACAGCCATAAACCGGAAAAAAAACGAAGGCCCGTCGCAACCCTCTAGGGCATCGGGGTAATAAATATACCACAAGCCTAACCATGTTCAGCTAGTTTAAACGCAAATTTATAGCCATGACTGTCTAGGTGAAAACAACACCTCTGTTAACCCTGCATGTTATTATGAGGTTTATTGGGCTTGTCTTTTGCCTGTGGAAATTGCAAATCTACTTCATCACAAGCACCAGGGCCGCAGAAAAGCAACACGCTATTTACCCTCGTCAATTTATTTTATAGGCTCTGCAACCTTTTTCACTTCTGTTTATTTGTCAAGCACTCCGTTATTTTCCAATGCAACGTTTCGCCTTTTTTCCCCCTGTTTTTTGGAAATGGGATTTCGTGTAAGGACAGTTTAAATTTCAATGCAAAGGCAAGAGAATAAATACAAGTTGAGGGGTTTCCATTTATTGGGGCCAACTTGTTATTTAGCACTGACAGGAAGGGGGGAAATGAAAGCCCAGCTCTTGTCCCAGTTGTTCATGGTTAAAGTGTGTGGGCATATGGAAGGACTAAAAGCATTGTATAGACGTTGGGTATCTATAAAAGCTTAGTGTTTCAGGCCTGGTGGCCTAGGAAAGCGCTGTACCAAGGTAAGTGCTGTTTTCATTCAAAGGACTGGCAGGTACTGCACGATGTTACCTTCCCAGTCTTTAGACACGCCCTCTCTTTCCACAACTACGACTCTTCGACATAAAACAGCGTCCAAACAGTGTATTTGCGTTACCTGTCAAGCAAAAACAATAACTTTGTGTATCTGTTTTCAAGCGTCTGTTCTTTCCCGTTATGAAAGGCTTTACTCGTGTCCTGTTGCGTCCGTCTTTGTCTTGGATTCATATTCGTTTTATGACATTTTTGATCATTCAAAATAATCAGAACTAAGCTTGTTCCTTTAGCTCGCGCTTAGTTTCCGGCCTCCCATATATGGTCTGTCGGCTGTCAACGCGTAAAATGATTGGCAGATTTAAAGCTGCTGATTCTGACGCCGGCCGCGAGCACTTTTATTTTACGGTAGAGGGGTGATATCTCATGACAGGTATTTCAGTGATATCTTTTAGAGAGAGTAGGATCGTTTACAGAATGTCATTCCATAAAAAACGCTGAAAGTTTGCAGTAGAGGCATTAAGCTCATTAAGAAATCTGCGACAAAAATAGGCTAATGATTATAATAATAGCCTAATAGGCCTAATAATAATATAGATGTACGATAAGCTTTGCAAACAGCTGGAATAGATCTAAACAGCCTTGTCCTATGGCTTAAATTATTTGTTACATTATGTATTACAGAACATAAAATGCACTAAAATACCATACTTCGCTTGGAGATTGGAGCCGGCTTGAAATTAATGGAACTGACTGCTTTATGACTTAAAAATAAATAAATATGGCACTCATTTTCAGCAGATGGCTCTTCAAACAAGTCTTTAGAGAAGTTTATCTTTTTTGCCTTTTAAGATATTTTAACATTATTTTAATATTTAAGGCTCATCGAAAACTTAAATATTTCAGCAATCAAATAAAAACTGTTTGTGTATAAATAAAACTAGTTATTTCGGCTCCACCACAAAAGCCATACATCTCAGAGCAGAGTAATTCAATTCTCTTAAAAAGCAATGCTGGACCTCCTTTAGCTCTATGCAGCGCATTTATCTCGATTAACAGTTCCCTCCTCTTTTCTCCTCTGTTTGTCATGGTTGCACTGTCAGAACTGTTTAGACGAACAAAAAGCCTGCTTGTTTTGACATATGGTTTCTCGGTTTTGTTTTTGTTGATAATGAGAAACATGTTCCTTGGCTTGCAGCACCAGAGCCTGAGGGTTTGCAGTTGTGGAGCGCCTGAAAGAAACTGCGAGGAAATTACCTGAGGCACATGCCTCTTTTGTTTCAATGCTAGCTTGGGTAACGTAGCCTAAATCCTCATAGAACTGAAAATGTTGAGATGGACCACTGATGTCGCCTCGTTATATTGTAGTTATTATACTAGATCCTATGACTATAGGCTAATGGCTAGGATTGTCATGAATGTTTATCTTCTCCTCATGGACTTTCATAAGCTCCTGTGTGGCTAAGCATGCTTCATTTTGTCAGCTAGCTTAAAAATCTGAGGCTGCCATGGTTGACAGTGGATGTAGAGTAATTTTACACATAAATGGGTCTTTATAACTGCGTGCACAATTTCCAGTACAAACATCAGGATTTATAAAAATCGATCCTGATTTTTTACCGGCAGTCTTATGATGCTGACATTAAGCGACACTGGTAGAAACCCAGTTAATTGAACTAAATGCTATAAAGATGCAGTTTACGTCACTAAATTCAACAGTCACAATCCAAAAAGCAATTTGCAAGGAGCTCGGGTTTTACAAATGTTATCGGTGCAATCAACTACACTCATGCTGTAAGGCGCCGGCAGAGATTGAATTTACTTTCATCAACGCAAGTCACATTGGTTTCATCAGTGTGCAATAAACCTGTGATGAGTAAATGGCTCTGGCCAGCATGCATTTCTTCATTTTATCAAATAGTGGATTGTTGGTAAGTTGTGCATGATACTTGTCTTGTGGTGAGAAGCTTATGTGAGATGCCGTTTCATTTGTATTCTATGGTGGTGATCATTTTTATTCATTTTCCTCTCAGGCAAGAATGGGAACCCTCTCAAAGCCCCGGTTGACCTCAGGGTCAATCAGGTGATAATCACCCCGTTCAAAAGGCCATAGATCTGGTGAGAGCTGAACACAGTGAAATAGAGATGAAAAAGAGAGCAGAGGAGTCGAATGGAACGAGGAAAGCCAGGTTTTGCAAGTTTAATTAAATTCTAAGAAGCTGTTCATAATCTGAATTCCGGTAAAAGTATTTTCATATAAAATGTAAATATTAGAACATCATCTTTAAACAGTGAATATCATTTTGGCAAAACTGTTTCCACAGGCACATCTTTAGAGTAAAAGGAGTTATTACATCACTTGCTCACCATGTGTGACCCTGCAGTGCCGTCAGAATGAATCCAAACAGCTCCACAAGCAATGTATTTGTAACAAACAAAGACAATCTGTAATATTGCTTTCTCCAGTGAAAACATCTGAATCAGGAGAGAATGCTCAAGTGCCATTTCTACGCAAATATGTCTTTGAATTTTGAAATGAGGAATTATTAAAGTGGATTATGGACAGGATGTTAACTGATGAACTGATGTTGTGTGGATTACTGTAATATTTTTATATCATATTTTGATGTAATACTACATTTCCCCAAGTCCGTTCTAATGAAGAATTTATTCTGTCCAGAATAAAGATATTCAGGTCGATCTAAATTATTTCATATCAGTAATGTGCACTGAATTTGTTTAATCAAGTGCTCATTACGCACTGAATGCACCACTGCAATGGAAGCAGCCTTGTATATCCTTTCTTAAATAAAGAGATCAGACTATACTAATATGTTATTCAAATAAACCATGCAATTTCCTTTAACACACACTTCAGTGCCCTCATACTAAACCTTAGGGTGTTTTTTTTTTTCACATTTAAAAACATTATATTGCCAAAAATTTCCCCCCTTACACCGTAGCAATAAAGATCTCTTATTATGCTTCTGGTGGTTGCCTTCATGAAGTAAATGTTGAGTTTTTAGGCTGTGAACTTCAGTGTATGTTTACATTTTGCTTGCTGGTTAAGAAGCTGATAAATTATCCACCAACACAAGGCCAGGCTGAGTAAGAGGCTGAGAGAAATAAGGCAATTTTCTGTGAATAAGGCTGTGAGAAGAGCTGACATCAGCAGTCTCTAGGCCCAAGATCACAACAGTCTAATGCTGCGTTCTCGTGTCAACACCTAACCTAAAACACCCTCGTAACACACAAAACTCACTCATAATAACTGCACCAAATAAACTGATTTTTAAATGTTTCTTTAGCTACAATATATTAAAATCCATACATATTTGAATAAATACTGGAAGACCAGAATAGCTTAAGAAGGTTTATTTGTGGAAATTTTTAAATTGAAAATTACCCTTCATGCAGTGTGTAACACAGATAAGTGAATGAAAACATCCTGCGAAGTTTGAAATCTGATTGAAGGAGTCATTTTAAAAACCTATTTCTAAGCCGTTTCATGTTGACATCAGAAAGAAACATTTGTATATTATCCACACACTCATTGGTCTTTTTGCCTTGGTCTGAATGAAAATGCAAGTTCATTTTTTGCCACTAGGTGCCACTTTTGGAGAGATAAATGCTCTCACTGCTTTAAATGAAATCGACCAATCAGCGCCAGCAGAGGTTGAACAAATCATCTGGGAGTTGTTGAACAAATAAATGCATATTATAAGAAAATGAAAGTGTTCAACCTTGCATTCATGTCAACCTATTGTTTGGGACTCCCAAAACCAAAATATGAACTTTCATAACCCATTTTTGAAAAATAGACGCACAAAACATGGGGTAATATACCTCAATAGTTGTCAAAATTGAGCCTTTTTAGTTAAATGGCAACACAAAATAATAAAGAAAACAGTAAAACCAAAAATAACACACAACCGGCCAACTAATGTTGTAAATAAAACTGTGACATCTTCATTTACAGCCAACCTTCCTATATAACAGATCCTTTCCCATACGTATTTCTGTGCCATTCCAGATTCCACATCTTACAGATATCTCTGTTACGGTTAGGACCATTAAAATATATTGCTGTATAAAAATAAAGAACCATCTGAGCACACAAAGCCATTCTGCACTTAAAAACACGCTTTATATGCCAACAGCCATCCTAGAGGAAATCAGCAGAGTAAATTCTGAAAAGCTCCATAGAAATCCACATCAGATAAGACCGTGGAGAGCAGATGCCAGCACAGAGGACCAATCATCTTGTGCTGTCCCACATTATGGATTTGCCATTCAGACACAAATCATTATGGCTACAGAGCCTCAGTTAAGTGGCTGCATGAGCGACTCTCTGCAGGCATGCCAAAATGGCATGATTATAAACAAAGACTTTGATATTAAAGCCTTCCATTCATGCATGCATAAAGTAAACATGAACGGAGGAAAAAGTCTATTTTGAAAAAAAAATTATACTGCCCTTTTTGTGGAAGAGGAGGAGGAGGGCTGGGAACATTTTTCCATCTCTAGGTCCCGAATTGGTGTCTAATTATCGCATCATAATGAGAAGTTAAAATAACTTTGTTCATTCCTGGCCTAAAACCAATAAGAAGACGCAAGTCTCTCCATTACCAGCTGCCTTTGTGACTTCTGGTTTGTTTGCTCTGTCCACTGTTTTGCCTCTACACTCAAAAAAATGATTCCCCAACACTGTTCAGTTTATTAAAAAAAAGTATTTTCATTTAACACAATTATGTTTGGTTCCCTATTTAAACAACTGCATTGTGTTAAACTGACTTGAAATAGTTTT
>JAUCMS010000038.1:11449404-11469357 GCA_032357445.1 Enteromius radiatus
CTAAAAACTCTTAAATGTCCTAAATTAGCAAAGGTCTAGTCCTGGCTTAATCTAATTCCTGTACGGGAAACCAGCCCGTAGAGTTTATCCGCTTCATGCGTGCCTAAAAATTAACTTAACAACTGACGCGAATCCGCGTCATGGGAGGGGCTTAAGGCGGCTCCAGTCTCCTGCGTTGGTGGAGGGGAAAACCGCAAAATTTTCAAAATAGTGCTGTTACTGTGCCATGAAACGCAGTTTTAAGACTATTTCAAGTGAGAATGTAGTTGTCTAAAACACAAATCTGCAGTTTATTAAAAAAAGAGAGAGGGCCTATTTAAAAGTTTGCTTCGCCAATTTCAAAACTTATGCTCATGTATCCCCTGAGCGCAGCCTCACCGTGGCTAGTAAATCGGACACTTGACGCTGCTTCCTGATGTCTCTGTAGTGGTTAAACATTAAACGTAAAATTAGTTTTGGGTATATCTCACAGGCAAACTTTGGTTTAATGAATCTATTATTCATTTCCTTTTTATTCCTGTTTCTATGAAAGTACAAAATGTCTCATACAGCAACAACGATTTTATCCTCCGTTGTTTCGGAATTCTGTCTTCATTTACTACGTAGTAATCATGTCACTAGAGCAAGCTCCTGATTGGTTAAAGTGGCGCAAATTTGTTTTAGCCAAAGTTCAGATTTTTCAACTTGAGCGATTTGCGCCACTTAATGTCTAATCGCGTCTTTGCATTGCATTGCATCATCCTCAGTGACATATACAGCCAGAAATGCAATCTTTGGTGAAGCCTAGATACAGCTAATATAAGAAACATTCAACTGTGCATTGCTTGGAGATACATAGTTGATTCTTCTGTGGCTTTTTTTCTTTAAATCTAATTTAGTCAGTGGAGCAAAAACAGACAAAGTGTCAATATTTTGTTTAAAATACGATACTAATGTATTTTTATTATTACAATGCTTTTATAAAAGCTTGAGGGGAACTTACATAATGCATCTGCATTCATTGAAAGTGTTTTTGTCATTTTTATTAATTACAGTCAAATAAATACCTCAAATAGAGACCACTAAGGAATCACCTAATCAGATTTGTGGTTTAATGTAGTTTTATTTGAACTACAGCATGTCACACCACACAGGAGACTGCTGACACGGCTTGAAATTTCATGTGGACCATCTGCATGCATTGATAAAGATTTTTTTCTGTCTTTAAAAGCACATCCACGTACACACAGGAGACTTGGCTCGTTAATTCCACCCTCCCCTGTATCATCCTGTGTGAGTCTGTATAAGCAGTGTGTTGTGCATGAGAGGTCAGAGGCGTTTCCGCTGCCTCTGCTCAAAATTTACGGTCTGCCAGCTAATTCTGAACCAAGGTTATCAGGCGCTCGGTCTTAGGCGGCATTGATTTGAAGTAATGCTTTCCTCTCCTCCACACATAAGTCTTCATTAGCTGATCCTTCTGACCTGCACTAAACCCTACGTCATTACCCCGCGAGCCATCATCAATATCCTCCCTGCTCTTCCACCTTTTGCCCAGCTTTAATCTCAGCCCTGTCAGGTGGCATTAACATTGGCCAAGCTCAATGCCATTCACAGCACAGAATCCTCCCTTTCCTTACTCGAAAGCAAGGGAATGGGGGGACATTTAGGCTAGCTGCCGCCAGGTCATTTCACAATATTCAAGATGACCAAGTGAAAAGGAGAACACAAAAATAGGTCATATTTAAAAAAAAAAAAAAAAAAAGTTTGCTAAATCAGCATATTTAAAGCATATAAATAGCTTTTTCCAGCTTTGGCATTACAGGAATAAATTACATTTTAAAAATATATTCAAATAGAAAGCTTGATCAAATAAATGGAGCATCGCTGAAAAAAAATCACTTCTGTTAAAAGTAAAAGAAAAAAGATTATCAGGTTTTCTGAGAGCATATGGCAAGATTTCAGTTTAAAATATATCACTCTTCTGAAGTGCATCTCTAAAATAAAGTCATTCTGCAATTTCCCATCGATGCGCAATTGACACATCCGACCCCAATTTTCCTCATTCAAGAATATCAAGTTTATATATGACAGTGCAGAGCTTATGCAAAAATCCTTCTCTTCTTTTGGACATAAAGAAATAGAGTTCATTTCCTGTTCAGTCAGACAGGAGGTAATTGCAGCAATTGCAAATAGATTCAGCTTCAAATCATGTAAACTGTTCTAATACAGAGCCATGACTTTATTTTTTCATGTTCTGCTCTATACAGATATATATATATATATATATATATTTTTTTTTTTTCTAAAGGTAGTCTACAATTTTCAAAACCAGTACAAGAAAATTACAGCTATAATAGTTTTCCAACATAGGTGATTCAGTCACCCTAAAACTCCTAAAAAAAAGTTTTAAGCCTGAAACATCAAAAAGGTCAATCAAAACAATTGCTGCTGTACTGAGCCTGAAATCCCCCCCCAAAAAAAATCACTCGTTCTCTAACATAATGTTATATGCAAATGATTCCAACTAAAGTGTCACATGGTTTGAACATCCAGCCAAAAAAAAAGTATAGCAGCCTTATGCCAAACCTTGCAATGCATTTAAATATACAGATTATGCTATTTTTCTGTTTATCTCTGTTTCGCCACAATCTGCATAACACAAAGAGCTATAAAGGTGAATTGACATCTGTATGCATCATGCTGTGTTTCTCTGCTGTAATTCATAGATCTGTATTTACATACTATGAGCTCATAACTGCCTCCTTGTTACTACACTTCACTTCTTATTACCCTGAACCCAACCAGTAGCACAGGATTCTCCAAAAAACACTGCGTTTATTACATTTACAGTAATATGCCCCATTTTTTCTAACATAGGCCTACATAAACGTGCTTTAGACATTTGTTTTTCTTTTAAAATTAGATAAATCCATTGAGTTTAAATCATCATGGGCCTTTATTATTACATTCATCTTATTTCATCTCATGCAATGTCTGGATTCCAACTGGAATTTTAATTGAAAACACACAAAAGAGAGAGATCTTCAGCTAAATTAAAAGATTTTTACTTTTATATTTTAGGTCAACCAGTGGATTGTTACTTTTAATTGACCTATAAAGCAAATTCAGCTTGTTGAAAGTTGCACATAAAACTTTAATAAAACTGTGACTAATAAAGTTGTAACTAATTTCCTCATTATAACTTATCTGATCAAGCTGTTGACAGGTGAGATTGCTTGTGAAATGTGAAGCACATACAAAGAAGCCACAGCCAGACAGAGGACAAATATAAACACTGCTAGACAGACAGAATCTGTCACGACCTGTCAATATAAGGACAGCAGAGGCAATGCAGAGGATGAGCTCTAATGAATTAACAGTAGAAATATCTGCAGGGATGACTGGAAGCCATTTAGCATAGCTGTATCAATTTATAGTGAGTGCACTATTAGTAAGAGTTTAAATGGGTTTCAGGTTAATACCATTTGCAATTATTTACCATAGACCATAAATTCAGACCTCACTTAGTCTGTATTCAGCCCGCTACTATTTCAAGGCCATTGAGGGCTTTTCTTTTTCTTTTTGCTATTTCATTTTAAATAATAAGGTCTTTTAATAGCGGGTTATTAAATACAGGTGTTCGCCAATAACAAGCACTCAATTAATAGGAAATGACATTTGCTAAATTCAAGTAACAGGTTTAAAATGATCCTAATGAGAAACACCTGACGAAAAGAACATTTTCCAAACTAAACGAAGCATTGGTTAACAGAAGAATGGAATTGTTGCATCAGAATATAATTAGATAATCATTTTTATATCTTGTTTATTCTGTTGTTTTGACAATGAAAAGTTTATATATGTATAGATTGATGTCCACTAAATGTGAGTGAACTGCACAAAGTAAACTGCTGTCAAAGTTCAGATTTTGTCTTATTAAAAAAAGCAGGTGCTAATATTTAAACTTGATTTCAGCTGTTTAGTCACAGATGCTTTTTGCCATCTGCCTCTGCGAGACCCTCTGGAGGCTGCCAGTAACTCGGTTCAAGTGTTCAATCCAGCTTGCCAAACAAAATAAAGAGAAACTTTTGACAAGAAATGTTAGAGGGAAAAAAATCCTGGAAAAGTGTGAGTTATCAAGCCTGGGCATGCATGTATAGACAGGTACTTTTTACAAAAACTATATTAGACTGGAAAAGTTTATAGAAGATTGTGGTAACCATTGTACCGGAGCAACCGGATAGCTACTCTCGAAAACGTTTCAAGGGCTCAGTTTTCATTTACGCTCTTAGTTTGAACACAGACAGCTCTGCATTTATGTGGGTTCTGTGTGTGTCATCAAAAGGAAGCTGAGTGACCATTATGGTTTCTAAGAACATCTTGACATCGCTTCTTCCAAAAAATATATATTTTTGATGATCTCCTGCCTTAAACGCATCCTTTTTCCATCGTCTCTCGAATCAGGGACTGAGAAATACCAGAAAAAAAGCAGAAATTCGGCTAAAAACTATTTACTTGATCCTCTACAAAGTGGCACTTTCCATGACGAAGCATGATTTTTTTTTTCCCAAACAAGAACAACAAAAAAGCAAACTGGTAAATAATTAGTAAGCAGTTCTGTAATTAAGTACTTAAAGAAAAAAATAAAAATAAAATAACAGCTATTTAATTTATTACTGTTAAACATTTTTATTAGCCTAAAAAAATATAAAAACTGCAAAAACTCTAAAATAATACTAATAAAATGTTTTATACATAATAGCGTCTACCCATTCCCAGTTCTCAAAACCACAAAAAAAAGCCTTAAAAAATAAGTTGTGCTATAGCAGACATCTCAGTGTATTCCTAAAGTGCCAGGAACTGTTAAACTGAAGCCTCTTACAGTACTGCCATTAAAAACAGGTGCAACTAACACAAACATCAAACAACAACTTCTGCTGGCTTGTGGAGCAACGTCCTCAAAAAGTGTGGAAACGAGTGGGACTTCATCAATAATAGAACAAAAGCTGTAGCACCTCTAGCTTACCAGCAGAAAACAAACACAATGAAAGTGTTCAAAGAAAGCTCCTAATGAGCCAGCCACACTACTACTGCTTCTCAAATCAATGTCTTCTAAGCCGCCTGCTCACACACACACACACACACACACAAGCGCAGATCAATGAGGCTTTAGGGAGAAATTCATCCCTCCATTACTGCAGATTCAAACAGCTCATCACCTGTGAGGAACCAGGTGAGC
This sequence comes from Enteromius radiatus, assembly GCA_032357445.1. Taxonomy (NCBI): domain Eukaryota; kingdom Metazoa; phylum Chordata; class Actinopteri; order Cypriniformes; family Cyprinidae; genus Enteromius; species Enteromius radiatus. The sequence continues at coordinate 11,454,623 of JAUCMS010000038.1, forward strand.
TAAACTTTAGATTAACTGTCAGGGAAAAACAACTGGCCTTTAAATGGACTGAAATCATGGAGTAGGTTAAACCTTAGCATTAATCAATTCTATGAAACAGGAGGATGTTGTTGTGGTACAATGGGAAACATCAAACTGAAATGACCATTTATGGAAGAAAACATGGAATTTGTCTTCAATAGAGTTCTTGAAAGCTGTGATACTGGAGAATGTGTCATTTAGTTTCAAAAGGTTTTTATCTACAGTATGAGATAAAAACATAAGCATTAACTTTTTATAAAAATTTGATAGGATAGATCAGGACGCAGTAGAAGCAGTAGAGAGAGATAGGGGGATGGGATCGGGAAAGTTACGCGAGTCGGGATTCGAACTTGCGACGCCCGAAGCGCAACTATTTAATTATATATTTTGTGTGTATTTTTTTTTGTTATTTTGTAACCTATTAAAAAAAAACACGTAACTATAGTTTGAGGTTAATTAGAATGCATTGAGCATTGTTAAAAATGTTATGTAATGTATACTTTTCAAATATAAACACAATTTTAAAACAAGCATTAATGGAAGAAAAACATAAAACTATTTGCATTCTATAAGACAATTATATTTGAATATAATTATATTATAAAGCATATATATCACAATGTATACTTACAGCCTAAATAAATTCTGAAAACAATTAGTAATTTCTTAAATGAGAATTTATGGTTGAAAAGCATGGATTATTTTGTCCTTTAGTTGTTATGTCCCTAAAATAAGTCAGAATTTAAAAATATATCCATCCTTTAGGTGCCTGAAACGATGTCAGTCATGAGACCTCTGATCTTTTACTACATTTAACATGATGAACATTTATGGTATTTATGTCATTACCTGTCTTTTACTTTAATAAGCAAAATTCTTCCCGATTCCATAAAATCATGAAAGGATATAGTATTTAATTACAAGGGCATAATGTCTGTACAGCAATTACAGTAATTCACCTGCGAAAGGTGACACGGAATGTATCCAGAGGTAAAAAAGGACATTAAAAACTATAACTTTTTTGCATTTTTTTTTTTGCCACGCAGCTGGATTTTAATGGCGCTCTCCTCTTTGAAAGGCTGGGCACGTCGTGTGATGTCAAAAGCTCATCGCAGCAATTACGACTCAAACTCTTTGCAATCATCCATCAGGGTGGCTGAAGTTCAAGAGTTTTATTGTCATGGTTTATCTGCTTTAATCACCTGAAGTGAAGTGGAAATAAATTTAAAAATACATTCTGGAAAGGCTAATGACTGTAGCGGGTAGCTTGTGGGTGGACGGCGGAGAGGTGGTGGGTGGCAAACGTCACGCTAACCCCAGTGTCACTCGACTACAGGGAACAGTGGGCTGAAATTATTGTCCAGCGGCAGACTCCTGGTGTAAACTGACAGCGCTGTTCTCTAATTACAACTGCTCCCATTCATATTTGGCTAAAAGGAACACAGCGGCTTGTACAAATTGACTGTTTTGATCTTTAAATTGGTCCTTTCTAATATAACATAATTAGAGTGAGATTTTGGACCAAATAATTTTTAAGAAAAAGAAAAATCTCAATTATAGGCTGACAAAAAGACCTCAAAACTGCCCTCCTGTTACAACTTGTTCCTGTAGAAATATGAAACACAAACATGAAAAATGCAATTATGGTAGAAGGATGGCACAACTCTCTTTTAAATGAGCATTTCAAAAGTCGACAAAGTGGACATGATCCAATTTATTATCAAATTTCCATTTTTACACATTGTTTTACACTGTTTGGTCCATGCTGATATGCACAATATGTATTTATACTAAATATTAATGACCTGTCTGATCAGAATTGAAATACAGTTGTGCTCATAAGTTTACATACCCCTTGCAGAATGTGCAAAATGTTAATAACTGAAACTAAATAAGAGGGATCATGAAAATTGCATGTTATTTGTTATATACTGTAGTACTATCCTGAATGAGCGATTTCACACAACAGATGTTTACATATACTCCACAAGACAAAATAATAAATGAAAAAAGGACCCCATTCAAAAGTTTACCTTGAATCTAAATACTATGTGTCATTTCCTTGATGATCCACGGCTGTTTGTATATTTTGTGATAGTTGCTCCCTTAATTGTCCTGAACAGTTAAACTGCCTTCTGTTCTTCAGAAGAATCCTTCAGCTCCCACAAAGTCTGTGGTTTTTCAGTATGTTTGTGTATTTGGACCCTTTCCAACAGTGACTGTATAATTTTGAGATCCATCTTTTCACACAGAGGAACTCATGCAACTATTACAGAAGGAGATACTCACTGAAGAAACACACAATGCATTAAGAGCTGGCGGGGGTGAAAACTTTTGAACAGAATTAAGATGTGTACATTTCTCTCATTTTGCATAAATATCTTTATTTTTTCATGTAGTACTGCCCTTCAGAAGCTACAGAAGATACTTACATGTTTCCCAGAACACAAAATGAGTGGAATGTACCATTATGTTCAAATTCAAAAAGTTTTCACCCCCCCAGCTCAGAGAGCATTCAAACCTTCTGTAATAGTTGCATGAGTGCCTCAGTTCTCCTGAAAAACGTGGAAAGATGGATCTCAAAATCACACAGTCACTGTTGGAAAAGGTATTTGTGGGAGCTCTTTCTGAAGAACAGAAGGCATTTTAACTGTTCAGGACAAACAAGGGACTCATGAACAACTATCACAACAGTTGTGGATCATCCAGGAAATTACATAGTATTTAGATTCATTTATGTAATCTTTTGAATGGGGTCCTTTTTATAAATTAATTTATTATTTTGTATTATGGAGTATATGTGAACTTGTGTTATGTGAAGTATCTCATAAACTTATGAGCACAAGTGTACATATAAGCTTATGTTTTGGTCTGGTGATGTTAGAACAAAAAACTAAAACGAGACACGGAAAAATTTATAAAAACAGGTGACTCAATCACAGGACAATGTTGGTGGCTCAAGTCTAACTGCTTGTTCCTTGAAGAGCTTCAGACATGAAAAGCTTGCCCAGGTTTTGAGATGTTAACTCCTTGATGGTTTGGCAGTATGTGTTGATTTGACCTAAAGATGGGGGGAAAAAATCAGAAATATAAAATTCAAGGCGAATAAACACTAGTTTATGACATGAGACAAAGAAATCTTGAGGGAGTTGAAGCAGGTATAGAATACAGAGAGAAACAGAGGCAGGGTGGGCTGCCCGCTGAAGTGGCTCAGTTAATGTACTCCATTATGTACTGAAGGCTGGCCGTCGAGCTCTTAGGTGATTGTCTTTCCGCTTGGCAGCGCTGCAGCTCATGCCACAGAGGAGTTCAGAGTCTGAAAGGCCTTAAGAAATGGTGAGAGATGAGGTGCTCCCCTCCACGGCAGCACCTACAAGCGTTTAATTCAGCCCTAGATCAAGCCATTACTCCACAGCACTACAAAGAGATGCTCATGGAAACAAATACTCTTACTTGATGCTATTTTGTCTGCATCTCTTCCGATCTTGTTGTTAAATGTTCCAGCTGGCTCCTATTAAACGGGGATAGAGTTCGACCTACAGCAGAGTCATTCATTTTTATATATATCTCAAAATAATGAATCTGCTGTCATCATTGTATGAAACAATTGTTTTTAGTGTACATATTATACAGACATAACATTTTTTATGCATAAAAACTTAATTATTTTACAAATTAAATTGCAAAATTGTAATATATACAGCGGAGGAAAAAAATATTTGACGCCTTGCTGATTTTGTAAGTTTGTCCAATGACAAAGAAATGAAAAGTCTCAGAACAGTATCATTTTGATGGTAGGTTTATGTTAACAGTGACAGATACTGTAGCACATCAAAAGGAAAATTTTAAAAATAACATTAAAAATAAAAGATAGAAACTGATTTGCATTTCATTGAGTGAAATAAGTATTTGAACCCTCTAACAAAAAAAGACTTAATACTTAGTGGCAAAACCCTTGTTTGCAAGCACAGAGGTCAAAGGTTTCTTGTAATTGGTGACCAAGTTTGTGCACATTTTAGGAGGAATTTTGGTCCACTCCTCTTTGCAGATCATCCCTAAATCATACATATATACATATCATACACATATATACTGTATATATATATATATATATATATGTGTGTGTGTGTGTGTGTTCATTAATTTTTTGGCATTTCATTACATATTATATATTGCATATGATATAGTTAGAAATCTATAATATTATTACTGTACATATATAGATAATACAAATACAATAATAACTAAAATAAAATATTTTAATTTAAAATATTGCATCACAATATTTATTATATATTATTAATACTGTTATTTTAGTGTACATATTGTACAGATAATGCAGACAATATTATTAAATTAAAATACAATGAAATACTTAAAATAAATTTGCTGCAGTAAAATCTAAATATTTACAACGTGCTCCACAAAATCTAAATATTTGATAAATAAATTAGCTCAAACTTCTCGTTGGCAGTTATTTGTTAAGAAATACAACATTTTGTTTGATTGCAAAAATGCCTCATTAAATAATCCATCTCAAAGGCTGAACATTCGAAATCTGAACCGTGTGTAGCTGAGTAAACAGCATGACTCCAGAGTTACATAACAGAGAGTCCAGCAGTCCGGGGTACAAGATGACATGACAGACATATCACCCTCCTCCAGCTATTTTTTCTCACGACAGCGGCTGATCTATAATATACTACCTCTATAACAAGTTAGAAACAATTGCTTTAAATCAATCTCTGGCAAGGCCTCTGTAATGTTCCTCATAAATTACCTCTCCTCCCTTCCATCTCAACTCCACAGGACAGAAAAAGGGACATGTCCAAATCTTTTCACATCCAAATGAGATGAAATGAGGAGGAGACGGTTAGCGCTATGTTGGGATGCCTCACATCGCTCAAGAGCAGAGATTTGGCTTCCATTACTGAGCAGACACTAATCATCCACTTAAAGCTTGTAAACACAACTTCTAATGTGTAATCATGATGTATTTCTACTTATGCTGGAAGGCCTGACAAACTGATATGAAATAACGGTTAGATTTTTTTATTGAACCGTTTTGAACTTTTAGATTTAAAAAAAAATTTGCATGTGTTTTTGGTTAAGGATCATCTTTAACATTTTTATGGCTCCTATAGTACAATAATGAAGAGATTCATACTTGAGGGAAAAATATGCCCTTTGGTGTTCTCGCTGATGTTTATATTATATTCATGTGAGTGTAATCATAATAATATACACTGCCGTTTTAAGTTTGAGATCAATACGATTTTTTATGTTTTATAAGGAAGTCTTTTCTGCTCATCAAGGCTGTATTTATTCGATCAAAAATACCAAAAAACTGTAATATTAGGAAATCTTATTGTAATTTCTAATATTGATTTCATTTTTTAATATGCTTTAAAATTTGATTTATTTCTGTGACACAGCGCTAAATTTTCAGAAATCATTTTAATATGCTGATTTATAACTGCTTCATATAGTTTTTTGAAACCTGTGATATTTATTTATTGATTCTTCAATGAATACGAAGTTAAAAAGAACAGCATTTATTAAAAATACAGATCTTTTCTAACAATATAAGTCTATGACTTTGAACAACAACAACAAAAAAAAACAAGAAAGAAAAAACCCCAAACCTTTGAATTGTATATTGTAACACTAAATTTATTTTTAAATAAATGCTGTTTTTTAATTTTTAATTAGTCAAAGTATCCTAAAAAAAATATCACAGGTCCCCCAAAAAATATGAATCAGCACAACAGTTTCCAAAACTGATCATAATTCAGCATATTAGAATGATTTCTGAAGGATCATGTGACACTGAAGACTGGAGTAATTGCAATAATAGTTCACATAATTATAGTTTTTCTTCTGTATTCTTCATCAAATGTATGTAATTAATAAGTACATGTGTAATAACAAATTATTTATATGATAAAATGCATGATATATTATTTATAATATCAAATGCTTGCAGGAAAGATGACATACTAGCAATAAGCAGGGTGTCCATTCGTGGAGGCGTCTGAGGAGGCTTGAACATCTTGCTCAGGTCTTCTTCAGGAAGGGAAGGCTCTCCTCGACTCTGTCTCTGTGCGTTCTCCTGCTGCCGTCTCTGAACGTACTGCAGAGGGATGAAGAACAAACGCTTATTCTGAACTTGACATCCCAATCTTTTGTTATTAACCTCCAGGCTGCCTGAATGAAAGCAAATCTTCTGAGAGGGGACCTTTTAAGATGGACATGACAGGCCAGGAGAGGTGGCAGTGTATTTAAAAGAAGGAGAAGATGACAGCTGGAACAATAAACACTGATAACTGTGTTGTGAAGGAGCTGTCTAAAAAGGATGAAAAATGAAAAAGGAACCTAAACTGCACTACACTTGCGATAACATCTGAATACACATTCAACTAATCACTGATAATGCAAGTGCATTGTGTCCTTTGTGCCTCCATGTTATCAATCATATTTTCTGCATCAGGTATTTGATTTAAAGAAATGAGTAAATAATGAGAGAATCACTATGTCATTAGAGTATCAGGGGAATTTGGGAGGTCACATGTACTTCAATCAATCACAAAGTTCAGGGCAGCAGAGTCCAGCACTGAGAAAGGCCATTACTAGCTCGCCTCTCCTGTCTCGTACAGACCTTGATACACAGCCACTCAATAAATCTCTTTTAACTTCACTGACTTTATAGAGTCGGTGCCTTGGCTGGCTGCATGGCACAGAAATCCCAGACACTTTCGCATGAATAGAAAGATTTGCAGCCTTGTATTTGAAAATGAATGAAAACTCTTGAACTTGGATGAAACTCATGAAGAAACATCAAGGTCATACTTCAACTTAAAACGCTGCATAGAGACATTAAAAACTATTTGGTTTTCATTTTAGTATATGATGTACTGTATGCTTCCCAGATTCTGTATATGCAATACCACTCATATATTGTGGTTTTTAAGAAAAATTATCATTTTGTTTAATTATTATTACACGTTCAGTATGCTCGTTTAATCAAATATACAGTAAAACTAACATAATTAGATTTTCTGTTTTAATCTATTTTCTTTGAAAAGTATTGTACTCCTGTTAGAGCAAATGCCAAATTTTTAGCATCCATTACTCCAGTCTTCATTGTCACATGCCTCTTCAGAAATCAGTCTAATATGTGGATTTGGTGTCTGAGAAACATTTATTATTATTATTATTATTATTATAACATCTAGTCATCTAGCAGATACTTTTATACAAAGTGACTTACAAATGAGGACAGCAGAAGCAATCAAAATCAAAAAAAGAGAAATAGTTGCAAGTTAGTAAGTTTTTATTATTATTACTATTATATAATAAAAATAGAGAAGCTATTGTTTGATTGATTAAAAACAATCAGTTAGTAAACGAGTGCTAAAAGTCTAAAAAGGGCAATTTTTAAAAATAAAGAATAGAATTAGAATAGAGTTGGTCAAATAAATAATAATAATAATAATAATAATACATATAAAACAGGTGAATTATATACAGAACATTTATAAATGTAGAAATATATTTTTCCTTACAAATGTGTCAAATGAATCCTTTGATGATCTCTTCAAGCAAAAATGCACAATAACTTTAATTTCCTATTTTTGTCTTTTGCTTCATGCTCCAAACATTTCTTGACTGTTTTCATGAGAATTACACTTTCCTGTCTACACCATGCATTAACAAATAAACACTCATTTAAGAGTAAGGTCTTTAATTGCTAAAAAGCGCACCCTGTGTTTTCGCAACAAAGCTTTGATTACAGCCTCAGAGCTAATTCCTGGGTTTCGACTTGCACAGTTTCATCAATTACAACTGTATTATAATTATATCGTACAGAGCATAACATCAAGAGTGAAACATCAAGCCTCGTCAGACGCTCAATCCAGCGCAAGCCCCTCATTGTGATCTTTGTGGTGACAACCTGTTTTCCCATGAGCACACATCACGCTAGCAAAGCTACCATTAACGGTAACTAGCATTTACATGCTTATGATAGCTCTCATCCCACAACCGCATCAAAGCATTCAAAAGTGTGCGCTCCCCCAATGTTACACAGCCCACTCCCACATCTCTGTAATCGTCTGGTCTCAAGGTATGGCTCTGTTCCTTCTGCTAAGTGAAAATCTGATCACTTGAAAGTAATAGAACATCTTTTCTCAACAAGCTGGAAGATTTGAGGTATCTTTTACGTCCATGGCAGAAATAGTGTGGGAAAATCTCTAGATGAAAAGACAGGTGTAGTCGTTTGATGGATTACCTGATGTTTCTGCTGCTGTTGCTTGCTGAGACTGCGGCTGTAGTTGTTGTATTTGACAATGTCCTGACTCATGTCATCCACGCGGTCCATCAGCATCTGCAGGCTCTTCTCCAGATGAGTACTGCAGAGGAACAAAGAGGTGAAGACGTTTCAATAACGGAAATAATTAATGTGCATTTGATTGCTTGTTAATTAGTGAATGCTTCTTCTTCATAGTGTCTTACGGTACTCAAAAACAAATGTATTTTATGAATAACACGCTCAACTCAGGTAAACCAAAAGAGAAGCTGACTAATTCTTACATTTTTTCCGTAAACAGGCCTTTATTCGACGTTGCAGTTGTTGTTGTTTTGTTGAAACAAGGCCACAAACATCCTAAATGTTAAATGTGAAGTGATTTAAAAAATAATAATAAATAAATAAATAACTGAAGAAAGAAAGATAGGGGAAAAAATCTAAATATATAATGAAAAAAATTTGTAATAAATATAGGCGTATCTTAATTACATATATATTACCATTTAAAATTTGTTAAAATAAATAGATGAAAAAACAACATGTTTTTTTGTGCTACATAAAAACAATATAAGCTTACTTAAAGTCACAATATTTCAAGAATTATGTCAAAATTATGAGAATAAAGTGAAAATATTATGAGAAAAAAGTAAAAAAATACTAAAATAAAGTCATAATATTACGAAAATAAAGTCTAAATATTAACATATATTCTCAAAATATTTACATTTTCTAAATATTTAAACTTTATTCTTTTAGTATTTTGACTTTATTCTTGTAATTTCATCTTTATTTTTCGAAATATTACGACTTTAATCTCATAATCACAGTGGCACTAAAACATCTTTCTATTTAATATATTTTTTAAAATCTTTCCTAACCCAAACGTCTGAGCGGCAGTATATCTAAACATCCTTAAAACATGATGAATTCAAATTTTTCCCTTGTTTTAAACACAACCCTCACTTATTATACATACTAAAACTAAATAAAACTTACATCTAATTGATCTTATTTTAAAATTGACCTAAAATATCAATTAGGAAAAAATATTTTTAAATGTAATTGTTTTTAATAATAATGTTTTTTCAATGCTAAAATGAATAAAAGTTTTTGTTTTATATTGAAATTTCAGTTAGGAATTAAAAACTCTGCCAGTATCTTGGCAACACCATACCGATTAAATCTTATGGGAAAGTCAAATGATCAAAGCACATCTTAACCATCTACAGAGTAACACAGAATTTTCCTCATTAATAATTCATCCCATTCCGCATACATCAAGATCATGCGATATGCAAAACAGGTCCCACTGTAACTAGCAGAATGATATCCACATTTTATAACAGGACAGCAGCCCGTAGGACCAAGCATTGGGAAAATGTCTTCAAAAGGAGTTTATCTGTTCTTGGTAAACCCCATTAACAACAAATTAGCCTCGCCAGCAAGATTCATTAATCTTGAAGAAAAATGCAGGACGTATGTGGGGAAGTGAGATCCCGGGGGTGAGGACAAACCAGGAGCAGCTCTCTATCACGCATGAACATGTATACCCTGGTGCACATCCACACAGAGATTTATGTTAACACCGAGTCAACTTGTAAGGTCTATGTGCACTACAAAGAAATCTCTCATTAGTTGCTGGAGAAATCCAGATAAAACCAGATTAGTCTTTCGGAGCAAGGTAGCTGGTTTGCAACTTCTACAAATTGGTTTATTACTCTTTAGTTACAGCTGCACTGTAAAGAAATAACCCATGATTTAAAAAATTACGGTAAACACCTGTTAAATGGTTAATGATAAATTCCTATAAAATATAAAGAGAAAAACCATGAACTGACATTCCCACAATTCCTTGCATTGCATTGATGTTTTTTCTTTGAAATAACCGTTTCTTCTTAGTTCTCTCTATCAGTTATGTTTATTAGGGTCGTATGTTGCATGTAATGTTGTTGAATTCATGTTTATTGCATATTTCGGCACCATGATGGTGTTTAGTGTTTGTGTGAATGGCACTGAGCTCCTTCTATATATGTTCATATATATAAAGCTGATTGTGATGGCCTTTCATTCATCATGTGACTTCCTCATCACCACCTGCATTTGGTGCTTATCAGTGTGTTTCAAACAGATTTCAGTACTTTAATAGGTTGGTATATTAACATTATATCAGTTAATGAAATTACAGTATTACAAAAACTTGAAATGCTGCTACCGTTTTTTTTTTTACGGCTGCCGTAAATTTTAACAGAATTTTTTAAAAGTAAAGTACAGCAACAAACCAGCTTAATAATCTATGTGAAAAGCTTAATAAAATGTATTACTTGTGAAATTCTATACTACTTAATGGTTATAAATTTATCAGATTTTCTGAAGATTACATTCTTAATAAATTATTAACCAACAATAGTTTAGCTATTTTTAAGTTACTGCTTAAATGTCCAATATCGGCCAAAATTAATAAATTAAGAACATCTCTAATATTAACAAATAAATTATTACAGACCGCGTGGCTTTAGTATACACAGATCAGTTCAAAAAGATGAACGCCAAAACGATTCTGTTAATAGGTAACATGACAGGAAGCAAACTTACTGCGTACTAAAATAAAACATTTCACAAAAGCAAGACTCTACTCCTTAGCCAAATGTTGATTTACAGTTGATATACGATGTTGTGACACTCCAGAAGTGCAGCGGCAAACCGTAGACGCACCCTCCACTACATTTCCAAAACACAGAGAACAAGACCCAGAAGACTGCGGATTGCAAAGGAACACAAATTCAGATTAGGACTGATGACCGTAAAAACGGCAGCGAACAAAAAAGACGACACAACTTCAGGGAATCTGCTCACTGTATATTTAAAAAAGAAGATTGTACCGTAAACCACAGCTTAACTAGACTCCACACGGCAAAAAAAAAAACAAATTAAAAACACATACTTTTTTTTTTGCCTCCTTTAACTGCCCCTACAGAGCGAGTTATATAGTTTGCTGGCTCTGCAAGTTTGGCAACAAAGCAAGCTTGTGGAGACTAAAAGAGAGAAAAGAGAAAGAGGGAATGTGTGTGTGTGTGTGTGTGTGTGTGTGGCCCTGGAAGCAGTTTTTAATGTTTCTGAAGAGTCTTTCTGTGGAGGCGCGCCAGCTCTGATGAATGAGGGCAAGCATCCCTGTATGACCTCCATCTTTTACCATGCACCTCATTATTCAGAGTCCAATGAGCTCTATGGATCTTTCCCTGTCCCGCTATCTGAATCTCACACACACACACACTCACACACTTTCTGTATATATGCAGCATGCATTCAAAAAGACACAACAACAATATACTGTAAATTCTCTTACTATATACACACATGCCTATCTGTCAGATTTGTGGTACACAGTTATTTCTGCATAAATATATCTACAGTGTATGTACCTATCCATCCATTCTCACAATTAATCGCATGCGATTTTTTTTTCTTAAATATACATGCGTGTGTGTGTGTGTATTTATACATACAAAAATACACACAGCACATACACATTGTAGTTTCTATAAAACTCACTTAAAAAAATAAAATAAACAAGAAGAAGAAATTGTTTATTTTGGAATAACTTTTACCTCATTTTTAGCTGGAAACGTAAAAGTAAAGCCACAAAGCTAGCAAAAGCTCAGTAACAGAGATACACTTACACCCTCTATCTGCATCCCCTGGCTTTCATTAGCATATTTAATAACATTTCACCATTTCTGTTTCTCACTCTGTCTAAAACACACACAAACAAATCAAAACAAAACTCCGCTGATCTAAAATGGGCTTCATGAATAAGTGACTGCAGTCTCAAATGACTCAGTGAATATCAACATCCCCTAAAAAGACAGTTGGAAGTTGTTTATCTATTATTTGATTAGGAAAGAAAACACCATCCATGACGGTAAGTGGAACCTGTCAGTGATGCAGTCACATGAGGTGAGCGTCAGACTGGGGAACGTGGTGTCCCAGTAAAAGCTGAACCGCAGGAGAAAGGTGACTCATTAAAATCACACCATCCTATTTCAGAGCACTATTGACGGAAGGTTTGGGTCATCTGGAGTCATCGCAAACCGCCACAGCATAACACAGCACACGCTGGCCAAAACACACAGTGAACCAGCGTAAGTCAGTCTAAACCACTTATCTTAACGCATGACAGTAATGTGTCACAGACAATGAGACGCACTGATCATCCGTGAAAACTTGTACTTTGGGGAAACAATTACAAAAAAGCAACAGATTTCAGACAGACTGAGTTGACACAGTATCCAGACGTGACATGACAAGTAATTTGTCTGTCCGCACAGAAACTTAATTTATTCGAACAAGACAAGACGAGCGTCACATAATTTGTCCGTCTACACTAAAAAAAAACAATATATTAAGGCATAGTTCTTCCCAAAAAAGAAAATTTATATTTGCTCACACTAGTGGTTTTTTTTTGTAAATTGTATGACAAATTTTTTTTTATTATTTTACATATATTAGTTACTTCTCTTCAATATAATAAAAACACTTTTTTCAATCTGTACAACAGACATGTGTAAGAAAAACCTTAAAATATAAAACATTATTTTATTTAAATTTTAATTAAATATAAAAAAATAACTGAATAGTGAATGGATGAATAATCAGTAGTTATTAAATGTTGACATAGCATGCCTGCTGCTTTTTTGTTTTTTTTCTTTTTTTTTAGAAAGATATTAAGAAATTGTATGAATTTGGGCTTTGAATATTTAATAGATTTTTTAAACTAAACCAAACAAAGCAAAAGAAAAAAAAAAAAAGGTTTATCCTTTTTGAAGCTTGAAACATTCCTGATTCATTATAATTGCATAAAAAGTTGCAAAAAAGCAACTTAGGTGTGAAAAATGTGATTTAAAAAATAGGACAGATAAAAATGAAAGAGATAGCTTTTATACCCCTCTTATTCTACCACAGCAACGGCGATCTTGCATTACTGGAATCAACCCGAGTGATGATTGGTTGGATTTATGTGGAGGAAATGATCAGAGGCGCCCGCTCTCTTTCCTAGCCAATTAAAGAGAGACTTGAAGCCAAACAGATTCCAATGATGTGTCCAGATCATTGAGTTGAGTCAATGAAGTCCACCAGAGTGCTCTGGGACAGTGGATCATAGAGTTTAGCGGTTTGGGGAGCCACATTCAGGCCAGATGGAGGTCTAACACCACTGTATTGACAGCCATGATGGATTTTGCTCAAACCAAGGGGGCTGATTTTGTTTTCAGATTAAGTAACTTCTGCCCATGAGCCCAGCCTGGGTATCCAAGCTCTGTGCAACAACAAAGATATATATCTGGGAGGCGATATTTATTTAGTAAATCACAGTAACTAAAGACACTGATGTGGATCTGGACTGCAACACACACTATTTAAGGGAGCCAGAGAACCAGGGTGCCAAGAACATGAGAAAAGGTAGAAAAAGAGAAGAAAATAATAAAAGGAATAGAGAAGGGTTAGCACTGGACCCACCAGAGGGTTGAGCTCATTTTAAATTGGGGTTGTTGCCGCCCCAGACTTACAGATTCTCACACACCCACCCAAATCACGTCCTCATGCCAAAATACTGTAAAACTCATAATTCTTTTTTCATTTAGCTAAAGAAAAAAAAAACGCAATTCAATTTCGCCCCCAGATGAGAAGTGAGCCTGCTGGGAAGGATGGGAGAGAGAGACAGGGAGGTATTGTGTTAGTAAGGCTGCAGTGGTTCAGTGTTTGCTTTGGTTTCTAGGGTAACACCAGACTGCAAAGAGATAACTTAAACAGATGTGGAGAACCCGACAGAGGGAGGGAGGGAGAAAAGACGAAAAAAGAAATCAGGAAAAATAACGAAACAGAAAAGCCACAGATAAATCCGCCTTGTCTGTGAGTGTTTCTGGTATTTTGGTGTTTAAAGAAAGAGCAAATCATGTCCAGAGAGAGAAACCAGAGTAATCTAAAGAAAAGACAGAGAGGGGAAAAAGAATAATAAGAAATGAATTTACTGATTTAAAAAAAAAAAAAGGAGGGGGGTCTGTTTATAAACATGGATGGCAGACACGCAGGTTGTTGACACAGTCATAGAGATCATTTTAAAATATCTTTCCAAATTAATCTTAATAATTCAAATATACTGTTTAGGCTGTCATAATTATGAGTTTGCGCTATAATTAATAAAAAAATTACATGAAAAGCTGTCTAGTTTTTATATAAGCTTTTTTATATTATTTTTTAAAAGCCTGCAAACAAAAATTATTTAAAACAACAAGAATGTAATATTCCAAATATTTATTTATTAATATTACAAATATTACTATATAAAATATAAAAGTCTACTTAAAGGTGCCATAGAATGGAAAACTGAATTGAGCTTGGCATGGTTGAATAA
>JAUCMS010000038.1:11481204-11493696 GCA_032357445.1 Enteromius radiatus
ACATTCTATCAGAGTTTCATATCTTTAGCGTTGTCCCTTGAAAAGATATAATAAAATATTGACAAAAATGTGAGGGGAGGATCCTGTACATCTAATCAGCATAATCTGAATAAACCAAAATCTTTTCTGGAATTTTTTAAAATATTTTTAGTCATTTTGGAATTCAGAGAGACTAAATGTAACCAGCTTATTCATGTCCACCCTTAAACGAAAGCTTGTAATGAATAGCAAAATGTTAGTAAGTTATTCAGTTCTTGAAAAAAGTTTTGAAAATGTGACCCTGGACCACAAAACAAGTAATAATGGTCATTTATTTTTGCATTTATGCATCATCTGAAAGCTGAATAAGCATATTTCTATCAGTGCATGGTTTGTTAGAATAGGGCAATATTTGGCTGAGATGCAACTATTTGAAAATCTGAAATCTGAGGTCCAGGGTCACAAATGTTATTAAAAAAACTAATTGAGTCTCACTCATTTAAAAATTGTTTCTCTTCAATAATTTCACAAATATCATATGTAATATCAACATATTTTGCGTTTTGGTTCTTTTGCGGTTTTGGACCTGAAATAGCTGAAATCATTTGGCGAAGTAACAAGGACAAACTTTTTATATGAGAAAAAAAGGGTGAGAGAAACCTACCATATATAAGTACGACTGACTCCTCGATGGCGTGCTGGTAGCTGAACTGAGAGTCCAGAAAGGCCCGGCTGACAAAAGAACCATAGAAAGTTGACTGGTACCAACCCACATGAAGATGATCAATGTTTACATGCCGCAAACTTCTCATCATCTCCATCTGATACTGAACTACAAGAGAAAAGAGAGAGAAATGGCATTAGAGTGGAGGAGTAAGTGTGATCTTGATCTTTCTAAATTGCACATTTTGCTTGATGATTATTGTGTTTCTCATTAGATGGAGCTCTGAGCAGCTCCACACCTGCAGAATAGGTCACAGTCACTACAAACAACAACGACATGCAAAGTGCCTTAAGAGGGAAAATATCTTACAGATACAATAAGGCACGCTTTGTTTCGTTTTCAGTTAAAAAGCTGTTAAGGGTAATAATTCGGCTGCCCTGGAGCCTGGGGACTGATATTCAACCAATATGAGATTTTAGCTGTGAAGATTTAGATTTCGTAATTGAAGATGAAGATATTTTGATCAATACACAATTGCCATAAATTAGAAAATCATTTTGAAGAAATAAATGTTAGAAATTAAAAGAAAGAATACCTAATTTTTTTTTTTTTTTGTATTTTGTATTATTAAAATTAATAATAATAATTATTATTACTATTATTATATAACAGACACACAATTATTTTACCATTTAAATTGCATAATTGTAATTACTAATATATATATATATATATATATATATAAACTAATTATAATTTCACAATTTAAAATGTAAAATATATTTAATTTTTTTTTTTAAATATTATTTGAGAATATAATTTCAGAAAATTAAGTAATTAAGTTAGGTATATTTTCTCTTCACTGACTTCCTGTGGTCACTTAATGCTTCAGCCATATGAAAAGAACAACATCAATATCCTGTTAAACTCAAATCTTTAAAAACTATATTCACAATTTAGCACAATAGCATCTGGATGCCTTAATATTAAGAAAGCTTTTAGGATAAACTTAGTATAACTGAGGACAACCAAAGTCAGATCCCAGTAATCTTATTTGAATCCACAAATGATTAAATAGCAGTCTGTTCATGCTCGGTGTATAAATCGTCTGTGCTTCAGTGCCATGTAAAAACACATTCTTTTCTTTTCTAGCATATGCACCACAAGCTTAGGAGCAAAAAAAAACAAAAAATCCTCTCTGACAACCTTGATGGGGGTTTTAATGCTTAATTGAAATGGATTCTAAGTCTCGGACATTCAAGACCTCTATTACTCCGATCTCACTGTAGTATAGACCCTTGGAATTGTTTACTACTGCACTGCTATTAAAAATTACATATATTTCTGGATGAAAAAAAGTTATGCACCATAAATAAAAGAAGATATTGACTAGCTGATATATCTGTCGAGCCCAAGAGACTTCCTAAGGACATGTTATATACAGTAGGGCTAAGAAAACTCATATTAGTCCATCTCTAGTGTATAGTATGATACAAGTGCAAGTACAGAAACTTCCAGGACAGATATGCACTTCAGCAGAATGCACTTATGGAGCACTGGGCTTCCTGTCAACCTTGGAAACTTCGACTCAAACACGGCCAGATTTGGTACTACAGATAGCGATAAATGTACAAACACAGACACATTAACTCCTCGGCTGAGCTGGACAACAATTTCCACTCTCGTGTGCCAAGCCAGAATCCCGATGTCCTGAAAATACCCCCTCTGTCAATTCAAATGCCATTCGGTTTTATCCCGAATGCAAAAGGGAGATAGGAAACATGTCGGGGATGAACATAACAAAGGTCTTCAATTTATTAAAACAGCCAGAGAGTTTCATAAGGTACATTAAATAAGAAGTGGTCTGCTCTCATGAGAAAACATCTGCGATATGAAGACTGGCCGTAGGATGGAAGGCAACAGCAACTCAAAAAATTGAAAGTAATCAAATGGTTGATCCTTTGTGGGGGGGGGGATAATGTGTGAGAAAAGAGGGTTGGAGGGGACGAAAACAAATGGCTCTTTTAGAGTGGATACAAAAAGGGACTTCAAAAGCAGTGAAAAATGTGTGCATTCCAGTACACGGCACAGTTTTAAAACCACAAACCAGATTTTGCAAGGACAAACGAGTTGCATGAGAATAAAGAAAAAAACACAGAAAAGATGTAAAAAGAAAAAAGAAAGAGAGACAAACCCAAACCCCCTAAAACACTTGAAACAACAACACAAAAAACAAGATAATGAGAGTCTTGCTGATGGCATCCTGTAATTAAATGGATTTTCATACGGAAAAAACACCACCCTAAAAAAAATAGAAAAACAGAGCCAAACCCAGCAGATTTTTTGCATGGAAGATTTTTTTTTTTTTTTTTTTTTTTGCACGATCCGAGACCTCGCATTAACTTTTTGACTTCTTCTGTGGACACTTCAAATGTTGTGGGTTACGAACAGAAAAACAAGGAGGCCTAAAAACGGCAGATCTGCACAGCAATGCAGGCGCCTCGATTTCAAAACGCTAATGTTAAAGTAGTACCAAAAAAAGAAACGATCAAAGACGTCAAATTAAACAGTACAACATCATCATCACTCTTTATCACCTCAAGGTCAAAGCAGTAAGGCAGAGTGTATTTTAGGTTGTGTAAATATTATAGCCATTGCTTTCGTCTGTATTGAATCATGCGGCTTGTTACACAACAAATGTTCTATATTCTAACTGGACTAACAATTTTCACCTAGCAAATCATAAAACTGAATATGATATTCTCAACGTCGGGGTGTGCAAACGACCACTCAACACGCTAGCAACATGATAAAAACCACTCAAGACATGTTAGTAATCCAACAGAAACGCCCTGGCAACCATGTTATGGTGGTGATTTATTTGCGAAAAATGTAAAAGTATAATTTTTGTTCATGTGTTTCAGATCCAAATTAACCAAAAGGAAACCAAAAAGTACTTTCCAACCCAGAATGCTACTTTCACAGGAACAGTCTATATCATTTACAAGTGTAGTCATCTAAAAGTAACCTTAACACAACCTCAAACTAAATGTAATTCTAATACTAATGACTCAACACGACAGCTCACCATGTGACTTTTTTCTCAATCCTTCAGGGCCATGCAGAGGACGGGCATAAAGGCATATATATATATATATATATATATATTTTAAAAACAGTCCTGTGTTGTGCTAATGGGATCAGTCTGTAACTTACATGAGACACTGTGGGGCCACTGGCCCCATCCCAAATGGCACAGGAGTCCACACTTTTTGTAACAGTCCGCTGTGAAGACCACACCAATGCAAAAGGGCACATTGTGCCATTCGTGAGCACCTTAAAATGTCAAACGGGACACCCCATGGCCGTGAATCCACACCAAGTGCAGCATTCAGGACAGGGACCACAGTCATTCTGGGATAGGCTTTAATGTATTTTATTTTAGATACTGATGAAAAGTATCATTATGTCACTAATTCAAGAAGTGTTTTATGAAATAGGACATTTTCAATGATAAATCCAATGATTATCAAGTACATAAACGTTATAAATAAAATCTGGTCAGTATAAAATGTTCAAAAAAAATGTTCACTGATTAAATGAATAATTTTAATGAAAAGATTTATCTGAATAAAATGTTCACAATGTCCAAAACTGACATTCTGATAGATAATTGTTGATAGTTATTCACTGATTATCAACAAATGAACAATAATGATTGTTAAAAGATTTACAAAACATGCTAAATTAACCTGGACACTATAGCACTAGTGTTTTTTTAGGGTTTTTGTTCACACAGATGTGTTCTTTTATCGTGTCCTGGATAAATAAGGAAAGGATCACAGGTGACACATGTCATCTGCAGGCAAGCCGATGCATTTTCTCCACACGCTGAAACCAGGAGAAGCGGCTCGTGATCCTACAGCCCAGCACCTGGAGTGCTAATGAGAGGCGCCATCTCACTCTTGTTCCATCTATGCACCCTTCTCGATCTCTTGGTCCTTTTCTTCATTTCTTTTCTGATACAAGGCTCCTGTCTCACAGACTTGTTAGATAAATTCAGACAGTGACAGCTTGTCAGGTTTCTGCGACAGGGTAGGATAGACCAGAAAAATGTGTGAAGATCTACTGCGCTGAAAGGCATGCAGATTCAAGATCTCAGTGCACTTAAAGCGGTAGGTCACCCAAAATGAAAAGTCAAGGAATACCAGTATTACTTTCACAATACTGCCAATAACTAATAAATAGCCCATGAATAGTAAAATTCTAAAATTTGTTTAAATAAATCAAAAATTCAAATACTATGAATAAAAAATTGACTACTGTTAAAAAGTTTGGTATGGTTTTTAACATTTAGTTTTAAGTCTCACAAAAGCTGCATTTATTTAATCATACAGTAAATCATGCTGATTATGTGCTTTATTTTTTTTATTTCAATTTTGCATATATATATTGTTTAACAAAATTAATACAAAAATTGAAAACAGGTATTTTTGTTGTAGCAGTATGTAGTAATACTTAATATTTTTGTAAAAACCATCATCATTTTGTTTTCAGAATTCTTTGAAGTTCAAAAGATAAGCAATTATTTAACTAATTTTTTACATTAAACAGACTATATTGTTACATTTTAATATTTTTATTGCTGGCATGATGAAGAAAATTATTTATTAAACATTTTTAAGTATTTCACTTAAAAATGTAACAATTATTTATAAACTAAAGATAGCAGTATTACTACATTTGTAAAAAATTACTGTACATTAGAAGATGGCAAAGCTTAATGCAAAAACAGCAAACATTTAAAATACATCTAATAATAATAATAATAACCAGTATACTGTCATTAAACTGTTGAAAATCCTGCTGTCATTTACATCCCCTCTTCTCATTTAAAATTTGTAGATCTTTTTTTTTTGTACAACACTGAAAATGAACAATGTTCACAGGGGATTTCATGCTTCAAAATCCTTATATCTGCAACCAATGCTGATTTTTGTTTGTTTTTGTTTCAAAGAAGTATGAGCTGTTTAATAATGCACATCATAAATCAGGTTCATACCCTCATTCATATGAGACTATACGCTCCTCTAAGGATGTCACAACTCTTCAGAATTAACAGGCATGGGTTTCTGATTCCATCCTACAAATTTTAGCTTAAACTGATTTCAAAAACCAGCTATAAATATATCCTCAGAGCACTTTTCCTGTCTCTTAAACCCACGTTTCCATAGCTAACGTCACACCAGCCGTTATGCATTGACTGTCTACTATGCTCTTCTTTTGATAAGAACTTTCAGCAGCAGAAATAGCCGACCTGTCAAAGCTGAAGTCATTCTTGTACCGATCTAAACAAGCATGTGAAGCATTAAAAACACTATTCATGCTTTCAAAAAAAGCACAGTGCATTCACAAAAAGCTAGATTTGAGCTAAAGAGCTATGGCGCCATCTAGCGTGAGCATTTTTCTGGTCATGTCCTAAATAAATCAGAACCTCTACTTGGAGATCTGTATGACCTGCAGGCAATCACCGACACACACATGTAAACACACAAACAAGTAATCAGCAGGGCAAATAAAACAAACAAGCGTGCTACTGGTTTCCATAATTCATAAATATATGGCATAAATTGAATCTAAATCAAACAGGAGACATTCCTGGCTGTTTGGCTAAGGTCTTAAGCTCGACACGGCCCCATACACGTCTCTCAACAAAGACACAGTGTCAATACGTTCCAACGCTTAATAGCATCATGTCCTGAGGCCTTTCTCTCTGCTAGGCAAGCTGAACTAAGCTGTTGTAACCCCTTCAGCTATCTGACCGCCTCGGTGCACACTATGCCCCTCGGGAAACGAGAGGTGTATCTGTCTCTCTCTCCGTTACTCCATGGTCCCTGCCTCCTAATTACACCAGAGGAATCATCTACACCACATCACAAGCTCCTGCCGACGTGTCAATCATATTTCTGCTGAGCAGCAAAGCATTGCTTCTGCCCTGAAGAGATGGAAAAGGAAAGAAAACTAAAGGAGATCGACACCTCCCTGATGGGCTCCGTAAGCTCGGATGGAAGAGGTGTGTGTCTGCTTGTCTGTGTGTTCGTACATCCCCTTTACTGTCTTGTATTACTGCTGTTCTTTGATCTAGTTATATTTATTATTTTGAATCAAGATCATACTCATAAATCAAAGGGTGTGAGTAGTACCGTGATGGAAGGAACAACAAAGATCTGCTGAAATGCTGCAAATGTGACAGATATTGATTAAAACCAGAAAGGAGGTTGAAGGTCACCATATATCAAAGAGATATTCATTTTATCCTATCTAATAATGTATTCAAACTACACTACTAATGAAAAGTTTGCAGACATATGATTTTAGTATTTTAGTAATAAAGTTTCATATGCTCAACAAGAATGCATTTATATGATCAAAAATACAGTAAAAATAGTAATATTGTGAAACATGCTTTCCATTTGAATATATTTTAATACGGAATTTATTTTTGTGATGCAAAGTTGAATTTTCAGCCGCCATTCATTCTACAGTCTTCAGTGTCACATGATCTTTCAGAAATTCTAATATGCTACTTTGCTGCTCAGTAAACATTTCTTATTATCTACTTAGAAGTGCCGTTTAAAATTTGTGTGGAAGTCATGATATAGATAGATTTTTCGATGAACACAACATTAAAAAGAACAGATACAAATATTTTGTAGTAATACATAGTACAATGCACAAAAAATTTATAATACAAACAGTAAATAATATAATGGAGCACCTAAGTAAAATTATGACTGCATTAAGCTAAATAAGTAGCTAAATATCAAATAATTTTTCCTTTTCTTGACAAGAAAAGTTTAGATCAGGTGTAAAACGTCATGTGGTGACTCCTCGTGTTTATGAATGAATAAATAAATGTATAACACTGGTTAAAACACACACATATATATATATATATATATATATATATATATATATATAAATAAAGGTGTAATTTAAACTGTGTTGAAAATGTCATAAAAGTTTTTCGAAACCAATGTGAATACAAAAAGTGCATTCCTAAGAAGATACCAGCAAAACAAAAAAGAAAAAAAAACAAAATAAAACAAAACAACTAAAATGGGAACATGAGAGATCCAGGCTTTAAGAGAGACATATGGAGGATGTCTGATTCCCCGATGTTAAAGAGGTAACCTGGTGCTGATGTCTTGCCGAGCATGACCAAAGCCAGCCTCAGCGAGAAGCTCATATCCATCACTTAGTTGCCGCTTTCTGTCAGGTGCCAGGAAAGACGCCCTATTTTATGTCACAAGGGGTCCCACAAAAATAAAACCGTGAATCACACACAACAAACAGAGTTCTGATGCTAGTGAACGGCCTGTGGTGAGGAAGGCAGGGAGGGGCCCCTGTGGCGATAAGCCCGTTTCTTCGGAGAACTCTGCGCCCTTCAAGTCAGCCAACTCATGTTGAGTACAGCCAATGAGACAAGACCAACAAAGTCAGTAAGTACCCTCGGAGAACACAAACTAGGGTTGGTTAGATGTAAGTGTGACCCAGAAACAGGGCGTGTTATTGCCAGGAATCACTAGAATGTTCCCAAAACAAGCAATAGGCTATTAAAGCCTTGAATAAAGTCTTGGACAGCACATTAACTACAAAAAAACCTCCCAAATCTAGTTGTGGATGAGATTTATTTAATGTAAGGGTTATATAAAACATTTTTTGTGAGGGACTGGAGTAGTCGATCTGAAAGTACCCTGCAAAGTTCAAAAGGTCTGCGGTCTTGGTCTAAAAACATGTTGGTCTGGATCTGGCCTTTGGACATTGACTTTCAACAGGATTCTGGTCCTACAATATCTAGTTAGACAACAATGCAAGTTACTGCACAACATGTCTGATTCTCCAAATGCAGACCATAATACATCAAGCCCTAGATCCACAAACCAACCCAAAAATGGACTAGTGTTTGTACACTCCATCTGCTGAAGCATCTGCTCTGGCTCCTTCTACGCTGCAATGTCTTGACAGAATCACAGACCCACACAGTCCTGTAAATCCACATTTTCCACAAACGATCTCCTGGCAGAGTAGCATAAGGCCCATTTATACTGCTACTACCACTGCAGCTTGAGTTACCGTGATCAAATGCTTATACATTATTAAAATGGTGTACATTTCTTGAAATGTTTGGATCTTGAGCCCTTATCTTTCTTCAGTGTTATGAGTGCGTTGGTTAATAGTAGCTCATTACAAAGTCAGGCTATGTGACTCTACCAAAGAGCTAGCATCTGCAAGTTTTTTCTTCTAATGCTAGGGTTCAGTTTCAGCAATGATACTCGAACCCATGACCTTTGGGTTACAAGTCCAACTCCCTATCCATTAGGCCAAGACTGCCTTAACACATCCTTAACCCTACCCAAACCACCAAACCTGTCCCTAACCTCACCCATATCCCACATCAACAGCAGCAAAAGTGTTTTGCAATTCACCGCAATATGACCACAATTAATAAGTACATTGTACTTATGTTTAGTACATACTAAGTAAATAGTAAAGGCATCCTTATATAAACCAATCATGCTGAAACGTATAAATGCTTCATTTTCTACAATCTAATATCCATGCAAATTATAGCTAAAAATGTAACTGAGAGGCAGGACTCTGTATCCTACACCCTTTGACTTGAGCATTGCAATTTCTAGTTCATTTTTCTGCAAATGAAACCTTAGCTTTGGATGAGCATAACCTGCAGTTAGGAGCTCTCTAAAATGATGAGAAAAGCATTTCAGTTTGTTCTTTTTTTCACCCCAATTTCTCAAAAGCTGAAAAAAGCCCTTGAACCATCAATGTCACTTGTCAAGTGGTAAATGCAAGGGCTTTAAATGTAAGGCCAGCTGTCGAAAGGAAGTCATTTCATCCAATGATTACTCTTCATGATCATAACAACCAAGGAGCATAAGGCTGTTTTACAAGAGCAGGTGCACCATATGTCACAAACATGGTTTGATCTGATCATGATGTTGCCATATTCAATATGAACTCATATGACCATGTAAAATGTCAATAATCTATTGAGCACCTTATATGGTTTCCTCAATCATCAGATCTATAAATGTAAACATTTAGGTGCCATATTTCTATAGTTCCACAGTCACAATGAGCCAGCTGAAAGCAAAAAAAAAAAAAAAAAAAATGTTGTTTGGTATTTTTAGTGCCCCATTATGCATTTTAGAAAATGAGCTTTCATGCACGGTGTAACACAAGTGTATGGAATCGACCAATCACCGGATAGGTTTGGAACAATTAATTGTTGAACGAATCAACTGGGAGTCGTTGAGCAAATAAGGTAAAAATAAATGCATATTTTAAAAAGAAATTGTTTTTTGACCTTGCATGCATGCCAACCTGTTGTTTGGGACAACCCACAGTAGAGGCACTTTAAAATCATAAAGCCATAATTCAAAATGCCAATCTTATAATGCAATTTAAACAATGCCATTTTGAATCTCTTTATTGTTGAAATAGTCCATGTGACACCGGTGGTTATAAAGTTATGACAGTACTTTTAGAATATTTTTGTTTTGTTTGTGCACAAAACGTATTCTCGTAGCTTCGTAACATTCCGCTAAAATCACATGGATCACATCTTAACGACATTTGAAGCAGGAACATAATAATAATTATATAATAACTTAGGTTAAGATGCCTCAAAATGATCATTTAGCAAATTCATTTAACATTTTAAGACAAATTTTTCATGTTGAAACCAGCATAACTCCAATTATCCCCAACTCACATCGTCACCTCTTGTCCTCAATTCTCCCTCAGGCGCTCACCTTTGTCTCGGTTGCTGTGCCTACCAGCTGCGCAGAGCGGGGGATGCGGCGGAGGAGGAGGATGAGGAGGTGGTGTCGGGCAAGATGCGAGTCATTAGCAGCATTAGCGTTTTCATCCACTTTGTCGCTGCTGTGCGAAACAAACCCTTTTAGTATCCCGCACCACACCACCTCCACTTTACCACACAGAGTTACGCTCTCCACTCAGGAGTCTGTGTGAAGGATGGAGCCGACCCAGTGTGTGCCCGACACAGATAACTTTATCTCCCGACACAGACATGCGCACCCATTGAAACGCTCAAATCCCAAGCCTGCCAAACACCTTGGCCCAGACATTTCCTTACTCTCACCGAAGCCACGCAAATGCAAGAGGTGAGACATCAATTTGGGCACTATGTGAATAACACTTGTGCGGAGATCGGGAACGGCTGCAGAGGCACGCTAACAAAACAAACTAATATGTCGTCCGAAGCAAGAAGGCCAAGACACAAAATCTGATAGACTGAGTTCGCAAGGAGAGAGGCAAAAGTCAATTTTGTGACCTGTCCTTTACACTTTACTACTAGTTATACATGCGAAAAGAAGAAAGTGCATCAGAAAAAAAACTGACTTGTGTAATCACCCACTGCTTGATAGGGAATCAAAAAAATCAGCGGATTGGAACAGCTGTAAGAAAAGCATACTGAATGCTACAACTGCCCCCTGACGGCGCAAAACAAGTAATATGTTGTCCGAAGCGAGGGGGCCACAGGCGCAGTGACTAATAGGATATTCTGAACCCATGAGGAAAGGCTGAAGTCATTTCTGTGATGCTGACCGGCTAATGAAAACAAATCACAGGAAATAAACATTAGTCAATGAATGATGCGCAATAACGCAGGCAGAAATATGCTAATGGGAGTATCAAGATATGTCTTAGGGTGAGATTTACAAATGGAAAGATGGAAATGGACACGAACGCAGTCTTTCGTGCCATTAGTGGACAAACATACCCAAACATCTGCCACAAACACACATGCTTTCCACTGACCCTGACCTGAATTAGGTTCGCCTCGGGGTGAGATGCAGCCTGGCTTGTGAGATGGGACAGGCCTTCCGGGCACTCATTACCATCCTAGAACTATCCTCCAGGACTGACGGAAAAGACATGGGGAGAAGTGAGGGAGAAAAAAAAGGGAGTAGAGAAAAGTTGCTGGAGGGGGGGAAATGAAAAATAAGGGTTTGTTATAGCGGAGAAAGCTGAGGAGCAATGCATTTCAAAGCAAATATTTCTGGGCTCGCGCTGGGAGAGCGAGGGTGGTGAACGGTGCCCAGGGGGCAGTGAAGCGGCACTCGCCTGATCTGATCTAACCGGAGATTAACCACAGCTCTAATCCTCACCACGGGCTGCAGCGGAGACGTGACAGGCCACGCTCCACCCTTGACAGGGGAAATGACAGAGCCACATGATCTCGCTCTGATGAGCAAAAATTCATTAGGGCGTGCTGTAAACTTCACAACACTGCTTACCGTCCCTGCAAGCAACACTTAACCTCGCCCACTTTCAGACAACAAGTGAGCGCATGCAGTGGGGTATTCAGGCGGATTGCACATTTGGGATGTCAACTCAACAGGAAGGGCTACAAAACAGGCTTTGTGTACACTAGATACGCAAGCGATGGTTTCTTTTTTCAGAACTTAGCTAGTTATGAAACAAGCTTTAGAGAAGAAGTGCTGGTTAAACATGAAAATAGGATATATGACAAAAAAAATGAACCATACCATTAAAGGAAAGATAAAAGTTAAGCATTTTGTATAGGTTTGGAGTAGCCTGGGCCCGCCCATACTTCCTGTGACGCTACATTTAATTTCACGAGCAAAAAAAGTCTCCGGCATTGGAGGCGGGTGTCCTAACCAGGAGGCTAAAGGCCATGACCTCTAGCGTCAGTCGCTAGAACGCCTCTTTTTGAGGTCAGGGGAGTGAGGTTTACCTGCACAGCATTTACTCGCTTGCCTCCGTTACACTCACCCCCC
>JAUCMS010000038.1:11509418-11526918 GCA_032357445.1 Enteromius radiatus
CCTGTAAAACCGTTTCTGGGCATGTTTTCCCCTTACCTAAGCTACATACCTTCTATGTACATATCAGACAACAATTTTAAATATTCTCTCGATGCATTCTATGGCACCTATATCTATTTGTTTATACATTTTTCTATTTTAATGTATTTTAGATTTGTAATATATTCATACTGTTTGGGCTAAACTGAATTTTCAGTATTTATTTGAATTAGAAATCTTTAACATTATAGAAATGTTGTTTCTAGTCACATTTAATTTATGCATCCTTTTTGAATAAAAGTATTATTTGTATGAACTTAAAGTATATTTCAGCAATACAATCAGGATCTAAAAAAAACATTTGACTGTTTTCTCTTTCTGGGAAAACTTACAAAAGGAGAAAGTGGTATATTATTCTGAAGGCATCATCCATGTCTGTACACATTTTTCTGCAGCACAGAGCTGGGAAGACAATAAATGATGATGTCTGCAAATACTGAACAAAAAACAAAAAGAACAAAACTCCCAGCGATGCAAGCATGAGGGACGAAAGAAAAACCTTAGTCGGTAAAATCGTGGTACAGACAAACCCAAACAAATAAACAAAAGAAATAACCTTCAGGAAGCCCAAAATGTTTCCTCAAAAGCATCATTCCAGCTCAGAATGTGCAAGAAGGCACATGAACCGTCAGCATCTTTAAGTTTGAGCATCAAGACACCGCAGAGAGTGTTTTGGAAAGCCCACGGGCAAAAAAAAAAAAAAAATCATTCAAACAGCTCCAACCAACAGCAAACCGGGAGCTGAGCTTTAGTAAAGCCCCAAAAAAAGGCTGTGGGGCAAGTGGATAGAAAATCAATGAAATCACTGATGGCAGCTTTGCTTGAGGCACCTTGACAAGAAACAGCTTTTTTTGGCTGCACTACAGCCTATAAACTAAAAAGGCAGAACACTGAGTGTGACAGCTTTCAAGAAAAAAGTTTATAAATTAACATTTTTGTACATTCACAGCATTTCGCACCCATTCCCTTAGCAGCTGGGAACAAGATAGGAAAGTAAAATGAGCGAGAAGCTTCCATAAGCATCACTGAGTTTAATTAGGTTCGGTGAATTTATTGTGGCCGCACAAACAGATTAACTACAGAAACACATTAACAAAAAATAATTTTAGTTCTGTTCAAACCTGTAAAACTGAAGCAATGATCTACAATCTGATAAAACTAATTCTGATAAATTAATTATGCATAAAAATAAAACAGCTTCTTGGTAAATAAGGGTTTACAATAAGACATTGCTGTTTACTTACTTCATAATTATAAATACCAGGGACTCTCAGCTAAACTCAGGGTGACTGTGATCATAATTTAGCCCATGTCTTGAGCACATCTTCATTATCTGATAAAGTCAAAACAAATGACAATTGCAATAGCATCTAACAATAACAGGGATTAGATGGGTGCAACATATGTGTAACCTAGACACATACAACATAAACAATGACTGATGAAATACGTTGGTGATGAATATGAAAGAATATCAATGTCTATGTTTACTGATAACGATGGTCATTCTCTCCGTAGAAATAAAAAATATATTTTATGATTTTTTTTTTTTTTTACAAAAAGATCTATTGCCACTTGTTAATAAACTATGATTTTTTTTCCAGCCAAGTGAGCACTTGCATAGCAAAATGCCTGCTTAAAAATATATAAATATTATTATTAAATCACAATTTGTCATTTACATTCAAATGAAATCAAGACTCTTTAAAGTTGACAACTATGTATATTTACACTCAAAAGTAAATGTGGCTACTGTGACCTGTGGAATTAAATTGGATAACGACAAATGAACCCCAAAAAAGGCAATTATATAAAGGTAAGTGTATTTAAAGTATTTAAAATATTACTTCTCTTTTTTTCTAGCATTGCTGAAATCAAGCATTGCATTTCTAAATTTTCCACTAATTGCATTTTTAACTAGCTTTTTTAAAAATCGTATTGTTATTATTTCTAGGTATCATCACACCTGCACAGTTATCTGCAGGTGAACCAACAGAGACGTTCACTCTGTGTGGGCTCAGCTAACGTTACAGTGATTCTGTTTAACGGGGTCTTACCAGTCCGTCGATCTGGATTTGTCCGACGGGAAAATCCAGGGTTTTTCCAGACGACGTTTCTGTACGGGATGCCATCTTCACGCACGCCGGGGATACAAACCCGTTAAAACCGGTGGCTTCTGTTGAACCTGATAGCGACAAATGAATCATTCAATGGACTCGGATCTATTCAATGCAAGGTTGAACTGCTTAAAAACAACAACGCAGTTACAAATCCAGAGCAATAAAGAACAATATGTGACAAATGATGTCTTTATTCGCCAATTTTGTTTTTGAACTGGTAACTTGCAAAGAAATGAATTGTTCAAAAGAATCGATTCGCGAAGATTCAGACTTCCCTTCACTAGAACGTGCAGCTATAAAAGTGGTCCAAAGAAACAGTGACTCTAGTGAACTGTTCCTAGAGTAAGTTAAATATAAAAATCTGAAAGTCTTTCAGTAATAATAATACACTAAACATGTATATTTCATTTTAGTTGTAATATATTTGTTTTCTATTATTATTTATTAGAAATCACGAGAATTAGCGAGCCGTCGTTTGCTGTTTGCTACCCGGTACCCATTTACTGTGACCACTCTAGTACCATGCTGTTAAAGCTTCGTTGAACTATTTTGCTAGTATTTACACAAATCAAGAGTATCAGTCCTCACGTGTTCGGATTTATTCATATTCTTCTCTTATCCAGTCAAGATAATCTATTCGTTTAAACTGTCTGAGCTTTATGTATCAATAATTTCAACATGAAGATAAAACGTCAGAAACACGCGAAGAAAACCATCAGTTTTTACAAGTACAACTTTTCCTTCAGGGAACCTTTCCAAATATTAATTGATGGGACGTTTTGTCAAGCGGCGTTAAAGAATAAAATTCAAATCAAAGAGCAGTTGCCAAAGTATCTTATGGGAGAAGTTCAACTCTGTACCACAAAGTAAGTTAACGCTCTTCTTATTTCTAGTGTTTATGTCAGTGTATTAGTTCTTGTGTAATATTCATTTTGTTTTGTTCTGTGCAGCTGCGCACTTAAGGAACTTGAAACCCTTGCAAAAGACCTCTATGGAGCGAAACTCATCTTACAGAGATTTCAGAGCAGGAAATGCAAACACACGAAAGATCCAGTTCCTGCATCAGAGTGTTTGTTGTCAATGCTTGGGGAGACAAATCCACATCACTATTTCATTGCAACTCAGGTAAGGACTCTCAACTGGAGAAAAAATAATTTTGTAAAAAAAAAAAAATAATAATAATAATAATGCAATGATCATTATTACCAGGATCAAGAGTTGACGACTGCTCTGAAGAAGATTCCTGGGGTTCCTCTGCTCTACATTGTCCTCAACACCATGGTGCTAGAAAAACCCTCTGAGCGTTCCCTGAAGCACGTTGAAGCGGTTCAGCTGGGTGAGTTGGTGAGTCCATCACAACAGTCAAACATCCAGACTCTGAAAGAGAAGGAGGGCCTCAGCAAAGACAGTAATGACCGGAGAGGCAAAAAACGTAAGAGGAAATCCAGCAATCCCAACCCACTTAGCTGCCTGAAGAAAAAGAAGAAACCCATGCCTCAGCAGCCCAAAAAGACCGATGGAGAAAAAAAGAAGCGGAGTAGACATAGGAAGCGACGGCCTGCCGTGGGAGAGGAAGCGGCAGTCAGCTTCAATCCCAAAACTGCCTAGAGACAAGCCTCGCTTCTACCAGAGTACCATTTATTTGTATCTCCGTGTGTTTTATTGTAAAGTTTCCAGACCATGCAAACAATTCGTTTTGTCTAATAAACAATTGTTTCTTTTATCATCAGTACTTTGTGACCGTTTAAGTTTTCATTATTAAATTACATTACATTAGATATGTGCTTTTTGTTTTTATAATGAAAAACGTATTACAGAGAGAGGGCACAGAAAGCTGTGGTTGGATTTGTGTTGCAATGAGGAATATAGGTACAAACATTTATATCTGTTACTGTAATACACTTCAAATACATGGTTAAAATTGTTGTAACCCTGGACTACAAGAACAGTCACATGTAGCATGATTAAAATTTGTCTTTTATGGCAAAAATCTATAGGGCTATTAAGTAAAGATCATGTTCCATTGAGATATTTTGTTAATTTCGTGCCATAAATGTATCATAGCTTAATTTTTCATTAGTAGTAAGCACTGCTAAGAACTTAAGTTTTCTCAAATGTTTTTTTGTTTTTTTTTTTGCACCCTCAGTTTCCAGATTTTCAAATAGTTGTATCTCAACCAAATACTGTCCTATCCTAACAAACCATGCATCAATTTTAAGAAAATGACCCATTTGTTTTATGGTTCACATGTGATTAATAATTTAATAATATTTATTTTTAATAATATTATTTAATAATAATACAATTTTCAAAGTCCTAATTTTGATATTATATGAGCAGATAGTTTATATGTATTTTTTTTTTACCACAAGAGGGTGATATAACCTCCATCAGGCTGGCTCCTATGTCCTATAAGTGATCTTGTGAGAACTACATTTATTAATGTTACATTACATTAATATTGCTTCCCAATGCTTTTGCATGGGAATTTACCACATGCCGAATATGTAGGTAATTTAATCTAATTGATTAAACTTTTTGTAGGACAGTAGTCTGGTGATTCATGCACGGCAGAGTTTCTGAAACAGAACCGAAAGGCTAGACTCTCTTTTCACTGATGAAGAGAACCTGGTCCCATTCTGTCTCTTTGAATGTCTGTAAAGTCAAAGACTTTGTTGGTTTGATCTATTGGGTTTAAATATAGCCTCAATTGTGTCTTCACTATTTTTGTCCCGAGTTGGGGTGCATTGCTTATTTGTGCTGGTTGCTTGGGAAACATACAGAGGACATGATGGCATGCTGCTCCTCATGGCTGCCTGGGTGCTTCACAACCATTGACTTTAGACCTACGAGTAGTTTAAGGATCAACAGTAGTGAAAGGAAAAGATATGAATTAATACTAATATCTGCATGGGATCAAAATCAAAGATATGACCTGGCAACGTAATTTGTGATCTGTTCAATCCACAGAGCTTATTAATTACCATCCTGGCACTGCCAAGGACATTCCATAGACTCCAGCTGCCTTCACTAGTGCTTCCTGCAAAGCCATAGCAACTCCAGATCAGCACGTCATCTATTCAACTGCATTAAACATTTACAAAGCTTGTGGCAAATCAGAAACACTACAGGCGAGGCTGACGTCAGTCTCTCTACGTCACTCCTTTGCACATAAACAGACTTGTGTCTCATGCAAAATAAGAGTGTGCGCATGTTTATGGCGTGGCAGGGGGTGAAGGGATGGGGTGTTTTAAGTGTCCGTCCCAGAGCGGACTCACCAGTAGCGGACAGTGTGACAGGGAGATAAAACAGTGACAGAGCTGTATCTACAGCTGACAAGAAGAACAGAGAGCTCTCTGCACCTCATCGGCACTTTTAGAAACAATGGAAGTAGTTCTTACCAGACTGAGAGATTTCTCCTGTAAAGAAACTTCTTTTGATCACTGTAAAGCAGCAGTGATGTGCAGGGACCATTCCTCCTCCCAGGAGGTGTGCAGAGGGAAGCGTATGGCTGGAGAGGGGGATGCAGGCCGGCTGGACATTGAGACTGCACTGGCTTGGCTGAGGAAGGAGCTGGTAAGATTTGTGTTTACTACATTATTAGTCATTTGGATGTCTTTTTTGTTTTGACTTCTGCCAGGGCATGGAATCCAGGAAAACCAGTTTATGAAAATTATAAAATTACAATATATATTATGATGTAGTATAATTATTTTACCTAGTGTAAATCTTTTTGCAGTTAACTCATATTTTGCAGCACAGTTGATTTAGTTTTTAACCTCTTTTAATTCAATTGCATTTAGTCATTTTGCAGATGCCTTTAATTATTTTATTTATTTTAATTATTTTTTATTATCCTATATTTTGGCACATTACTTATATTAAAATGGTAATTATCATATTTATAGTTGCAAAGTGTGGGGTCAGCAAGAAGTTTTTTTTTTTTTTTTTTATTCATCAAGGGTCCATCAAAGTGCTCAAAATCAACAGTAATGATAATTGTATAATTTTACAAAAGACATCTATTGTAAATAAATGCTGATATTTTGAACTTTATATTCATCAAAAAAAAAATATTAAGCAGCACATCTCTTCTCAACATATGCACTTAAGTAAATTAATAAGAAATGTTTTTTGAGCAGCAAATCAGTGTATTATAATCATTTGTTGTATGATTGTATTATATTATATTATAATCAAAATTTTCAATTTTTTTAAACTATAGTGTTATTTTCCAATTTTACCTAATTTTGCTGTATTTTTTGTAATCAAATAAACAGTGTTAATCGGTCAGCATAAGAGACTTATACCAGTCTCATAATATAAGAAATGTATATTTTTATTGATTTGATTTGATTTTTTCTTCTCCCTTTGTATAGTGGGTGTCCTGGGTGGTCTAAGCATTTCATGCATGTCTATTGTTGCAGACATAGGTCATGTTGTTTTAAACCCGACTAAAATCAAAGGTCAGCTTGCGTCTTTACAACGTTACTCGTCATGAGTAAAAAATTACGACCATCTCGTCATTAACATTCATGTTGCGACCCTTACAACGTCCCAGGGGTTAAATTGTGAGCAGGCCCATTCTCAGTAGATATATTGCTTGGCATTTACAGCCTCTGTACCCATGGCATGTCATAGCAACCTTTCACACAAAAGACACCACAGAAACCCTTTACGAGGAGCTAATATTATGTCTCATTGGTCATCACTTCAGAACATCTGTGACTTCAAATCTTAATCTTGAACAATGTCTATTGTCACAATTATCACAATTCCTTTAGCGATTTCTTAACTGTAATTGATTTAGAACATGTTTATGACTAAACGTCAAACACTATTCTTTGATAAGAATGGATTATGGTTGTTTAATAATTGCGGTGAATTCAGGTCTTGTTATTCCGCATTCTATATTCTGCTCGTTAACTAAAAGAGCATTCACATTATTGTTTTTTTCCAGCCTTAACACAGCTCTAATGACTCCTGCAAGATCCAGTGTTCACTTTCAGTCAGCATTTATACCAATTCACTCAGCTGCCCACATAAATAATGCTGCTTTGTGTTTTCTCCTGTAGGAAATCAGGTTTAAATTGAGTTCCATTAAATGTGCTTCAGTGAAATAGAGAAAAACACATAAACACACTCTTATAAGCAGTTCAGTGCCCGAGAAAGGTTTCACCTGCTTCCGACAATGTTTGTGTCCTTTTCTCTTTGATTATATCTTTCAAAGCAGGTTCCCTTATTGGGCTGCCAGTGTAATTAATGCAGTTTTTGGCGGGAACACTTCTTGTTTCGTTCCTTTCTGCCATCAGAAACAGGCTCATGAAATGTGCTGGAATGCAGGATATTATTTCCTCTCAATACATCCAATTAGACTGCCAAGAGCAGAAAGAGGAAAAAGACATTTGCATCTGAAAAAGACATTGCCCGTCTAAAATACTTTCAACTCCCGCTGTTGAATACAAGGATAAGAACGTATTCAGCATAGTAACACCTTAACCTTGACCTGATCATTCTGGCATGAATATGTGAATATGTTAGAACTGTAATGTTTGTTCTTTTCAGAGTCGTTGAATGTCAGAGCTTTCCCAGTGTCTCACTGTGTTTATTTTCTTGAGGTTTAGAAGTTTAGAAAGATGTTGTGGATAAGGAGCAGTATGTAAATTGAGGTGAAGGATAATTGTTTCTAAACACTTTCCCAGAATAATGGTTGAATAGGGTCTACTGATTTTAATCTTTTTAGGCAAAAAGGTTTTGATGGATTATGATGTCGATATGCAAAGTAGGACCTACGTCAGGTTTAACATTTCTGGCCATTTTTGGTCGCCTTTTCAAATCCAGATCCTAATTAGTTTGTCATCAACTATCTTAAAGGTGTATTTAACACAAGACTAAAGCTTTTAATTGATTATATTAATATGTAAATTTATAAGGGTTCAGAAAGTTTTGTGAGTTTCTACCAGCTCCCAAACGCGATTGACGTTTTCCGAAATTTTGCGGGTAAAAAGGGTCCATAAATTGTCAAGTTGCACATAATTATTTTCATATCAGCACACTTTCTATTGGTCAAGGCAGGTTTTTTTTTGTTGTTTTCGTCGTGAGTGACGCGAAACTCGTTATTTAAATAACTGGTTATCGCTTACGAAATTTCGCTTTAAATATTGCTAACCGTTAGCTAGCCTAGACCTCGTGACCGCACCTTAACTTCGGCATGATGTCACTTTTCAAAAACCTCATTTGAAAACATGGTTAAAACATTTAACTCTATGCTGAAAAAACATATAGCACATGACCAGCTTAAACCTGCAAAGGCTACTTGTCAACAAAATCATAGCTAGGCCTATGACTATGCTATTTGTATGAAGAAAATTGGTAAATATAGAGATACGGCTGTGATTATGTTCACTTTCTGCAATGTGTGTGTTATTTAAATTATTAAAAACGTTTTGATATTGAGCATGTATTTGCTTACATAAAATGCTGGTTAAAAGTTGATCAACTCTGATGTAGCCTGTTCATCTAAAAATACTTGAATAAAAGTAAAAACATTCCTCTGCTTTGTAGATGGAGATGCGCTCTCAGGACCAAGCTTTGATTCGCCAGCTGATGGATCTTCATGACGGAATTCAGGAATTGAAGCAGGAGTGTGCAAAAGCCATAGAAGATGAGGAAGAGGAGGAAGAGGAACCTTGCTGGGACTCTGGGAGTGAGGGTGGGGGGAGCAGTATGTCCTCCTTCTCGGGAGAAATGAGCTTTTACCCTTCTATCTACTCTTTTAGCACATGTATGAGCCCTGCTCCTCTGGGAACTTACCTGCCCAAACGTGCCTTTAGTAGACGCAGCTCTGTTCCCTGAAACCTCCAGTTCAGATCACATGTGCTTAACATGTTCCAATATGCATGTTACATTAGTGTTGAGTCTCACAGAAGAATAAATGAGCAATTACTTATGTGAGAAATGTTTCATACATGATACTGTATTTAAAACAACTGAAGTAACACTGCCTTGTGCCCAGAACATGCTACAGTATATGTAAAGTGAAGTTTTACACTGTGAAAAAACTAGACAAAGTCTTTGGTGATAGACTACTGTTCTACCTGAATGGACTAATAGAGATACATAGAATGCACTGAGGAGGTTTGTTTTACTTAAACAGCACTTAGATATCTGTAAAAGTATTTTCTCTCATATTACAAAACCGAAGTGCCTCTTCAAACTATGACACTGACAGCAAATGAAAGTTACCAGAACATTGTTTTGAAAGATGAAAAGTCAGTGGAAAATAAAGAACACTGATAATCTCATTTTTTTTTGTGACAAATATCACTAATGATATGCTATGACATTCTTTGACATCATGTCGTATATAGTACCACAAGCATGATAATAAAAACCTACATACCTGATCAATGTTGAGATTAATCATTTCAAGATGCAATGAGTATAAATCAAGACATTTTAATAAACAGATGTTTTTTGCTAATAATTCATGTTCAAAGCTAAACAAATACCAGTCATACAGCAGATGATCACACAATCTTATTAGTATAAAGAGCAGATATGCCAAATTAATCATAGAAATTGTATTTATGCCTGCATTCAAGTCTCAACTAAACTTCTTAATTGCCTTTACATCTGGTATTAAATACATTATTAAAAGGATATTTTTAACTGCAATCATGCAATCATAAAAATCAGAATCTCTCCATGACTGATGTGGTGTTTTGGATGCATTTACACCTGCGGTCAAGTGCATTCCAATTGTGATTTAATCACCAAAAATGCCAGGTGTAAAGGGAGGTATATGTAGTTTTGAGTTAAAAACTCAGCACCCAGTTTGACAAAGATTTGGTCAAGTTTTCACATACGTGAACATGCTTTCAGTGTTTTCAATACAAAGTGCCAGCAAAGTGCACTCCAGGACAGGAGAGTTATCTGTGTTCCACATCTGCTCGCCAGGGCATTGTTCTCTCATGAAGCTCTGCGGGGTCACAGGTGCTCTGTGCTGTCAGCGTCCAGGAGCAGAGATCTGTTCTCTCGTCTGAGCCTCTGAATCTCCTTATTGAGTCCCAGCAGAGTCTGAGCCAGCTGACGGTCCTGAGAGCGCATCTCCAGCTGCATGACAATCACACAGCAACAGATCAGACACATTCACATATCTATCTATCTATTCTGATTCTTCCATCCATCCATGTATCTGTCTATATCCATCGGTTTTTCTGCCCATATGTCTATCCATCCATATATCTGTCTATCATTCATCCTTCCATCCATACATCTGTCTATCATGTAGCCTTACATTTATCTGTTTTTCTGTCCATCCATCTATCTGTCTATTCATTTGTCCTTCCATTTATCTGTTTTCATGTCCATCCATCTTTCCATATATCTGTAATTCATCCTTCCATATACGTTTTGTGGTCCATCTCTATCTATCCATCTTAAAATGTAAAAGCATCAGTGTTTTCTAAACTCACCAGTTCTGATCTCAACCAAGTTATGGCTCCGTCTATTTTGGCTCTCCGAAGCTCTTCGTTTACTTGTAAACTCTTTCCGATCGGATGAATAGCCGTCTCAGCAGAAGCTCTCGGTTCCGCTGATGTTCTGAAAGCATGTAACAGCTTGTTCTTGATGTTCTCCAGAACCATGATGGACACAGAGTCCTCATACTGAGTGTCGGAGTTCATCGTGATATCCAGTCGAGCACAACTGAGTTCTGGTCCAAATGACCCTCCGAAAGAATTGAGTGCTTTTATACCGCTCCTGTATTTCTTATTGCCTTTCTTCTATCCGACCGAAGCTGCGTCCATTCTTTCACATAAGTCTTCCTCCTCCTTTGGCACACCGTGTCTACTAACTAAATTGCAGAGATCGATACAGAGATTCCGTCCCGGATCTGAAGCAATGTTTTTGTGTCTCTCTTGCTCTGGGACCAGCTTGTTTTGTCACTGTTTCTATGGCAATCCTGCCCCTCCACCCCATCTCCGTCAGTAACCCCAATAAGAATAGAGGGACATTGTAGACAAAGACTATTGTTGCATTTGAAGAACTGAAAAGATTCCCCTCCCCTTCTCCTTCATTCTGCTCCTCTAAGCCCCCATTCAAGCATTGTGTGAGAAATAGGGTGTGAGAAAGATCTCAGTCGTGTCTTTGTGAGGCATCACTGTCTCTGTTTTACAGCAAGTTTTTTTGACCTTTAGACTGGTTTTAGCAGCTGAAAGCTCTCCCTTTCAGTGTTGCGAACAAATGAGCGGTTGGGAAGTCGGACACCGTGTTACTGAACAGTTTGTTGAGAGCGAGAACTTTTTTTTTTATCACTTTTGCGGATAAAGACATGGAAATCTCATAGGAATGGAGAATCCACGTCTTTATGGCAGGCTGAGAACAATCTTTTCGCTCTCTCTAGAGAAACAGGAACAGAAGTCTAGTGTTCTGCCTCCTGTTGTGTACAATGACTCCGACAAGGGAATAAGTGAGAAAAGGAAGGAGGGAACATATTGAAAGACATGACTGACCAAATCCTATCAGCTCTTAAAGGATCTTTTATACATCACCTAAAGAAAGCTGAACGAGAGACACAATTACGTGCACAGTAGAGGAAAAAATGCAAGCACAAATGCATTTCCTTCAGTTATCTGCAGACTATGGACTTAATGAGTGCATCAGTAAATGTGATAGATCATGCAAACTAAATATTAACAATTACTGGATGCGTTGCTTGAAATAATGCAACAACAGAGGCTGAAGGTGCTGCTTGGCATGACGATCGGGAATAAGCCATTTATCTAAGAATGACTTATGATAAACGAATTACTTTTTGCAGATACGCTTAAAAAAACCCATATGTATGTATATATGTATTAATATACTGATTTGCATGTGTATAGATAGCCATTTTGATTCATTTTAAAGGCTTTTACTTAATATTCATCACAATACGCTTCAAACTGATTTCTTTTTTTAATTAAAATGGCCATTCATATTTACAAAAACTGTTAAAAGCAAAAACTGATCATTACATTATAAAATGCATGTCATATACAGTAAGAAAATATTACATGGTACATAAGGTTAGCATTTATGATGATATGTAATCCCATTTTGGTATAAACAACTCTTAGTCGTGTAGTTTTATAATAGCTTAAAAATCAAAACAACTGAAAAAAAAGGCAAAAGGCAAAAATAAGGTGCTTCTCTGTGATGGGGTTAACCATAGGCATATTTATCTGATGCAGCTCTGTTGTTTGGTGTGATCTGTCCACTCAACTTCAT
Source organism: Enteromius radiatus (assembly GCA_032357445.1). Lineage (NCBI taxonomy): Eukaryota > Metazoa > Chordata > Actinopteri > Cypriniformes > Cyprinidae > Enteromius > Enteromius radiatus. The sequence goes on from JAUCMS010000038.1 coordinate 11,521,850, forward strand.
CAGCAGCTTGACGATAAGGCCAGCCTAGAGAAAAACACAAAGACTATCAGCTCAAGTTTCACATTATCACAGTGAATGTGAAGATGTAAAGACACATACCTGTTTGGTGTGCACAATAAAGTTCTTCTTGTTCTCTAAACTGTGTATTTGGACGTATTGGTCAGCCTGACCCAGCTGCCACATAAATGTCCCATACTCCAAACTAAGATGAAGCACCTGATTTAAATAACACCACAATGTCTCAGAAGATTCAAGGGATAAATTACATGCAAGCGCATCCATCTGTTTGATAGAAAGTAACCGGAATCTCACTTTTGTCTCCATGTTCATTAGATGCAGGCCTTTGGTGTTCACCCCCACATACACTCGGATGACCTTGTGGGTACTGGAGCTGGCCTTGGTGAATACCTGTCCTGTGAAGAAAGCCGCCCCATAGGTGGGGATATCCCAGCAGTTCTGCAGAAAGAGTCTCTGGAGGTGGTGCATTTCTTTACTCACGCCCTCACTGGTGCTCAGACTCTACAGACACAAAATCAGACCAGCTAAGAGTGCAAGAACATTAAAAATCGTACCCAACATTTTAAAAATGGCCTGAACTGACGCACCTTGTACTCGTGAAGTATCCTGTTGGTCCAGTGATGTGCTTTGCTCTTGACCTTTGAGATCGGAACTATGGATTTGAGGTTCTCCTCACTGCATTAAACAAGAAATATTTGCGCATTTTACTACTAACATGGAAACGGTCATTGACCACATAGAGAAATTGATTAGTGATTGAGCAACTTACTTCAAAAAGCCCTGTTTGTGCTTCTTGCTGTCGTAGTTTCCATAAATGATCTGCAGGAGGAGGCTGGCGAGAGTAATTAGTTTGCTGTCTGATGCTGATAGAAAGCCTTTGAGGAGGCAGTGACGAGCTTCATCAAACAGCATGAGGATGGACTTCGGATCTTCAACCTAAGAGGAAAAATCAATTGAGTTTCACAGCAGGATGTAGAAGAAGACTCCAGCCCAGTCTCACATATTATACGAGATGGCTAATTCGTACAAGTCAACGTTTGCTAAATCATACGTATTTTACGAGTTGCAAATTCGTATGAATTTGTACGATTTATCTACACCTAAGCCCGCCCTTAAACGAGGAGGCAAATTAGCATGAATTAAGTACGAATTGGTTGTGAGACTGTGTTGGAGACACCATTAAATCATTGTTTTAAAGGTGCTGTATGTAGATTTGTAGAAATTACCAGGGTTACCCAGACCAAAACAATCACAGACATTCAGTCCCAGATAGCATTGTTTTATTTCTTATTTTTCAGATAAGTATGTTAATTTAGTATGTTTCTTAAATATCTGCAAAAATCACATTTTCACGCTTTAGTAAAGTTAAAATCTTTTATACCGCACCCTTAAAACATCATGTCGATCAGTTAGACTAAAAACAGATTGACCAAAGATGGCAGAAACCTTTTTTTCTATTTCTAAGGGTAGCCGGACATCTCTGCGCAGGAAGAGCTGTGGAGTTTCTCTTTGGGGATCTAGAGCGGTGAGATCAGTCACTATCTCGCTCCAGATCCCTAAGTGCTGCAAGGGCTTATGGTATGGCTTCAGCTGCAGAGCTAAAAGACACCACAGGGTTACATTTGTCTCAATTCAAAATCAAATAAGAAAGTGAAGGTGATGTGTCTCACTAAGGTTCTCTGAGCAGATCCAGATGGTGAAGTACTGCTGTGTCTCCTGCGATAGTCTCATGCCCTCCATGATCTGCTGAACTGTTGTGTTGTTCCCATGTTTCAGTTCCACGGTCCTATATGATCCATCCATGCGATATATTCTCAACTTCTCGTACTGAAACACACCAAAACACGCAACTCAGCATCTCCAGGACTTGAAACAGAACTGCAGCATTGTGTTGTAGGAAGTTGTGGTTTCACACTCACTGGTTTATTGTTGGCTTGCTGAAGGAGTTTCACAGTCTCTTCCCAGTTGTTCTGTTTGCTCTCTTCACATACTTGAAGGGGGGATCGTTTCTGTTGGTCTTCAATGTGCTTACAATGAAAAGAAATCCCAAAAATAATCAAATTAATTTGTTTAGAATTTAGAGTCAGGTGTAACTGTTGTATTCATGGTGAGAGGTGAGAATAGAAAAAATACATTTTAATTAATATATTGAGTCAGAATTATTTGTTTTTCATTTAATTCCAAAAATCATTAGGATACTAAAGTAAAGACCACATTCCATAAAGATATTTTTTTTAAAGGAATAGTTCAAAAATGTAACCAGCCTGGTTACAAAATTTCTTCCTCTAAATATCTTAAATATCTCAAAATATATTCCTCTGAAGATAAAAAAAATCTACAACTACTTGAGGGTGAGTAAATGGTGAAAGAATTTTCCTTTTTGGGTGAACTATTCCTTTAATGTCCTACCATAAATATATTCAAAATGTAATTATTGATTAGTATTGATAAGGACTCCACAGCTTTAAAATTTAAATTAATGATCACCCACAGATTCCAGATTTTCAAATTAGTTTCCTGTCCTAACAAACCATCAATGAAAAGGTTTTTGAGCTTAAATCTCAATTTAGAAAAAATGGGTTACAATTAGTCTAAATAAGCTCAAGTAAAAAATGATAATGAAATAAAACACAATATGAAAAGATTTATTTATTTTGAGGTTTGCAATTAAAGTTCAAAGTGTTTTTAATTACATTATTTTCTGTTAAAACAATTATATTAATATGATTTATATTATATTTAATTTAAAAGAATAGTGTTTCAAAGGTACATGTTATCTGAATAGAAAAAAGGGAAAATTAGCATAGATGATTAAATATAAAATATGGTATTTCTCACTCTGTCTATCTCCGGGTGTTGCAGAAGGAGCTGTACGATTTCTGCATGACCACCAATGGCTGCAAAGTGTAAAGGAGAGCTCAGCTGGCCGTTCAGCAGATTGGGGTTACACTTCCCTTTCTCCAAAAGAAGCTTGGTGGCCTCCACTTTTCCATGCCTGAAGAAGACAACATATCAATTTATATTCTTGAGGCCCTTTTAGATCTGGATGTGATGGGGTAGAACAGAAGGAAAATGGATCCAAGTGATCTCATGTTTCCAAATGAGAAATAAAGAGGCCTAAACAAACACTTCGTATGTAGTTACTTATTTAAAGAAACAGGAAGCTGATATATACCAGCATGCATAATGAATGGGTGCCCAGTGGTCGCTGTCCAGCTGTTTAACCGATAAACCACCATCCAGCAGTTTAGACAGAAGTTCAGTGTCTCCTTCACAGGCACTGCGGTGCAGAGGGAAATCATCCACCCACTGGCGCTCTCTACAGGACACAGAGTGGTGACAAAAACATGATCAGTCCCACAACAGATGCATATTTGGATTGTTCTGGTATGGAATTATCTCTGATTATCAATGGCTTAATAACACAGAAGAGCAATGGCATTTTAAGTGCATGTACTGACTTGTCTTCTGTGACGCTGCTCATACTGTGCTGCCATTTGTCTCTCTTTGGAATCTGAATTTTGGAATAATCCGGTGCTCCCAAGCCAAAGTAAGGGTTGATGATGACTTTGTCCACCTTAATGCAATCATAAATATTATTTTATGTCTCACTAAGAAGCATTTATTTAATTAAAAATATTTGTAACATTTAAAATATCTATTTTGTATTTGAATTCATTAAAAAATTTATTTTATTTGTATTTTAAGTTGATTTTTCGAGTCGTCATTCATCATAATCATTCTAATACCTTGATTTGGTGCTCAAGAAAAAAAATACAAACATTAATATATTTATATTATAAAATTTCTGTGAAATCAATATACATTTTTTTTTAAATATAATAGACAGCATTTATTTTAAATACAAATCTTTTGTAACATTAGAAATATCTTTACTGCCATTTCTGATCAAATAAAAAGTTCTAAATTCTTTCTTATTGACCACAAACTTTTAAAACTTCAATTCTAAGCATACTGATTCATATTGGTCTATGAATCCAATTCAAAACACAACCTATTTCCTTTCTGGCCATAATCAATCAACTCACTCTGTTAGTGTACTGCAGATCTGACCCATAGAGTGGGTTTTCAATGCACAAGTCAGCTTTCTCCAGGGACATCATCTTGCTCTTGATCTCCAAAGCTGTATAGCCCATGTGGAGCAGGCTGTCAGTTTGCTTGCTTTCCACTGCGTAGGCTGGGTTACTCACATTAGTTTTCACACGGTCTACCGGAGCTGGCCGAAAAAGTGCAGGAATGGCATGAGGCACAGCGTGCTGCTCTGCTAGCCACCTGACACAAACAGAGACAGAACTTTAATGTAGATAACTTGAGAGCATCTGGATGCGTTTAGTATTTAGTATTGTCCAGTCCTACAATGAGAATGTCACCTCTACCTTTTGATAACCAAAATGCTACTTTTTATTTTAGAATAATAACAATAGTGGGGCCATCCCACGAAAACGGTGGCTTTTGCGTCCATGCCACTTAAAAACAACAGTATTATGTATGCTTTCATCAATATTACATAAGCTTATTTTAAATAATTTAAATATCATTATACTGGTTAGGTTAGGCCTTCACATTTTTCTTCTTCAGCAGTACTTTTAATTTGCAAAATTATATAAAAATCACATTTGTATATTTGCATTATTAACATAATATAGTCTCATTGTAAAGCAATGTTTTAGACATAAGTATGCCTTATATATATATATATATATATATATATTTATTGGTGTCCCCTGATTTCATATCAGCCCTGTTACCCTCATCCAAAAACCCTTGTGCCTTTGTGAACTTGACTATTATCTAGCAATTAGCTAATTTGTTTGAAATAGTCAAACCTGTTACTGTCAACCTTTTACTTTTTAGTAGCAAACTGGTCACAGAGAAATTAAATTGTCTTTATATGATCATAATATATATGTAAAGTCCTACCAGCATGACTTTTAGACATGATGTTCAAACTTACTTGTCCAGAGCAAGAAGCATCTTTGAGGTGGTGGAGGAAAAATGGGCACTGGTTTCACTACACACACGCATAATGT
>JAUCMS010000038.1:11529418-11537469 GCA_032357445.1 Enteromius radiatus
GACAGGGAAAAAAAAAAAAAAAAAAAAAGAAATCGAGAGAGAGAAAGAGAGGTTGATATCAAATTGAGAAGGGTAGACAAAATAAGAGGGAGTACATAAGAAAATAAAGTGTACAAGATGAACGTGAACAGATTCAGAACTACAGATTTAGAGCGAAGAATTCAGGACTTTTCCTTTTTTTCTTCCTTGCCTGCAAATCTCTGCAGTGGAGGTACACGGCCCTCAACGTCATCCACCTCCTTAAAACATTCATTTTGCTTCTCACATCAGACAGCACTCAGGCGCACAGGCTACGTTTTTACATCAAACACAATTCGGCACGTACAAAAGAAACCACACATACACACAACCTGCGCACAGAAAAAACACACGGGTCATTCAATACATGAAAACACACCCTTTCTGTAGATTCAGCAACTAGGTCTGTGCCTCAGCCATATGAAGTCAACCCAAGCATAAACAACCCGTCGATACTTTTTCTTCAGAGCATCATTAAATTCTTGTTTCTTTCAATTACTTACAAAAAGAAAAGAAAAAGGCAAACCCTGCACACAATGCAGACGATGCAAAGGTTATTGTCCCGTTTAAAAGGTTCTTGCTTGATTGTAATGTGTTATTTTGCATCTTTAAGTCTTGGTTAGGTTCTTGGTTTGGGCCAGTGTTCCCCACTCAGTTTCTCAATGACCTCCGTAGCAAAAAAAAAACAAATCTCCTGGCACTATGAGCTTATCATAGTGCCATGATCAAAATACTAAGTACTTCAGTGTTTGTCCCAATAGTCTACGCCCAAGCCACAACAAATCTTTTCCAATATTTATTTCCTGCGTCGAACAGCAGTTTTGATTTTGCGTCCAGCGATTGAATTCTGCCCAGATGGTGTTGCATTGAAAGAACTCTTTCCTGACCTGTTGTTTGGACAAAAGGTCACATTAATAAACTGGTTTCATGTAATGGTTACCAGTTACATTAAATGATAAGAAACATGAGTATTAAATATTTGAAGAAACGTTTAAGCCGACGAAAGACGTTTCTTACCCAATGTTAAAAGCAGGGGCCCCACCAAAGCTGAAGCCTCCACCAGAGGGAGGATTTATAGCAGGCATGGCAGGACTGGCGGCAGGAGTTGCTGGAGCTGCTGATCCAGCCCCAAAAGCAAACACATTATTGGTGCTCCCTGATGCTCCAAATCCACCAGTGCTTCCAAACTGGAACCCTCCTTCAAAAATAAGTGGGGTAACTGTTATATAGATGCATACAAATAACTAAAGGGTTATTGGCAGGCTTTACTAGGTAGCATGGTGGTTTTTTCAGCCTCAAAATCTCAAGTTTCAACTTATAAAGCCCTACTGTTTTGGTAGTACTTTGGTAATGTGTTGACTTTAGAATGACTTGAGATTTCCAGTAAATGTCCTCTTATGCAAATGTAACAAATCTCTCTAACCTTGGCCTGTGGTGGAAGCAGTAGATCCAAACGTAGGCGCAGGGTTGGCTTGCTGCCCGAATACAGGGGCAGAATTGGGCTTGGCTCCGAACGCAGAAGCTGGGGAAGCGGTGGCTGAGAATGAAGGTGCTGCTGACCCAAATGCAGGAGCACTGGGTTGAGATGCACTCTGTCCGAAGATAGGGGTCTGTCCAGAGCCAAAGCCAGATGAAGGTGTGGCAGAACTGAAGACAAATGGAGAAGGGTTGGCAGGTGGAGCTGGAGCTACAAGAGATAAGTGAAGTTAGACACATTTGTACAGAATGACATCCAAGAGGTCAAATGCACACTAGACAACAATGGGACATATGGTGGCAAACTAACCAGCAGAGGTTGGGGTGGAGGACGCAGCAGCACCAAATGTGAAAGCAGGGGAGGATGAGTTCGTGCCCGAGCCAAACTGGAAAGGGTGTGCTGGGGCAGGTGCAGCAGAAGGTGCTGCAGGGGGTGCAGGCTGACTATCCTGCGGCTGCTGTCCAAACACAAAAGCCTTTGCCATGGTTTGTTCAGAGGAAGTACTCTGGCCAAATACAAAAGTACTTGAGGGAGCAGGTGTAGGAGCCAGGGAAGAGGTAGTGGGAGTGCCGAAAAGGCTGGGGGTGGAGTTGGAGGAAGCTGGGGTGCTTGAGGAGTTGGCCATTAAGCCAAAAGTGGGCTTTGGAGCAGATGTGTCTGAAAAGCATATAGTTGTAGAGTAAAACTGAGGTACTACTAGAACATACGACTAAAGCCATTAGGAAATTAGAAAAAGACACCTTCACTCACCTGTCACACTTTGTCCAAAACTAAATGATGGCTTTGGAGGTTCTGCTGACTCAGCAGGTTTCCCAAATGTGAGCGTAGGCTTGGGAAAATCCTTTGGAGGGTCTGGCTCACCGAAAGAGAAGCCCAAGGTTGGTGCCGGTTTGTCAGCTTCCTTGGAAGCACCGAATAAGAACGCAGTGGAGGGTGCAGAGGTATCCTTTTTCTCTTCTGTTTTTCCGAAGGTGAAGGTGGACGTCACCTGCGTTTGCTCTTTCGATGATGCTTCCCCAAAAAAGGCTTCAGAAGAGATATCTACTAAAGACTTGCCAAAAATAGGAATGACATTTGCTGCCGTTGTTGTGGTGGTGGTTGAAATGGTTTCTGAGGGAGCAGGAGCATCATTTTTCTCAGCTTTGGACTGGGCCACAGAGAAACTAAAGGATGAATTTGAGCTTCCTTTCTCACTGGGTTTAGCTCCAAACAAAAATGCTGAGTTTTCAGAACCAGAAGCTTGAGAGCCAAAATTGATTCCATTGCCTCCACCAAATTTAAATCCCGCACTAGAATCCTGAGACTTATTCTTTTTTTCGAGCGAGTCATCCATGGATGCACCAAATGCCTTTGACACACCCTCTTTTGTTGCTGTGGATTCTGACGAGGAGCTACCAAGTTTGACCCCACTAGAAGCTGCATCCGAGGATAAGCCTCCAAATTTGAAGCCCTCTGATTTGGAGGTTGAGTCAGAGGACCCGATTCCAAATTTAAATCCTCCTGTTGTGGAATTAGTATCTGAGAAAGTGCCTCCAAACTTCAGACCAGCAGAGGTTGAGTCTGTAGAGCCGGTACCAAATTTAAAACCAGATGAACTTGAGTCTGTACTGTTGGATTGAACGCCAAAAGATGAACTAAAACCTGAAAAAGAAAAGAGAATTCTGGTTATCACCCTGCTTCTACTAAACCGAAAACAGCTGCTTCGAAGTCTCCTGACTTATGAAAATATCATTGCAATGCACTTTACCTTTGGACTCTATTTTAGCTCCTGGTTTTGCTGACTGGCAGGCCACACACTGCTGGTCCTCTGCCTTATTCTGAACACAGCACACCTCACACTCCCAGCTCCCCTCAGGTTTCTTGAACTTGTCCCCGAATCCTAACAAAGGCGCAGCAGTGCTTGGAGGTGCAGAGGCTGGAGCAGAGACAACTGCGGCTACAGCTCCTATAATACAGTAAGACATGAGGTATGCAACAATTAGTTTGAAATGCAAATGAGTTTTATATAGCAGGGCTTCCCCCCAAACTAAGGTAAATCCTTCTCTAGTATTCCATGGATTTTACAGTGCTATCCATTTTTGCGGACATTAAAATGTTAACTGCAAAACTGAAACTTTACCTGGTTTAGAGCTCTGACAAGCTACACATTTGACATCCTGTGCCTTGTTTTGAACCATGCATACATCACAATCCCAAGACCCTTCTGGCTTTTTAAATTTGTCCCCAAATCCTAACAGTCCAGTTGCTGAAGAAGCGGTTGTTGTTAATGTAGTGGTTGTAGAAGAGCTGGCAGAGAGAGTGGATGAGACCTCAGAAAGAGCTGGTAGAGTCAGGCTGGATTTCACTCCAGTCCCAGGTTTGGCTGTGTCACAAGCTACACATTTAACTACATCCGGTTTGTTTCTGACCAAACATGTGTCACAGTCCCAGCTACCAGCTGGAGGAGCAAAGAGGGAACTGATGCTTGCTGGAGCCTCTGTGGGTTTATTCTCCGATTTGGAGGAAGAGTCTGTGTTAGGTTGTGGAGCCAGACAAGCCACACACTTTTTGTCTGAGGACTTGTTTTCCAATAGGCAAGCGCCACAGCTCCACGAACCTGCAGGTGGTCTGAACTTATCACCAAAACCAAGAGGAGCCGAGGATGTTGATGCAGACAGTACAGGTTTATCAACCGAGTTCTGAGCAGGGAACGCAAATCCTGAAAACAAGAAAATCATAAATGCATACAAAAAACAAAACAAAGACTTTCAAAACTTAACATGGGGGAGAAAAAAAAAAAAAAACCAGGAAAAGCAAATATTACCAGGTCCCTTAAGTATGTCCAATACACTGCCCTGTTTTAAGACCTTGGCTGGTTTGAAGGGTCCTCCAAACTCCTTTTCTTCACTGGCCACTGATTTGACTGCAAAACATGCATTAAAGAAATAAATACAGTAACATAACTTTAAATTAAAACATCTTTCCAAATCAAAACTTACCCGGTGCTAATGTTGGAACAATTTTCCCATTGGAATAAGAGGGGCCTGTTTTCATAGTAGGCGCACTGAAGGTGAATCCAGACTGCAATGAAGAATCTTTATCATTACAGATCCTTGTTTGGTATTAAACGGAAAGGATGAATGAATAAATAAGACTTACAGATGGAGAGAAAGATGGAGGACTAGCAGCTGTTGCCTTGACGATAGGCGAAGAGAACGTGAAGGGAACAGATGGTGGTGTGGATGGCGCAGCTGGCTCCTGATTAAACAAATAAAAACGATGTGTTACAAATACTTGTCCACCATAACTGCTATGAATCTGTGTCAGTTTGATAAATTAAGACTACATCAGAGCGCACAATTCTAACACTGTGTCTTTTATAAAATAAAATAAAATTTGTCTTTTTCTTGTTCAGAGCTTTTGTCCTAAATAGCCACGACTGTGACATGCAAAACTTCTAATTTAGAAATGGTTTCCATTTCTGTGACGACATGGCATACAAAAACAAATGACAGACAGTAGGGCTGGGTGATTTAATCGTCGATTTACTCATGCAGATTTCGTCAGTAAAGCTGGTTCTTTGATTAGCGGTAAATCTCAATTAGCTGTTTTTAAAATGTAAAAAAAAAAAAAAACTGCTTTACTGACAAGATGAATAAATTGACGATTACATCGCCCAGCTCTAACAGACAGTAGATAATCTCAGGAGATTATTCAAAGTTAAACGTGTCCAATATGAGTTTAAATATATTACGTGAGCCATACTGAAAGCAACAAGATCATTTACCTCAGATCTTGAAAATAAATTAAAAGCAAAGATTACCAATAAAACTGAATTCACTGCGAACCAACAAGTGTATTCCATGACAAAGATGCTATCACTCACTCACTATGTAGATCTGTTTTAAAAAGCTTTAATATTTATTAGATTATTTATAAGAATGTATCCATTTCGTTGCAAATGCCGAGCGCTTCCAGAGAGTGCCCACCCACAGGCTTCTGATTGGCTGTGATATTTGATCATGTCACACCTAAATTGCTTGTCGCGTAACGTCTAGGTAGGACACAGTGTAAGGGGTCAGAGGGGAGGTAATACTTTATTTGCTGCCGGTTCCTCAGAGACAGTTGTAAGTGGTGTTGTGATGGAGGCGATCGAAGAGGTTGGGGGAGAAGAGGAGAAATTAAATGTTGGCAAAGTGAAATTGCTGGGAAGAGAGGCAGGTGGCAGGTCTGGGTCCTCTGCAACCTGAAAGGAGAACAGCTTATATGAGCATCAAACCATCCCGTTAGATAGCTTCAAAACAAGTTCTTCTCAAAAGCATATAACCAGCAGGTTCTCTGACCTCATCGTCAGGTCTTTTGGATGAAGGTCTAATGGCCCTTTCCCTCTTCATTTTGCCCCCTCCTGAACCAGCACTGCTGGTCGCTGGGGTGCTGGACAAGGGGTAGGACAGACTGCTTGTGCTGGAGACAGAGGAATTGATGGACTAAGTATGTATGCAAGCGAAGTCAAAAACAGTTCCTTGTCCCATCCAAAAAGCAAAGAAAAAAAAATTCTAATGATTGCAAATTATTCACTTACCTGGAAGAGGGACCCTGGACATGACCTGAAGTGGGAGGGGATTGTCTTAACGGCTACAAAAAGGGAACACAAAAGTTAGTTCTCTGGAAGCGCTCAAAACAGCAACTCCATTGCAATAGTCCACCTTCTAAGGCTTGCCATTTTCTCTAACATTTTTATTTCAAGATGGACAATGTACAAAGTGTGGGGCCAATGAGATTTAATTATTTATTTTAAAGTAGTGTCTTTATGCTCACCCAGTCTAAATCCATTTCAACAAACAATTAAAATAGCAGTTTTGTGAAGTTACAAATGACAATAACTTGAAATAACTTAAAATGGAACAAATGGATCAAATATGCCCCCCTCGTTTTAGTTTTTTTTTAACATGTTGAACTCTAATGTAGGATACATTATGATAAATACTGAACTCACAGTGTCCTTGTTGCTTTTCTCAACTCCTCTGTTCACTCCACCTGGGGTGAGAGACGGTCTAAAGGACATTGAACGATTACCAGACACTGCAGCAGCTGCAGGGACCACCAGCTTCTGCACAGGAGGGACTGATGGCTCCAGCTGTGTGTCAATATAACAATATTACAAATACAGCAGTTCCCTATACCACTGTGCAAAGGATATCAGGCTTTCCATTTTCTGAGCAATGTAAAAAAAAAAACAAATTTTAATTACACAGGGATTTTAAAACTCTCCGTCCATAATTTCAAGACCTGAATAAAAGTAGCATTAAACATTGCAATCTCTTGGACATTAAATACATGAACACCTCTGCTATTCATCAAGTGTCCTCACTTAAACTGCAAAACACCACACTCAGCCCTGGATATTTTGGAGTATGTACATCCGCCACAAATGGTTATTACAGGCTTTGGGTTTCTGGTGGTGGGTGAACAGGCACATTGTTTGAGATTAGTAGCCAGCTGCCACAGTTGTCAACAGTTAAAGATAAGCAGAGGAAGCAAAGTGAAAGTTGCCAATTTTACAATGCACACTAAGGCACAATAATAAATGGCTTCTATACATGAAAACCATGTATGGATTTCTTTCTCGACACATCCAAGCTTGACCCCATATTTGACACTTCAACAAAATCTTAAGCTGTGTGTATTAAGGCACAAGACTTACCCGTTTCCTCTTTGCCTGGAAATTTGAAATGTCAAGGTCTGTGTGATTCAGTGACTAAAAAAAAAAAAAAAAGAAAAAAAAATGGGAAAAGGTTTAAAGAGCGTATAAACTGAATATTCAACTGAAGTGAATTTCAAAGTGTTGTAATGTAACTGCTATGACAATACTTACAGCTGACAGAGGTGATGAAACTGTAGACGGAATTCTTTTTGCATCCTGCAAGTTACCAAAAACATGTTTCAGGATAGACTTTGGCTTTGTTCCCCAAATTTAAGGGAACTATAAGTTTAATAACTGCTTAATTTACAGAAACATTTGGTCAATTTTAAACTCTTTATTTTTTTTATTTCTTTTTTTTAATCCACATACACCATAGCTCAGGCAGTATACTCACAGCAAGAGGACTGGACATGCGCTCCAGGGACTGTAGGATGCGCCTCGCTGTGGCACTGGTAACTCCACAGGGTTGAGATCCAGCTGGCTTTGCCTTTATCTGTCTTCTCACGGGAGGCTGTGAAACAACAGACCAGAATTTAAAGGAACAAAAATGGCATTCCAGTTTAAAATGTAATACCGTATAATAGTGCTGGTGTATAGAACCAGAGCCCATCATTGGAATGATTGTTCAGACCTGGTAAGGTGTAGCCGGGCGTGAACGAACCGATCTCATCGCAGCAGCTCCTCCATACGTGGTCTTCCCTGGGTAGAAGGGTGAATCCCCCAACTGACTGGAGTTCAATACTGAACTGTTTAACACTGACTGAAAGAGAACAAACATGCCTAACATTAATCTCATAAAAAAAAAATATATATATATATATATATATATTAGTGCTGGGCAATGATTAATCGCGATTAATCGCATCCAAAATA
>JAUCMS010000038.1:11537830-11549369 GCA_032357445.1 Enteromius radiatus
CGATTAATCGCGATTAATCATTGCCCAGCACTAATATATATATATATATATATATATATATATATATATATATATATCTTAGAATAAGGTCCCTTATGCTCATTTTAATAAAACAAATAGTGAAATATAGTAAAATATTACAATTTACAATAATATTACCAATTTTTCTCACGCCATGTGACCCCTCATAAAGCAATCATTGTAATAATACTCAGATGCAAACAAGTAAGTGGAGTCAAACTTAATATTAAAAAAGTTATGACTAGCCTGATTTACCTTGTAATTTTTGTAATTTAATATTACATAATTTAATGGACTTGTATTCTTGTGATAGTAATTTAATTTTACAGACCTTTCAACAAAAAATATGAATTACTTACTGATGTGGAAGTCCCAAAGACTGACAGGTTGAAGGCTGGTTTCTTGAGCCCAGAGTGGGCTGTCTGTGATCCAGAATGGGTGCGTTCCATCTCTGGGGACCAGAGGATCGGCACAGTCTTTGATGTGGGCACATCTGGAAAATGATTAAGCATTGCTCTTAGTTCCAGCTATAACTAGCCTAGATTGCTCTTAATTCATATGCCAAGCATCACCACTTATCTATGGGATTCTGTTTAAAATAGAGGTTGCTCACCTTTATCAGATGCACGTGATGAAAAGCCACTGGTAGTCGAGATGTTGTCATCCTCATGCTGAGAGCTGGAGTCCTTAATCTCTTTAACCAGGGAAAAGTTGGAGGTTACAGCAAAAGGGCTCCCTGAGAAGGGCGCTGTGGATGTGGAGGGCTGGGAGAAGTGGGAGCTTGTGCCGCCTAATGCAGGGGAACCATCCAGAGAGGGGAAGTGAAGGTGGGTCCGATTGAGAGGGGGTCTTGACAGAGCTTCCTGGAAGCTCAGCGATGCTTTGCTTGTAGATGGTTCTGAAAAAAGAATTCAACATTTCATGTCAAGAACGCATGCAGCTTCTTAAGCAGTCACATACATAGCTCTTTAGGTTTTGGAATATCTACTGTGTGTATCTGCCGGACAGCACCAACTCATACCTGTGTTACTTGTGCTCGGCTCTGGAGAGTCTCGTCCATCTGGGAGAGGGGTGACTTCATCGTTGCCGTTGGGGGGAGGAGCCACATTGTTCCGGTCCACCCCGACTGCACCGGTATCACCCTCTGGAACTTCTCCATTTTTGAAGTATTTCTGCAGCCAGGAGGGGACTATGCTCTTCACTGTATCTGTCACTCGACTGATCAGGCCAGGTTGCTGCAGGAGCCAAAAGGAACAAAATTAGCATATAAGAGATAATAATAGCAATAAAAGACTAAGAGTAGTCACTTGAAACGCGTTAATAAAACTTAAACCATTGCTTCTAGCCTAAATACATAGTTCATAAGCTTTAATAATGCTCTAATTATTGGCCTCTAATTCTGATGCATTCACAGCAGTTATAAAATTTCTCCAAATCTGTTCTGATAAAGAAAACTCAACTACATCTTGGACAACCTGAAGGTGAGCACATTTTCAGCAAATTCAAAGTTTGGGGTGTAAATATTCCTTTGAGCATCCAGACTTATTTTGGACATTGTCATATCACCTTTGTCAGCCTTAACAAAACAAAAGGTAATTCTTAGTCTTATTTTAACCCTAAACCTTTTGGATTTAGGTTAGCCTTGAACAGATTAACAAAGTTAAGAGCCTAAGCAGTTCTACCCAAGTTTTCCATGTTCATGTGGCCTTCAACTTATCCACTGAGCATGAAGCCAGCTGCAAGAGAAGACATCCCAAACTTTGATTCATGAGTTAACAGGACGTTTCCCCTATTTACCTTACTGCACAAGCAGCGTGGCCTCCAAGGCTGGAGAGAGCTTGGATTTGAAAGCTTCAGTTGTCGTCTAAAAGGGGCCCTGGGGACCAAATCACTGTGCAAGCACTACAGGCTTATTGTTCTCTAAAAGAGCTCCAGGGTTTGGACACAGCAACACCACAGACCAGCTCTTTGGCTAAACGCTGTAAGCATGTGACCCACAGGCAGGTGGGAAAGCTAAATAGTCTATTTAGCCTCAGCAGAAGAGCCAGGAGAGATTGCGCAATCAAAACAGAAGGCCTTTAAAGCTTATAGATGCTTGGGATTTAAATACAGGCTAGAGCATGAACATAATTTATCTTCCTGCCTCACTCTGAGATCAAGACGACAACATAAGAAAGGATAAATAACATCAGCGGTGCTGCATGCATGCACTCCGCATACAAGACCAGCTGTGTGCACGGCTGGGGCCCCACACATGGGCTCAGGGTTGCAACATAAGTCACTTCCTGTCAACAGTGTGCACATGGCACCATCCAAGGTCAGCATGGCCAATCAATGCAATATCGGGCAAGTTACTTCCAAAATGTAATTCCCCCTGGTTTTACAGAAAAAGCCTAAGCCTAGTCCTAGACTAAATGTAATTCTGAGAGGTTTCATCTTTCACCCATGTTTTTCTCAAGATTCTCTAAGGCACTTTTATTTAAATAAAAAACAAAACAAAAAAAGAAATATCCTAATTGAACGATGGCCTAATCCTGGCTTATTCTAAGCCCTGTCTGTGAAACCAGCCTTCTATCTATGTTACTCTCATTTGAAAGTAATTAGTTCAATTACAGTATCACGGTCTCTGAAACACTTGAGTGTACTTTTGCATTATTTTTTTAATTACTTTCACCAAAATAACCACAGAAGTGGCACTTATGGAACAGAAGCAGTATTGTGTTTCCTAAGTAACCCCAGTAAACAAACCAGTGCTGCTTCTATAATAGTCATTATACTGCAAAACGTTGATAGAAAAACACTAAATTTTGCTGAAGACAATCATTCAGCCTCAGTGATAGATTAGTGTAAACTCCCCACCCCAAAATGTATCGCAGTTTGTTTAACATCGCAACCAACAGTCTTCACATTTTTATTGATTTTTAACTGGCTCATGGTGCATTACCATTACGAACCACAGTCAGCAAAGTTAGCTTACCTTGCTGACAATACTACGGTTAACAGAAGCTACATATCTTTCTCAACATACTCAGCCACGAGTCTTATTTACGTCTCTGGGTTCAAGCGGCATGGCAGACAGAGATAAATTTAATTTCTGTTGTTTAATCTTGCCTGCACTCTCGTCTGCCACTAGTTCCCTTCTCTGACTCTGGGTCACACGTATTGCAGCAGCAGAAAATACAAAATTTTACCCACTGATTTTTTTTTTATTTTTTAATTGTAACACGTGTTACTAAGATTGTTAAAGATATATTACCGTAATGTATTATATTACTGCATTACAGCAAAATGTAATGTTACAGCCCATCTATACTACCAAAAATGTGTGCAGAGGAAAAACATTGACTTACATTTAATTACAATTTAAACTCCCATATATGATGTCATCTAATTAATAAAAACACATGTCAGCTCACCTTTCCCTGCAATGTTTAAATTCACATGAGAAAGATGTTCTGCAAAGAACTGTGCTCTTAAACAGCTTTTTTAATCAGTGCTATAAATGCAGATGTGAGGCAGATGTGCAAGAAGATTCACATCACATGACCACTTAAAATGTGAGGTGAAAGGCTTGAAAGAAAATCAAATACAGCATCTAAAATATATACCTTACCTTATCAAATTGAACTAATATTCAGAGGAAGAAATGTCTAATTAAGTGCACGGTTTATGCAACACTGGTGGAGGAAAAAAAAAAGGTGTAATGATACAAAGTGTCAACAGAAAGTATGGGTATTTCCATGATTTAAGTTGCCTTGGGTAAAAGAATCAGCTAAAGATTTCAAATGTAAATGCAACAAAGAGATATCTTGTTATTTCCTACATATTCCTTTGCCACATTTTGACAACTCAAATACAATGGATTAGATTTAGAGAGAGCCAATGTTTTAACGTCAATACAAATTATTTGTATGTCTGTGTATTTAATAACCTACAAGCAAGAAATAAAATCAAATATGCACAAACATACACTAACAAATTATGAATAACTGTTTCGCAAATAAGCATGTCAGCAAAGACTTAAATAGAAATATTGTATTTAAGTCAAATGCTGTATACCTTATACACAAGACTCATACTTCTAACACGCAAAACTCCAAGTGATGTAAATAAATGCAAAGCTCGCATTGCAAAAGTTTAGCAAAATATACTTGTTTAATATTACAAAAAAAATAAAATGTCTGTTCATAGAAACACATTCATTTATGAACGTGCGTTAGACTGGCTGAACTATTTCCCTTTTCAAAAAGCAGCATGTGAGCGTTTCCAGTGAGCTAACATTACAAATCCCTCTGAAAACACGCCACGACACGCACTCATCCCGCCTTTCTTCATGATGACAAACCTAGAGCATTTACTACTTGCGCTATATTCCATATTTATGCCAAAATAACTCCCTAGTCATATCCAACTGATCCCTACCCAATTTTAAGACTTGCACATGAAATATAAGCAACGTTAAAGAAAACATGGTCAAAAGTGCTGTAAAGCTCAGGTTACCCACATGTACACCCTCTGAGGGGCACAAAAGAGAGGAGACGTGAGATTTGGTGTATAAACAGCATTTTAATTAAACGGCAACAACGTTGAAATATCGATTAAATGCTGTTAGATGTGTTAACATTTAAACATTCTTGTTTGACGCCGGTGCGAGCCGCAGCTAACGGCTAACGTTAACTAGTTGTGTTTTGAAACGCGTTCACGCGGCTGTCTAAAATTACTAAAATACATTCAAATTTCACCTCTCTAACGTCATATTTAGAGCATTTTCCCCACTGAACAGCTATGTCTCTTCAGTCAAATGAGTTAGCGGTACTGCGGTGACAGTGTTGAGACCGTGTGCTGGAAGAACGTGAACAGGCCTGAAACAGGCCTCAAAATGTCTCCTGATTTACAAATACAAAACCCGCCGCCAAAACACCGGTACGGCTCAAACTAATAACCGCTAAAATCCTTGCCGCGCTGACTAGGGTTTCACTTTATTTACCTGTTTGCCTTTGGCATAAGGTTTTGAAGCGATGTGGTATCTTCTTGATCTGATTTTCCCTCCTCCTGTCGCCGCCATGGCTAACTAGATTGAGTTTGCTCAGTAGCGCTTCGCCGGATAGAGCTCCGCTGTCACAGCGCAGCCCTCCAATATACCATCAGCCACTTCGGCGCTGGGGTTTATGGGAAATGGAGTTTGTATGGACCCATGCGTTTAGTATTGACGTCAGTTTGTAGGCCAACCGGCCGTGGATTCCCTCGGTAATTTCTGGGGTTTTCAGATCGGTGGTTATGAGTGAAATAAGGTCTGAAGAAGAATTTATTTTTGTGTTCTAGACTACAGAGTCATTAGCTCAAATATGAATTCTGAATTTAATCACAGACTTTACTTTAAAGTAAAGTAACTTTAATGATACATCTCTTTAATGGCATGACTAATAAATTATAAACGAGGGATTTATTCGCTCTGAAATTTGTACAATCAAAAGTTTTTGCTGCATCAAGTGAGATTCATGGTTATTACCAAAGTCACATTTGTTGATCCTGATTCGACAGTGAGTAAACAGGTAAACAAACCAGTACCACTGTATTTTGATTAAGAAATAAAAAAAATCCAGGAATAATTTTTCCCAGTTACTCTATTGTACTACAATAACTAAGAAAGATACATCAATTTATATTTTATTTGACATTTTTAATCAACAATACAGTATAAGTGTGTTAAGACGGTGAAAAAAAACACATCTGGGAGAAGTTCTTCATTCATTCATTCATTCATACACTGATAAAAATCTCAAACAAAATGATCACACCTCATTGCTCCTGATTATCACATTAAAGTATAAGAAATAATTAGATATTACAACACTGCTGTGGCAGATTCAAGTTTGATATCACATTTTATGATTCTCTTTGGTCACCTTCAGAACTGCAGATCCATACAAAATTCATGACTAAAAATCTTAATAGCTATTTTAGATTTTCACTGTTTATTTTTGTTGTCGTTTTGGGTATTGCTTAACAATTTGGTCAATGAAAAAAAAATAGAATATAAATAAACAAAAAAATAGTACTTTAATATATGCATATTACTGTTAATAACCCGTGTAAAAAAAATAGCACAAAATCCTAAATGTAGGTTTTGCAAAAATGACGATTTCAAAACACTGCACATAGAAATGCATAGTCATTTAAAGGCCTCACACAGAAAATATTATTGGACTAAAATCATGTATGCACCTGCCCACACATACTCACACAGGAATAAATCTTACCACAAAAGTAACAGAGCAAAAACAAGACACAATTTACAGATTACGTCTTCAATTCGAAAACCACCTTTACATGTTGTCAATAAAGCTGAATCATATTACATTTAAGTAAATCAACAGCTGTAATCACTCTGCAGTACACATTTAAAAGAGCAAATATAAGACAACTGAAAACAATTGTGAAACTAGAAAATTTGTGCCAAGATCATAGTGCATTAAAACAAGTGCTTAAAGGTTTTTCACAAATGTAGAACTTGTTTTTATGCTCACAGTGAAATGTTGCATGAAATTTCTTACCCTGATCAATGCATAGGTATGTGTCAGCAAAACAATCGCTGATTGCAGGCCAACTGTAAAACTGTGCAAAATATGGGAGAGGGCTTGGTCCGCATTAACAATACTGGTAAATAAGAAATAATCAGAGTGAATAACGCTCCCATAATGTTTCCAAAGAAGCCTGGTAGCATTGAGCTCCTTTCATTAGGAGCGACGTCACAAAATATTCACTGGCTCTGATGCGTCCGACATGTAAAAGCCACTGGAAAGTATGCATTGTGTAATTTCCCAGAGTCCTGGCTTACCACAAATCATTGTTTCCTTCCAAGTGCTATGAAAATGAAAACTAGTGTACGACAGAGGCTTGTGGTTTGGAATGTGTCCTCTGTTTATAGAAACAAACCATCACCCAGCTAACCACTTTACCGCTCTTTAACCGTTTACCACAGATTCTCGCTTTCACCCGTTGTGGCCCATTGAGAGATCATCAGTCGCTAGCTGTGGTCACTTCTTGCTGCTTGTTCCATTGATTGTTTTGTTTTTTCCAGATCCTCCTTTTCTTCTCCGTGATGAAGTGGAATTACTACTGGTGTTTCTCTCTGCTAATAATAGTAATAATGTAAAAACATGTAAGGGTAAATACATCTCTAATGTTCCTTGAATGTTAATTGCCAATTTCTATGTATTTATTGTAATTTGAGAAACACTTTAAGCAAATCAGATTGTATGTTACCTTTGGCAGTTTCAGGAATGTAGTCATACGGGTCAGTAAGGATGCTGTCATCACAATCTGCAATGTACTGTTAACCAGATTTATCGGTTTATCAACATTTGATACGAAAGCACAAACTAGCAATCTAGGAAGCAAGACTCAAACTAAAACTCAGAGCAAATTATCATTATATCATTGCCATTTGCCAGAGGTGTGCCCTCTGCTGGGGATGTTTCTAATCTAAATATTGTCAATTGTGAATGACCAGCAGACCTGACTTGATTATATTCTTGTTGAAGAATTTACTGGATTCAATTAAAATCTGTCAGTAAACCAAGTAAAACACAGTCATTTACCTTCAGCCTCTTCCCATAATTGTGCTCGTACCAAACCATACCATACAGACAGAGAAAAGTAATGAAGGCCTGGAAGGTGGCAAGAAAAGAGAGAAAAAATGCATATGAGACTCATTCAAAAAATGTAATACTACATTATTATCATATATTATTAGCATAATAATTTCAGCAAAATGAAAAATGAACATGCATTTTGGTTCCTCTTTCACATGATCAAGTAACTTGCTTTTTTCATTAGTGAAGCACTAAATAGTGAAGACTTTTAAATGCCATACAATATTTTTGTACTTTTGAATATTTGAAATGAGATTTTTTGGTGTGGTCTTAGACTTAAACCCACTGTATGAAGTTTCTAGAAACACACAAAGTTCAATCTGTAAACATTCAGTGTAAACTACAGATGTGTAACTGGACAGAATAAACTGTTGCAACATATCACAGGCATAGTACAACAAGATTAAGATTTCAGTATCTGTTATATAAAACAATAAACACATCTCTAAAACAAAAATTCATTTTAAAAGATAATAATGGCAAAAATATAGATACATAATGCATATTTATATAATTAGATTTTAAATAAGAATATTTATAAATGAAAGAAAACACTCACCAAACATAAAAGCCAAAGGACAACATAAAGAACCTGTGTTTTAGAGAACAAGTCTTGTCCAAATTTGATACAAGCCAGGGCTTCCAGGAAAGCAATGGCCCTACAAAACATTATATAACAACATATCAAAGTGACATTTATTTGTTTATATAAACATACAAACAATAAATAATAAAATATTTTAATGCCAATTTCAGCATATGTACTGTTACAAATTTAGATATTGAAAAAAAATGTGATTTGATATTTACTTATTTTTAAATATTAGAAGAATATCTGAGCAAAACGGCTAAAGAGTCAATGGGGTTCATAAATAGTGGGCCACAGTGAAGCATATTAAAAACACATAAAAAAATGACTGAATTGTAATTTTTAGTTCAACTTTTCTTTAAGTGTTAAACAGTATCCCAAAACTTCTGGTACAATGGCAAATCTCTACGAGCATTTCAGATTTGTGGTTTGTTAAGTTCCAAGACTATGTAGGAGTAATCTGGCAGACCTAGAACTTTACAAAGCCAAGAGAAAATACCTCCATTGTTTAGAATCGAGTGGAAAAAGTGAGATTGTTTGGTGAACAGGACACAAATCACCTGATTCTGGCAATAACAGCTCCGGTGAGACCAAACTAGACCTATGTATTATATCTATGTCACTGTAAGAACTGGGTTTTTCTAAAAAAAATTCAAACTCCATGTCACTCTAAACCTGTATAACTATTTATGTAGTGGAAGTTTTTTATAAACTCGAAGTCAGTGGGGTCCAAAACAACATTGTACCCCACTGACTTTCACTGGCAATGTAAACTGTTCAAAATGTGTCCCACAAATGTGTTGTGTTATGTTCCACACAAGTCATACAGGTTTAAAAGTGTGAGTAAATGATGACAGAAGTTTCATTTTTGATGAACTATCCCATCATCTGTTGCCGATTTTTTAAAAACTTGACAGGCATTACAATAGAACGTTTTGCATGAGATAAATAAGAATGCACTTACCCAAACACCCAACACTGTGTTCCAACTCTTTTGCACTGGGTGTCTGTTAAATATGCGTAGTATTGCCTAAATGCAAATAATAAGTAATATGAGTCATTTAATAATTCTGCCATCAAACAGTACAATGCGTGTATATTTATTTATAAATAAATGTATTTTTATTTAAAATGATTATATGGCTGAAAGGATGGAATAATATCATTAACGTGTTGACATTTTTGCATCATCAGATCATGCTCCACAATAAATAAACATATCATTTCAATAAATAAAATAACTGGTTTTTGAAAACATGGCAATCTCATGTTTCTCAGTTCTCGTGAATATCACATCCTGCATTTCCAGGAAAAGCTTTTGTTTAAGTGCATTAGATTTTGGAGAGATAATGATTCTGATCTCTAGAGAAGAAAAACAAGGCCAGAGCAAAAACTCTGATGAAATAAAGTGAAATGTCTTAATGTTGTTTGGTTGGGTGAAAAGTGCCAGTACAAGGAAAGGTTCGTTTCAAGGGATTACGCTGGAACACAGAAGAAGGTAATTGGACTTTACCGCACTGTGGGGGCAGTGATGATCCCAATGAAGAGGATCCGGCACCAGCTGAGAGGATGAGAGGCCTGGAATACGAAGATATGCTTCAGGAAAAACGTGTTCAATTCTGTGAGCTGTTGGAGAGGAAAGGAAAGCACAAAATTAAGTGAAAACCCATAAAACTGCAGAGAAACAAAAGTATAAATGTGACCTACTACTGTTTGGTAAAGCGCTTGTGAATGTGCTGACCTATTTACATTTTTTGCTCTGTAGTTAACTTGAACAAGATTCTTTTTAGGTCAAAGGGTACATTAGGTATGCAACTGTTGCTTTATCTATACTAATCTTAAAAGGTTCAGGGTCAATATGTTTTTTTATTATTAATAGTTTCAGCAAGGATGCATTTAATCATAAATGTGACAGTAAAGATATTTATATTCATTAAATAAGATATGAATCATGTTTTCAACATTGAGAATAATAAGAAAATGTTTTTTTAACAGCAAATCAGCATATTAGAATGATTGATGAATATCCAGCTTTTCCGTCACATTACATTTGAAAGTATATTAAATAAAAAATATATTTTTTATTATTTATTATTACATAATCACAAAAAAGAGATGCAATTTTGTCCCCGAAGCTGGCTAAACATGCATTTTGTGTCAAGCTACATTATTAAACATTTTTAATTATCATCTTTTTTTTCACTGTGACTTTATAATTTAAATGCCCCCAACTTGGAAAGTCGTGGCTTAAGTAAGATTTTGTTTATAAGTGACAAGTTTGAATGTAACAAACTAAAAGGTTTTCCCTAATACTTCTGCTTTAGGTTACACACCTGCCATACTATCATGAAAAGGTAGATTCCAGCCACCCTCTGAAAAGAGGATTTGGGGTCAAACCAGCGCACATATGTCCAGCTAGCCGGAGTGAACTGCAAAACAGCCCGTTTCAGCTTTCCAGTGGTCGTGTGGATATTCCTGAACATGTACAAGTCTGTTTACAATAATCCTAAACACATCATTCTACACTAGAAGATTATACACAGCCACAGATTAATCTTACTTGATACTGGCCCAGTGGTAAGTACGCATCTCTAAAAAGTGACACACAGTCATGCCAAGCCAAATGCCCCCTCCGTTGCACAACAGGATGTCAAGAATGACTTGATCCCACCAGCACTCTGCAAAGTTTGGCAGGAGATGCATGAAGAATAACTGAATGGAGGAAGAAAGATTGAGATGTGAGACATATAAAGCAACAAGTGGTGGTACGCCCTATATAACAAGCCAGGCAGTTTTCACCGCTCAACTCTGAGACAGTACTGTGAATTAGGGACAGTCTGCAAATCTAGTATCAACTCGTATACATCTGGTACTAAAATTAATAATAATAAGCATGTTTCAAACTATAATATATAATTATACTCCATAAGATATTATCAAAGTTTACCTGAGACTGAGATTTTATGTTTTAGTTACTTATTCAAAAAACACTTAGTCATTTCCTTGACGTGAATTTTTACAGATGATTGAGTATTTGGTTATGAGGAAGTTGCATAATCATTGTATGAGAAGCTACTTACTTTCAAAAGTATTTGATTGCAAAATCGACCCACTCATGGTGCCAAATTTGTAATAATTGTTATAATGTTTCTATATCGCTGGTTTTAATGTATTTTTTTAATCAAATCAGCTGCGTTTTATATATATATATATTAGTGCTGTCAAACGATTAATCGCGATTAATCGCATCCAAAATAAAAGTTTTTCTTTACAT
>JAUCMS010000038.1:11556783-11567334 GCA_032357445.1 Enteromius radiatus
TAAATATTCTTAAATGTCCTAAATTAGCAAAGGTCTAGTCCTGGCTTAATCTAATTCCTATCTGGGAAACCGGCCCTTAGTTGACTATTTTTTATAAAATCTGCTATTGAACTTTCATATTGTGCACAAATGGTCATTTCTGTTCCACTGGGCCAAACATTTATCATTTCTGTTAGATGGATGATGCTGAGAAGCCAAAGAGAAGACCTCCCGCTCGTCTAGAATCACTGAAAATTCGCAAAGAACAAGAAACCACAAAGGAAGACATTGAGATGAAGATGAGACAGGTGGAGGAGAGGAGAAAGGTGAAGCAAAAACCAACTGACACTTATCACTCATTCAGTTTTGCATGTAAAATCTCTTTTTTCACATTGTAGCAGCATTAGTATGTGGCGAAACATTATGATTTAAGGTTAAATGATCCATTTTAGGAGAAGGAGGAAGACCTGAAACGCAGGATGAGGATTAAATCAGCACGGCCACGTGTGGCTGCCCCAGTGACCGCAGACGGGGAACTCGACCCCTTGGAACTGCTCCATTCTGAACAGCTTCCTGTCCCAACCAGAACCACACAGCTACAATCAATGGAGCCAGTCAATGGAGAGTCTGAAGACCAAAGACTTAATGTTTCCCCAGAACTGGAAAATGACTCCACCTTCCAACAGACTGAAGACACAGACGAGGGATTTTAAAGCTGCTGCTTGTGTGTGTGTGTGTGTTCCAGAATGAATCTACAAGCAGCTTGATCTAGCGAGATGTCCTAATGTACACTCTTAAGAGTTGCACACGCACTTTACATGTTATTCTGATTATTAATCTTGTTTATATTAATGCAGGGTATGGCTCAGATCAAATTCTGACATTATCATGGAAATATGTGCCTAATAAGTGTAAACAGGTTAATGCAGTCATTATGTAGGGAGTAGAACAATGATTATATAGGTTAACAATTCAGCATGATATATGTACGTTGCCAATGAGATATTTCTTTCATAATGCTTATAAGAATTTTAATAGCATTATTCTTTTTTAAAAGTTTGGGGTCAGTAAGGTTTTTCATTGTTTTTGTATAAGAGTGTCTTGTGCTCAGGAAGGCTGCATTTATTGGATCCAAAATACAGCAAATACAATATTGTACAAATATTACTAGAAATAGTTACTGCTTTCTGTCTTATTCTTTCATATTTTAAAAAATAGTTTATTTGCGTAATGACAAAACCGAACTTCTGAATCTTCAGCGTCACATAATTATTCAGAATTAATTTTTTTATTTGTTTTGTTTTGTTGTATTTTTTGCTGAAGTGACATTTCCTATTAGAAGTCACTCCCGCTAGAATCTTTAGATAATTATAAAGTTAAAAAAAAACGTAATTTACTTGTTTTTATGACATTATAAATATCTATGCAGTGCAATTTTTAATCAATTGAATGCATCCTTGCTAAATAACTAACCTTACTAACCCCAAACCTTTTGTGTACAGTTTATCATATAAACTGCTTTTATAAACAATCAGTTATTACAATTATCTGTGAGATATAGATATTTTGTCTAAAAAACAATATATTCTTTTAAACACTCAGTTGCTATTGTGTACCTTCCACTGAAGGGAAATGGCTGTCCACAAGGCGGCGCTACTTAGCTTATGCAGTAAGGCTGAAACGGGGAATTGTTTTGTCTTGGGGACAGTGGAAATTCGAGATGGCTCTCTGTTGTTTCCTTGCATGTTAGTATGTCTCTTTGTAATTATGATGGTGTAACTAGCCTAAGTAACTAGGCCTCTTGCAATTAGCTAATTATATAAAACTAGATACCTTTAAAAATGACTTGTCATCTGTTGATGTGTGTGTGTGTGCTGTTACAGCTGCCAGTGATTTGTCTGCCTGCACTGCCATTCCGACAGGTCCCACCTGTTACATTTGAAAATGCCCCCTCTATCAAAGCAGTAATGCCTCACTATTCAAACTGGCTCTTGTCAGACAGGCTTTTATGATGCCATATGAAAATCAGCCTCACAGACTTAAACATTAAAACATACGTACCACACAACTATTTCACCTGACTTTATCCAAATAAACAAAGCATACGGTTATAGAGGGTTTGCAACCCTAACCTTTTATGACTTGTACGTGTGGCTTTCGAAGCCGTTCAGCTGTTCGCTAGAACCAGTGACCTCTGAAGGCCGTAAATGTGTGTGAGCGAGTGACTGTGTTTGACAGGTGGATTGTGTTGAGGGCTCTCCAAAATCTCTCGTTCTTTTTGTTTGTCCTAGGGAGAGAGCTTTAGGTCTATTGTGAACTATTCCCTCTGTGTAAGCCTAACTTGAAAAGGAGAAGAAATAACAAGACAGGTTATATGTGCATTCATTTTATGGAATATTTATTATTTGTTTTATTATTGTTAATACAGCTTTGTTGATTGAGCCCAGTTTATGAAATTGATTTCCAATCAAGTTATGCGAATGGATGCCCATAAAACTATACAGGAATAAAGATCAAGTC
Organism: Enteromius radiatus; assembly: GCA_032357445.1. Taxonomy (NCBI): domain Eukaryota; kingdom Metazoa; phylum Chordata; class Actinopteri; order Cypriniformes; family Cyprinidae; genus Enteromius; species Enteromius radiatus. The sequence continues at coordinate 11,559,283 of JAUCMS010000038.1, forward strand.
ATTGTCTTGTAAGGTAAACATAGACAGCTCCTGAAAGAAGATAGGCCTCCTTTTGTGACTGTGCTGAAACACAAAGCCATCTCCCTCGCTGAGCCTCCACTCGCAGCTTAATGAGCGCGTGGCCCAGCATCAATAAATTAGTTGATTCATGGATGCTCTCGATCGAGTTCCTACCTGACAGTTTTTATATAAAGCCTCAATTATCCATCCACGGGCGTCAGGATCTCCACATGGCTTGGCCGGTCACACCACACAAACTAGTTCTCGGGTTGCAAGCTTCCACAAAAAACTCCATCACCCGAGTGCTTTGGAAGTTGTATGGTCTAAATGAGAAGGCTGTTTAATAATTTACCTGGTGACGTATCATGTTCCTCCCAATTATATGGAGACCTAGAAAATCGTCTGTTCTTTTTGTCCTGAAGGAGATTGGGATGGTCTGACATTATCAGTTGTAATTGTTGTGAGGATGTGCCTTTCACATATGCCAAAGACATGTTAGAATGCTATACTATACTTTTAATTAATTATTAACTGATTTTAATTTGATGCTGCAATAAATAGCAGCAGTGCCCTGAGACAAATTCATGTTACAATAACACTGAAAACATGGTAAAATAAGTTGAATTATATGGTAACTGAACACAAAATAGAACAACATAACAAAATACAATATTCTACTTATAAAAATGCACAAAAAAGTGTGAAAAGAAATGAAAGGTGTTGACCACACAAAATGAGTGCTGCAAATATTCATTGAGGGACGCAGGAAACATGCCCAGACGCTCAGTCTGTTTTTAGTTTCAGTGAAACAGCATCTGAAACGCGTCCATTCTCCAGCACATCTGTTTATGTTCTTCACCTGAAGAACTCTTTTACCTCTCTTACCCACCACCTGCCAAGCTGTCCTAACGAACAAGATCAGCCTGATAACATGTGCTGGGTTTGCTTCTGTGCTTATCTACAGATAGCTATGTCTATTATTAGTGACAAAAGTGATGTTGGAAACATTTTGTTTTGGTTAGCAACAATTTACATTATTTTAAATACTCGAAATCAATGAAATCGCATTCAGTTCCATGGACTATACTTACTTTTTCGATAGAGTCATATTGTCTTTTTGCCATATTAGCTAAAATGCTATACAATACAATACACACACACACACACACACACATATATATATTTACTCAGAATAAATTAAATAAATAAAGATGAATGGTTTCATTTTTCATAAGAAATGTACTTTATTTAAATTTAAGTCATTTTTTTTTACATTTTCTTATGCACTGGGTCATACGGAGTGCAGTGTTAACCCAATTTGTGTCAGCCATTACAGCCATTTTTGAATTTAGCAAGTACGTTTCAGTAACAGATTTGTAACAGATCTGGTACTATAATGCTTAGTTATTGCCTGAAGCCATATTATTGTTAGGTCTCAAAACTGCCAATGTTTCCTGCTGGGGGAAACAGCTTAAACAAGCATGTTTATCGAGCACAGTCTGGTCTGTAGGCTGGTTTCATAGGGTTTTCAGACAGTATTCAGCTGGTCTTTTAGAGTTTTAGGGCACTTTCCAGCTGGTTTTGTTAGGAAACCAGCTTGGCAAGGCTGGGAGACTAGTTAAAACCATATTGTTAGTTTAATCTGTTTTTTTTTAAAGCAAGGTTACTGTTAGAAAATGTGGCGTTTTGGGGTATTTTTTTCCTGTCACACACAAATTTGCGTGCATTTACTGAAACAACAACTGCATGAAATGTCTACAGTTCTTGGACAAAGGCACACAGATGCCCGTTGTGCGCAGTCCAGCTGTTGTTCAAGCGCGTGTAGTGGGCGTGGGGTCAAGCGTGCTCGTACCTCCCTCAAAGTGATCTGGGTGTGGTTTAACCGGGTGCTTTTAGGAATGGGTCACACGCACTTTTTAGAAGTCACGTCAGTTTGGAAGAGGAGTTCGACCCACCTGATGATCCTTGGCTCAATCCGCTCCACATTACTTACCACATTAATCTACCTCTGACATTAAACCCATCTGCGCGCGTGCGTTTTATATTTCTCAGCAAATCGCTTTTTGTAACTTCTAGTGAATATTTTAACGGAATATTAAAGGAGAGGTACGGTCATTATCAGTCCTGAATTGCACTATCGTCTTCCCCTTTTTTATTTTTTGCACTTGAGCATTTTTTGTGAGGATGCATACCACCCAAAAGGACACCACTTATACCAAGATATTTGTCGGTGGTCTTCCGTATCATACGACGGATTCCAGTCTAAGGAAATATTTTGAAGTGTTTGGCGAAATAGAAGAAGCTGTGGTGATTACCGACAGACAGACTGGAAAGTCCAGGGGTTATGGATTTGTAAGTATTCCCATCATGACTGTCAAACTTTGAAACAAACATTTTGCGCGACGGCTGTGTGACAGCGTGACACAACACATTTAAATGGCAACTCTCTAGTTGTTTTCTAATCAAACGCACTGAGTTTGTGCAGAAGGCGCGTGCTTGATGGCTCAAATAACTTTTATTTCTTTAGTAAGTGTCCGATAAAAGTTTAAGTTACACTTCTAAATTGTTTTATTCTACCAGCATGCGTTTCTTTTACACGCTAAAAAAGTTCACCCCATTTACCCTCAACTTGAATAGCCCAGTTCCCGTTGACTTTCATTTTATGTAAAAAAAGAAAAGATAATTGAAAGTGAAATGTGACTGAGATGAGTCTTGTTTCCTAAAAATCTCCTTTTTGTCCAAAGAAAGTCTTACGTGTTTAGAGCGCGCCATCATTTTTGATTGAACGGATCCCTTTAAATCTAAAATACTCGAAGTATAAATTTAAGCTGCATGTTAATAATCAGAAGATGAGTAATTTCTGACCGAACAAAGTGCACAACTGAAGTCTAAAACAGGCCCTTGTTGGCTCAGCTGTCGAGTTTGACTAGAAGCACCCTGATAAGAGTTCCTCAGCGACTGAGTAAACAAGCCAGCTTGTAAAGTTTTGACAGTCCACACAGCAGAAGTTAAGGCACCCTAGTGTATTTCAAAACAAACCTGTTGCCTGCTTGACGAGGATATCCAAAATAGAGCGTAGAAAGCATTGAGTGACCTCTGTCTCTGATTTTGTTAGCTTAAAAACAAATAAACACCAAATAACATGTGTTTAAAGCCTCATTTGAGGCAGAGGTCGCAAGGGTTTGTTTAATTGCTTTCTCTGGTTATTCAGCACCAAATAGGGCCATGGAAGCCCTGGTACCAGAATTAGCATTTAGAAATGAATTTGTTACTTGAATCCGTATTTCTTATGCACCACGTTTCTCTTGTTTGTTCTGTTTCAAACTAGGTGACTATGGCAGACCGCTCTGCTGCAGACAGAGCCTGTAAGGACCCCAACCCCATCATCGACGGCAGGAAAGCCAACGTTAACCTGGCTTATCTCGGAGCCAAGCCACGGGTGATGCAGCCAGGTGAGGCTTCAGTGTGTGAGCAAAGACATAAGATAATGTTCATGAGAGGAAGCCATTGGTTACCAGATGCATCGCTCTTTTATCGACATAATGACTCTCAAAGGGATTAACCGACCAAACGCAGATACATTTATGTTCCAACAAAAGCATAGGCATTTTTCAGTTCTGTAGATTCTTTGTTTGTACATGCGCTGGTGTTTACCTATGGTTTTCAGGTCTTAATTAATGGTAAACAGTGATTGTAAAGGAGATCAGAGATGTGATTAACTGTAAGCTATTCTATACAGTCCCATTGACTTGGCAAGCTTCGAACAAAACAGTAGTTCCACTAAGGTTTAACTTCATCTACAGACGTCTTTAGTAGGATTACATTGTTACTAATTGAGTAAAAATTTGTTAATTTGCTATTTATTTTGCAGGTTTCACCTTCGGTGTCCCTCAGATTCACCCTGCTTTCATCCAAAGACCATATGGGTGAGTACAAGCAAAATCAGATTATGTATGTGTACAGTGGTAGTCTTAAACCAGTTTTAGGACCAGATTATGAACTCAAAGAGGCATCGTAAACAAATGTATATTTATACATTGATAATAGGGAAGACATGCTTAATTACTCAAGCTTATTTAATACTTTGATATAATTAGACTGATGTTGAGAGTGTGTGTATATGTGTGTGCGTGTATGTGAGTAAGAAGATCTTTTACACTGGACACTATAGCCTGACTCAATGTTGTCTATCTTTCTCTGGTCCGACAGGCTCGATTTGGGTTAAGATAACTGGTGATTTGAGGAATAGCTCTGAGAGCTTTGTGCAGATCTGTAGCTACAGTACCTGTAGACTCAAACACACACAAACAAGCTCGAAAATGGTGATTACAGATGCATGTATGTTGGTTTTATTTTGGTTTGGTCTTTCACTTTAATAGTACATAGAGCTGTGTGTGCCTTTTTACCGTTATGAAGTGGTGTTGATAGCTTACCTGTGTGCTTTTTTTTTTTTTTTTTTTTTTAATTTAATGGAAAAAAGGCCGGTTTTGGGGTGCTGAATTTCCATGTTGTGGAGGAGTGATAACTTTGCCACGGAGCAAAGTGTGATTTTTACTTTGCTTCCTTTTATTTTCTTCACATTTTTTATTGCTGGAGCTTGTGTTTTTGATCATTTATTTTTTTTTGTTTAATTTCTTTTCACTTTTTTTTTGTGTTTTCTGGTGTCTTGTTATTGGAGTGAGTGCCATTTTGTTTTGTGTGCCGTTGTTGATCCCTCTTCACGCCAACCCAACAGCCCGACTACAAACTTGCACGTTGCGGTTTTATTTTGCTCACTGATTCTGAGTCCTGTCACACTCACAACACAGAGACTATGACACATACTCACCCTTTACCGTTCTCTCCCGTCTCCATTGTGTCTGTTCATTTCTCCTCCTTTTCCAGCTCTCTGTCTGTCTCTTGACTGTCGTCTCTTTACTCTAGCCCTATAAGGCATCCTGCAGTGGATCCAGAGTCTCTAGAGTCCTGCCGTTTCTCTTTCAGTGATGATCTCCTTGTAAATTCCCTGTTGACCATTTCTGTAGGAAAACTAAACTAACAAGAGAACTTAAAGGGGTGGTTTACCCAAACAAGAAATTAAAAATATACTTATTTACTCAGCCACTTATTGTTCCTGTAAAACATTTTTTCATCATCAGTCAAATGCAAAAAGAGATGGAAAACAGCTTGTCTGAGATGTTCTTTTCCATACAGCAAAAGTGCATCATTTTTATATAGCCAAGCTCTAAAAAGAACCAAAAAGTGCTATAAAAGCCTCATAACGATTGTGCTATATTCCAAGTCTTTTGAAGCCATATGATGGTTTTGTGTGATGAAAAGACATAGAAGGAGCTGTTTGCAAAGAGTGATCTGCAAAACTGGCATATTTAGGTATTTACACCAAATGTTGTGGCTTTTCTGTTCCTCACACAAAATTATTGAATATGTTCCGAAGATTTGAAGTATAGAGTGCAAATCAGTTTTATATTTTTATAGTGTTTCTTTTGCCATTTTGGAGCTGGGCATTAAAAATCACCATGTGTATTTACTATATGGAAATGAACAGCTCGGATTTCACATCTTATTTTATGTCTTAGGAAAGAGAATACAGGTATGGAATGGCTTGAGGGTGAGTAAATGATCATAGACTTGGTATTAGCCTATTTATGGGTTTATTTTTTATTTTTTTATTATTTAAACTGTCCTGACGACCTGCTCGTGTAAGTTTGCTGTTCAGAAGTTTGAGGTTGGTCAGTTTTTTTTATGTTTTGATGGAGATCTCTTAAGGTCACCAAGGCTGCATTTATTTGACCAAATTTTATTATTTTAAACGAACTGCTTTCTTTATAATATGTTTTATTTTATTATTTGTATTTTCAGCATTAATTACTACAGTCTTCAGTGTCGCGCAACCTTTCAGAAATTATTCTAATATGCTGATTAGCTTTTCACAAAGCATTTCTTCTTATTATTAATGTTGAAAACCATTGTGCTGCTTAGCATTTTGTAAAAACCATTATATAATTTTTTTTGATTCTTTCATTAGACAGTAAAAAACTTTTTAATTTTTAATTTCTTCAAAAGAAAAAAAAAATTCTTACTTTTGAACTGTAGTGTATAACATGCCAAAGATAAAGACAAAGAAACAACAGTTTACAGAGGCAATTTTACTGTAAGATCAGCAGGCATATTAAAAAACTGGCAGGCGTTCAGTGTCGTCATTTAATCTGTGGAGGACTCCACATCGTGTGCGTATGCGTGTGGGTGAGCGTGTGTCTGTTTGTGACATGCATGCATGTGTTTGCAGTGTTGTGAGCCCTCTGCTGTGACAAACAAATGTCTGGATGCCACAGCCCCCTGAGCGAGCCTTCGTCACATGGCCCCGTGCGGCGTTAAGGAAAACAAGCTTCACCATTGTTTTGCACAAAGGCTGTAGTGCTGACACTGCAGTCGCATGAAGCTTTCTCTCGCTCTTTAACACTCTGTCTTTCTCTTTCTCCCTCTCTCTCTGTCTCTCTCTCTCTCTCTGGCTCCGGTCACTGTCACAAACTCGTTCTCAGCTTGGGGGGCGGGGGGGGGTTGAGCCGCTCCTGATGTTTAGCTTCGAGAGAAACTCAACAAGGCCCAACATGTGCCACATTGATGGCACCTCTCGTCTAGCACCAGTGCATCGTGTTAAGGCATTTTTTTGACAGTGTTGTCAGGAAACCGTGTGTCAAATGAACAAATGACCTTGCAAAGCGGTTGGAAAAGGTTGCTCAGGGGCCAAACACAACCAAACGGTGTTGGTAGTCAAATTGGGACGGTGTAATATATGGGTCAGGTTTGAAATTTGCAAAGTCATGCCTGTTCTGCAACTTTCTTTGTAGAGATTCGCATGAGCTCAGCATTAAATATGTCATTATCACACATAGTGTGTAAAAACAGCCTAACCAGATCATGAAGGCTAATTTGCCTAATGAATTATTGTCTTCCTGATCTTCATTGCACAGCTGAGACCTTCACAGATGACAACAGGTGTCTTCTAGATCTGTGAAACTCAAGTCTGAAGTTGACCTTTTATTTAGAGACAAACCTCAATGTTCCTGGCCTGCAGTGCACTAGATGGGGAAATTTACGTGCACTGTTGAGCGGTTATTTTAATCTCTGTTTGACAGAAGAGAGGTTCTTCGTATAAATCATTGACTATTTGGGCTCATAGAACAAAAAAGACTGATCAGATGCATAGACAAACAGATAAAGGAGGTAAAATCTTTGTGCGTTTGGAAAACGGCACTCTAGTGTGGAATGACTGAAGAAGCAGAAAATAGCGTCCAGCCCTCCCTGTCACTCACTCTAAAAGAGCTGCACTGACACTGGTCTTGAGTCAGCTGCATTTTATTTAACTCAAAGTTGCGCAAGGTTTCTGTCATTTCTCTGTAACCTGGTACTGCTTTTAGACGGCTTGTTAGGTTGTATGAATCCCAATGCACTAGCAACTTGCAGGCCAGCCTAATATTAGACTATGTTGTGATAGACATGAATGGAGCAATAGTATTACATTAGATTGTAGCAAACAAATAAAAGCAACCAACTTTACTGCTTAAGTTATCCTTTACAGTCTAAAAACATCTTAGTGAACAGGTATAGTTCTTTAGCAAATCGCCTAGCAACGCCCTAACAACTACACATTGTGACTTCTGCATGGGCAAACTCTCTATATTTTTTTTTTATATAATTATTATTATTTATTTATTTATTTTTTTACATTCTCATATCTTATTACTTCAGTTACTAATGTTATATTAATTAATTAATTCCTTTAATTGAAACGCTTGAAAAGCTCTCAAAGCTCTCAAGATCCAGGGCAAATATTGTCCCTTAACTGATCATTTTCTTATGTAGAATAAATGTCTGTGAGATGTCTGAACACAATCTGAACTTCGTTTTAGAAGTATTTTATTTAAATGAGTGAATGGTCACCTGTGTGGGGATGATGTTTTTGTTGTGGTGCTTGTGCAGGTTGAATGTGAACTTCTCAATGTTTGAAGCTGAGTGTATTTTTACTGTGTTTGACTCTGATGGTAGTCTATA
>JAUCMS010000038.1:11567434-11579087 GCA_032357445.1 Enteromius radiatus
AATAAATGTCTGTGAGATGTCTGAACACAATCTGAACTTCGTTTTAGAAGTATTTTATTTAAATGAGTGAATGGTCATCTGTGTGTCATGCAGGTTGAATGTGAACTTCTCAATGTTTGAAGCTGAGTGTATTTTTACTGTGTTTGACTCTGATGGTAGTCTATATTAACACAATCCCTGCTGTCACCTCAGGCTGGCAAGGCATCTATGAAAGATTTCATAGGAGCATCTTTGCCCTTTGACCTGAGTGAGAAAAAGGAAGGTTTTGTTTCATACCTCTCATTTATGGCATTATGTGAGTGGTTGTGTGTTTTGAGTTGATGTTGGTAATACATACTGTTGCCCTTTTTTGTTTTCCTGACGCCTGTGGTATGCTTATTTTCTTTAATTTGGGGCAGAGGTTTTGAAGTTTGATTTTTTTGGGGGTGGTCAGGGGTTGAGGTTTGATTTGTTATAATGGTGTGCTACAAATAGGGTTGCCATGATAGAACCATTCTCTCACTTTTTCAAACCATCTAACCAACTCAAATTCTAGTCATAAACACCATCTTCACTAAAAAGCCTCGTGGTGGAAATTCCTATTCTATTAGTGCAGGTCAAAGCAGATGTCCCAACAGCCACAGATCCACGGATTTCTTAAGTCAAATTTCAATGTAAACGCGATTCAGTTTTTTTTAAGAGACTCTCCAACCCTAAATTCTCACAGATGTGACTGACTTTTTTAATATATTTGTATAGCCTTATTAAATCATATTTAGTGTGTTACAGGCATTTCAGTGCATTCTGTCACCCCTTAACTAATTTGAAAAGTTCTCACCCGTCTGTTTAGTGCAGACAGTAAATGTGAAAAGCGCTCTGAAAGTGCAACAGGGTACGTAATGAAAGGCAGAATGGGCTCATTGTTCCTGATTGCTTATTTAATCAAAACTCCCCTCTGTGTGTGCTGTCCAGCCTGAGGCTCATTGTCTAAGTGCGGAGGGGGAAACAGCCAGCAACGTCCCTTTTTGAAAACTGTCCAGCTGTCAAAGTAGCCCTGACATATTCACAATGCTCCCCTCATCTCCTCTTCGTCCTCTACTGGGTCCTGCCTTCCCCCATTTCATAGGACGGACAGAGGGGTGTTAAATGCATGTGACTTTTAACAGCGATGATTCACATAAATTATGTCAACTTAGGATATTAAAAGGATGTTAAATTATTTTCTCCTGACCCAAATTAGATTGTAATTTGGGACAATTGTAAAGTGTAAACAATGAGGGGCCATCAAAACATTGATCTCTTTGTTTGAGAATTCTGACCAGCCTGACATAGCAACAGTGGCTCAGCCAATGGCATGAGCTTGGGGGCGGGGCATCTGATATTTTTTTGACCAATAGCTGATGGCAATAATGTTAAATTGAGTGGAACTTGGATTTCCTGTCTGTCTGTTTTTTTATTTTATTTTTATTTTTTTGAAGTTTCTCAACCAGCCCAATTTAACAACTATAGATGTGTATAGGTAGATGCCCTGTTAGTGGCTGTTTCTATGAGCCAATAAGTCATCCGCCATATTGGAACAGTCAAAGACTGTCTTTGAACACTCGAGAGCAAGCTGCCTGTGTGTCTGCAACACGGACACATGCTATAGGCATGTATCTACAGTAGTCAACATTTCAAAAAAGTTTGTTAAAGTTCAAGAACGCATTTTTATGACAACTTTGAATGTGTTTTGATCACCTTCACATGTTGACTAGCATATATCTGCAATAGACTTCAGCAGATGATTTTGCTAAATTAACACTGTACAAGACAAAGCTGTTAGCTAACACAACATTTAAAAGGTACTATAGTTTAAAAACCTGTATTTTTAACTCGACAGATATTAAAAACACAACAAGTTTTCACCACCAGCAATGTTGTGGCATCCTGCAACCCAATGAGTTTTATCGGGACTGCCAATACATTGACCTTTCCAAGATGGCAGACGCATTAAATCGTCTGGAGTGGTCGAATATGGCTCTACCTATACACATCTACAATAGCAACAGTGGCTCAGCCAATGGAGTTAGGAGGTGGTTGTTTGACCACTGATGGGCAATGTTCAGTTGGATTTGCATTGCCCCTTTAAATATTAGAGGGTGATTTATTTTATTTTTATGCTGAAATTGTTTAGTCTGAAGGCAGTTATTATTTGGTACCACAAATGACACGGAAATTGCAGTTGTACAGTGAGATGTCTATTTTGGCAACCTTATATTTCTAATAATCACTAGCAGGCATCTCCTTGGTGTTACTGAATTATGGAAATGGGGTGCTTGGCTGCGCTGTGGTTGTGGTTTTGTATTTGATGTGTCCATAATGCAATGCTAACATGCTGTCGTGTTTGTCTCTCGCAGGATCCCCACTCACTACGTGTACCCGCAGGCCTTCATGCAGCCCAGTGTGGTCATCCCTCACATCCAGCCAGCGGCGGCCTCCGCCACCACATCCTCGCCTTACATCGACTACACCGGTGCAGCCTACGCACAATACGCCAGTGCCGCAACCGCCGCAGCCGCCGCTGCCTACGAGCAGTACCCCTATGCTGCCTCTCCCGCCGCAACTGGCTACGTAGCTACTGCCGGATACGGCTATGCCATGCAGCAGCCACTGGCCACCGCCGCACCGGGGTCTGCAGCTGCAGCCGCGGCCTTCGGTCAATACCAGCCCCAGCAGCTGCAAGCCGAACGGATGCAATAGCAACCAAAGAGACGGACGGGAGACGCGCAGGGAATGGACGCCCAGCAACTGCTACTAGATGATGAAGAGGATGGTGACGAAAATAGTTGCTGGTTGTGGGTTGATTGCAAGAGGAGGAAGACAAGGAGCATACAGGAGGGGGATAGTAATTAATAGAGAGATTATTAGTGAGATGGGAACTTTCCAACTTGCTGTGATTTAACGAAAAAACAAAACCAAACAAACAAAAAAAAAAAAAGATCGCAGAAAAGGACGGAATCTAGCTTTTTACTGTTATCATTATGTTATCTTTATTACTATAATTAATATTAGAGTAGGATATTTATTGCGAAAGGAGGTATGCAGCGACTAATCACTGTGGTATAGGTGCGTTGTAGATGAAACCTTAAGTCCCGATGCTGTCATTTAATGTAGGCGACCGTTTTTCCGAAGGACACTTGGAAATGTCCCACATTGTTTTGATTCTAGGGCCCCTTACCTTTATATTTATTCTCATTTTTGAGGGGTCTTTTTGTTCTGTCTTCTCAAGTGCATTTTTTTTGATCATCAGGGAAATGGAGCATTTTTTTCAGCGAATTAGAAACGACAAACTCTGCCAATCAGGGATAGTAGATCTAACTGTGGCGAAATGGAGAAAGATCCAGTGTTAGCATGTTTTATGTGTTGTGAACTACCTTTTTATCTATCTGATGCTGAATGTCCCCCCCCCCCTTTTGTCTGACTCCTGTATTGACCTCCTGACCTATGCAAAGCAAACAGGCCGCCAGGGGACAAAACAAAGTGCAGGAACAGGAGAGATTTTCTTTTGCTCCCCCCACAATGGGCATCGAACAATTTGAAGGCACTCTCGAAAAGACAAAAAAAGACTGAGATGTATTGTATTATATGCTTACAAAACACACAGACTAACATGAACGCAGTTACACACAAATTGAAGTGTTATTGTCTGTCTGTGGGCGAGGGAGGACGCATACACACACGCATACATGCATAAAGATGACTACATAGGGTAAAAAAAGCATGGGGCATTGCTCAGTACTAGTACTAGAATCAGGGAGCAATTGCTGTATTGGACGGAACAGGCACTGATACACACACACACACACACACACACAGACAGTCGGATTGCTCTGGAAAGATCACTGGTGCTCGTTTATTGAGCTGTCGCAGTTTCATCCCTAGACCCTGCTCCTGCTCCGGGTCTGTCAACTCTTCTTATCCTCCTCGAGAGCCTCCAGAAGCTTGAGGACAGACCTGTGCATCCTCCCAAATATCAGCGAGGGATCTTTATCTGGAACACGACGAGGATATGCGATAAGGGAGAGAGGGACTTCCCGCAAGCTATTTACCCTATACCAACGAACTGCTATCGGCCTGGTCTTTATGTGTTCACTAAGAATTATGTCTGAGCACCAGCACACGTAATAAGGTCTATGTATTTCAATGAGCAACTCTTTACAGAACAGCACTATAGCGAAAGGATCCGAAGCCGTACGTACGAGGGTTCTTTGTGTGCCTTACATTTGTAATGCTATTTAAAGACATCTGCTATTTAAGATATTTATTTTGAGTTGACTTATGTTGCGCTCTAAGATCACTGACTTAGAAGCGGTACTGTATGGATATAATGTATTCATCTCATGGCATATTATTATAAGTTATTGAGTAGGCTTAGTTGTAGTATTATTAACATACTCAACCAAAAATGTTGGTGTAGGACTTATTTAAGATACAATTCTGTATGTGCACTGTACAATTCCTTTTTTTTTTTTTTTTTTTTTTTTTTTTTTTTTTAAATTTGGAATTTTTTAAAATTAAATTAAATATCGGCTAGTGTAATGCCTATCGTATGACATTTATTTTATTGCAGGTCTGTTGTTTTGGGCATGTTCTCTCCATTTGTCATATCCAGAACTGTTTAAAAGACTTTAAAAAGGAAAAAAAATAAAGAAAAAAAAAAAAGGACAAAGAAAAAAAAACAAGACCTGGCGAAACCTAAGGGACATGCTGCTTCATACACTAGAATGTATTGTCAATGTTGAGGATGGATGCTGTGCTTCTATTGCTTTAAATATGCATCAGATGGGCTATTTTACACTGTTGAGAATTTTTATACTTGAACTCTTTCTTACGAGGGAAAATATGAAAAAAGAAGAATAACAACACACGAAAAACAAGGACTTTTTTCATTGTCACTGGATTTGGGCATGTAAAGTGTTAATGACTATTTAAATACGAACGTTCTGTAGGTTTTTAAGCCTTATTTCAGATTTTCAACACTATTTACTCTAAATGGAAATAAAAGGTTCTATATTTAAACCTCAAATGCTTTGTTCATTGCACAGGCCTGATTTTTTTGTCAGTGTTTCCATTGAGAAACAGCTTTTGCGTTTCATTGGATGGTGCGCTCATGGTTTGGGATTGTTATGTTGTGTAACTTATTAATTGTATTTCAAAAGCACACATTCTAGGTCATTGCTACATCATTGAGTCATCTCAGTTCAAACTTACAGGGTGCATTGCTAAAGGTTTCAATGGCTTATGTTTTGTTTCTTATGGTCTTGTGTTTTGACAAGCGGTAGCTTTTCCACTGCAGTGATGAAGAGCAAGCTGTTGTGCGTTTCTCGTGGATGAAGGTGTCGTGAAAAAGAAGCAGATATTCTCAGCAAGCCAGAAGTATAAACACACAGGCTGTCACTTCTCCTCGCCACACAGCGAGATGCTTATTTATGACCTTGTTTATGCTGGTGACAAATTTAACTGACCTCATCTTTGCCTGTCCAGACATTGCTCAGTAATGGAGCTGGTAGAGGAATCTTCTTTGTGACTGTTAATAATATTGATTAGCGCAAGAAATAATTTAGACTAAAAAAAAAAATCACATAAAGCCTTTCTTTTCGTTAAAACACAACATAACTTGGGGCTAGTTTTCAAAAAATAAAGTTATGGTGAGAATTGAATTGGGCCATTTTTGGAGGATAATATTTTTTATTTTATAAAAGCACTTCCGTGTATTATTTGATCGGTAAAGATGTTCAAAACTTCAATCTAAAAGCATGCTAACCTGAAAACTTTAACTCTCTACATCATGTGGCTGTCACACTGAAACAGTGAGCCCCATTCACTTCCATTATAAGTGCACAACTAACCAGTTTTTGTGGAAGAAAATGAGCGGCGAGTTAAAAAAAAAGGTGGTAATCAACATAACCGCACAAGTACTGTCAAGCTTCATGTGTACTGGACTGCAAATAGTTCTGTTTACGTCATCTGTGAAATTTATTCCGTTTTGCACCATTGCAAAACAATTCAAACTAGCCCTGCGTGTTTAAACGAGAGAAGAGAGACATGTTGAATAAACATACATGATTAAGTGTTGATTTCAGATGGCTGTTAAATAATGAATGTGTTTGTGTAAACACATGTCGCCAGAATCACTAAATATGATGTAATATGACTACTCAGGTGATGGTAGAAGCAAGTTTGTGTATGTGTGTTGTTTGTGAACCTCGTACGGGATAGATTGAGCAATGTTTGAGCCAAATCGCTGTGTCATGGATCTGGGATCCACCATGTTGACCTAGTTGTACCCAGTCTTCTAATGTTCAAGACAGAGCACTTTGGGTAATGACCATAAACCGGCCCTAAATTCCAATCCAGGGTGACATCCCATGTAATTCAACCTTGCATTTAAATATAAACCTCGCGGATGTTTTATCTGTACTTAAAGCCAAATTAACCCACCCCCATAAACCTCTCAATGCCTTTTGCATATTGGAGACCCGCAGTGGCTCAGTGAATTATTTAGGGCCTTTCTTATCAATAAGAAATGCCAAAGGGCCACATCTGTGCACTTGGTGCTTCTCGAGGATGTTCTATTTCTGAACGGCGTGTAACCTGACGCTAGCTCGTGTTTCAGTACCACTGAAACTTTCCACCACACCATCGCCAGGGCTGCCTGTCTAACGTCAGCCATGATAGCAGAGCACTGCGGGAAGAAGACAGCACCTGGGACTGATGCAGAATAAAGGCACCGACTGACACGCAGATCACTTCATAATCTCTTGTAGTGTCAAAAGTGCAGTGAAGTAAACATAGATAAGCATAGATAGGATAGAGAAGTAGTTGCTCAATAGGTAAAGAAAATCAACTAATGAACAAAAGTAACAAAATGAGCATCAGTGCGGTTTATGTATGCGTATATTTCTTTCTTTCTACATTTTGTTTTATAGTGCAGTAGTGTTCACTGACGAATATGGATGTCTGAGATGGTAAAGTCTAGTTTGAACCATGTAGAAATGATGTTTGTTATCATTGTATTCATATTTGCTACATTTATGTTTAAATAAAATTGATATTAATAGGCTATATTGATATTTTTATATTTAGTATTTGCAGATATTCAATTATGTTTTTTATATTTAATATTTTCTATCAAATTTAGATTACAATCAATACAGTGAATATTTTACTATCTGACCTAATGTGATATTTAGGGTTTACATGTTTTATGCATGTACACAAAAGTATGTTATTGTTTTAATACTTTTTTGGAATTTAATGACACTTGTAATGAAACTATTCATATAGATAGAAATACACATTCTGAAATTCTTTTAGTGTCATTCAGTCTCATATTTACTGAATAGGTGGTTCTTTCTTTTAGTGTGTATTATTGCATTATTAAGATTCAAGATGTCCTTAGAAACCTTCTCAGTCTATCTGTCTCAGTGCTCTATCTAGGCATCTTGATGTAACCTTTCTCTGATTCATCCTTCCCAAATACGGAAGTCCCGGAAGCGGCTGCCCAAGGCTCATTTGAGTGACAGCCGGAGAGCTCCGGGGACGCAAGGACCAGACCTCCATAGCCGACGCACATCTCGCTTTTTCTAAGGAAAACGTGAGAGTAAACCCCGGATTCCCTTGCAAGAGGTAATATTTGGGTAAGACCGTGACTCTGTCTCTGTCGTGTTATGATTGCAGGTCGTTCGCGGGACGTTTTGGGTCGCGCGCTGAGCGGGTGGGAGGTTCTCATGGAAACGTGCGCGTTTTTGTGTTTGGAGACACGCGCACTCGCTGCGCTGGCAGGAATTTGGTTTGAACTAGCACGAATTTAAAGTTGCTGCAGTGGTGTGTTGGTGTCAGAGAGGGCAGGGTGCCTTATCTTTTCACTAATTGCAGGATCTGTCAGTTGTCATATCAGCGCGTGCAGGCGTCTGCTGCGTGTGGGATAGAGATGACGAGACAGGCTAGGTACTTTAGCTCTGTTATTAGACATGCGCTACATTTCATGTGATGCCGTGTAGCAGTAGCAATTCTTATATGTTAATATTATCATAATAAATCAGTAGGGTGATATAGCCTACTCTCCTTGTGGGCTTGTATGTTATTCCTTTAATAAATCTATTCCTTTATAAAGTGTTTGTGCATATATAGCCTACATATTATGTCCCATTACCATTTATTCAAGCACACTAAATGATGAACATTTCAGAGCTTTGTTTCAAGAAAGCATTTGTGCAATTGTGTTATTTATTGCAAAATATCAATTATGTAAAAAATATTATAAAATATAAAAACACATTATATTATTTAAATATATTTTAAATACTACAAGCAATGTTTCTAATGCTTTTGCTGTATTAAACATGTATATACATATTTTTTAAAATACATATAGTAGATCAGAATTAGATGTATTGCTATGTATGCTTACATAAACAAACATACAAGTAATTTTGAGAAGTACAAAAAAATGAAAATATAAATATGTATGGACACAGTAGCCTAAACGGTGTCAAACCAAGTATTCATATTTAGTCTCTCTCTGGTGTAAAATGGTTGCATTAGTAATTAAAGAAAAACACTTAAACAAATATGACCAGGTGAAAGTGGTTTTTACTTTATTTTGCTATCCTCACTTACATGTATGAACTATAGTGTCTTGCACCCACTAGTACTACTTTTATTTTAGTTTGTACTATATATGTACAAAATAATCAGATACTCAAGGGAATGTTAATAGCAAAGGTAAAATTCAGTAGTAGTTTTCACCAGGATGTCACAACTCCCACCTTTTTGAGAGATAGTCATTACATTTTGTCCCTCTCTTTATAAAACATTGCTAGACCCCTGATTATTCAAACACGTTAAGTGATATAAATGATGTAGATGTTGAAACCGTATTTCTTCCACTACAGAATACAGACAGCCAATGAATACAGTTTTAGTATCTTAGTGTCCCTATAATTTCTTGAGAAGCAGAGGTAGAAATGTTCATATTTATTTATTTAGCATACAGTCAGGGTGTTATTGAAAGAATGTCACATTGGCATTCAAGGTGTTTATTAACACATGAGCTCAGACCATCAGTCACCTTCTCTCCCCTGTATCCGGGTAAAGCATTGCTCTGCGTTTAGAGTCTGAGAATAGACCTTCAGAAATAGATAAGAGTGCCTAGTAACTGCATCACTCCTGAAATATAACTTCAGCATTCATCATGTTTAATGACAGACTAACCAGGCATAGACCACCAGGTTCAAGCGATATTATTTTATTTGACAATGGCCTACTAGATATTTAAAGTATTTTTTTATCCTATAAAGTCACAAAGCCCTTGGTGAGATGATCTATTCTTAAGCTGGAGGTTTTTGTGCCCTGTGTTTTAGAAATGACTTTGTCTGTGTCACAAGCTCAGGGCTTATTCTTCCTCTCTGAAAAGCCCAGCTGAGGCCCAGGTCAGGCATTTGGCAGGGCCTAGAGAATTCTCTAGAGAGATAACAAGATGACGTGAGCGTTTCCACACTGGGTCACTATTAATTACTGCTGATGTGTGTCACAGAGAGTTGCTCTTTTAGAAGCTACATGTTAAACGCAGCAAATACGGCTCTTTTGTTGTCTATTCTCTCTTTAATGTGCAGGTGAATGAATCGGTGTGGCGTGCTGCTAGTCTTCACTGCTTTTGTATTTTGACTGATTGTGTGAAAGTGGTCCGCTTAAAAGTTATTGTTTGCTAGATTGTGCTCAATTGCATGTTTGATTTGTTATATCAGACTATTCTTTTACGCCACTGTTTTTTGAGTAACACATATAACTAATTTTTTAAATGTGTGTACATAAAGGTAATCTACAATATCATATAATCATATATTAAAATTTATTTCACTTCACTTCTTCTGCATTCAAATTGCTTTCTTTTAATAAATAATAGAAGAATAGTATTGAGTATGATAATCAATTTTGCTGTCTTAATAGGTAACAGTGATCACAAAGAAGGTACTGACAGAGTGATCATTATTGATTAGTGATCTGAACAAAATTGGATGATCAAATTCCACTTCTTTCATGTAATAAATATGATGAGGATGACAGGCTATTTATTAGAATTCAAATAGCAGCATGAGAATTCATCAAAAAAAAAACATATATAAATATATATATATTTAATCTAAAAAAAATCATATATGCAGATGTTAACCAAAACAAATATCTCACATCGTTTTTAAGGAACATTGTTAATTAATTGTTAATTGTGATTTAATGTATTTTTTAATCCGTAATGACTAATAATGACTAAAACATTTCAAATATAGAATTTGTATTCTATTCTATATTTGACATTCCTCCATCAGGTGCTCCGGTGGAGGATGAAACATGTCAATATAGGAGCAATATTTATGATTTGCACTGTATTCTGGTTGTTATTTTTAAAAAGGTTTTAATATGGGCATGAGAAACATGTTATATAATGAAATAGTTTGATAAACTGCTGATTTTGGACTGTTGACAGCACAGTTTGTGGCCTCCTCATAACTGAATTAAATGTTACATTCCTGTTAGCAGATGAGCATTGAGGTGTGGTCATGTGGACGGCTGCCAGTGAACTCTCCACGCCTTCATGGACTCACAGTGTGTGTGTACTAGATTTGCAGAAAGCCAATATTAGCTACTTTATCACTTATTCTAATATATATTATTGTAATAATATTATTTAGTATATTTTTAATAGTGGATGTTATGATGGCAGTGACTGGCACCACTGCAGACTGCAAGAGAGTGAATAAAACACTCCTCATAATTAATGTTGTGATGTTTCTCTGGGATACGTGCTGTCGTTTGACCCGATACAGAGAGCAGACAGAGTTTAATTGAACAGACTGGTACTCAGGTCACGAAGTCCCAACAAATCAAACCGCTTTCGTAGGCCATAACGGCCATTTAGCACAGACCAAGCGTTTGCTCTGTTTCTCCAGGACCGTTGACATGGAAGCACTGGTTGAGCGTCTGGAGCAGGCGGTCATTCGTCTGGAGGCGGTGGCGGTCAAACTGCAGAACTGTCCTGGGGGTTTGGTCAACGGAGACATCAGCAGCATTATCAACGGAGGTATCATAAGCACAGCAGATGCTGAATTATTCGATATATTAATAGTTTCTATTTATAAAGCATAAAATGCTGTTGTGGTCTGTTTTGATGAGTCCGCAGAGTCTGTAAGGAGAAGACCTCTGACTTTTAGGGGATTTTTTTCTTCATGAGAAAAATATTCTCATAGGAACAGAGTGGCATTAGCCTTGGCAAACCGTACATCGACAACATCTTAAAAATATATAATGGATAAGGACTTCAGTGAAAGGGATTTCTGAACTCTCTCTTCTGCTTTCTCCAGTCTCAAGTTTATGTGTGCTATTCAATGTTTTAGTGATAGATTATATATAGTTTGACCAATTTTGTTCTACTTGAGTATAAGCGGCATCATTACTAATAATGACAATAACATTAATACTAACCATAATAATACTAACAATTTTCACCAATACAATTTCTCTTGCAAATATTTTCTTTTTGTCATTATTTTGTGTCAAATATCTTAAAGGTGCCATAGAATGGAAAACTGAATTGAGCTTGGCATGGTTGAATAATAAGAGTTCAGTACATGGACAT
>JAUCMS010000038.1:11590092-11612028 GCA_032357445.1 Enteromius radiatus
ACTTGAAATGAGCCGCGTCTCAACTTTCCGCCATTTTTTGAATATGACGCCTCCTCTCCCGGAGCCTCATGGGATAGTAAAGCGTCCATGGTATGCCTACTACAGAATTCGGCCGGAAGCAGTAGGTCATCCGAGTACTTCTCGCCTACTGAATTTTGAATACTATGAATTCGGACATACTACTCACCCCGCATACTGTTTCTCGGGTACTATATAGTAGGGAAGTAAGCGATTTCGGACGCAGCCTAAGAATTTAATAACTCTGTTAAATGTAACATTTAGCAAATATTGTACAAAATAATACCTAAATTAAAAACTTTATTCTAGGAATTAAGTCTATGTACACTATTCTTCAAAAGTAGGCTATTCATACTTTTATTCAGTTAGGATACATTCGATTGATCAAGTAATGACAGTAATGATATTTATGTTACAAAAGAATACCCCTTAAAATATATGTAATGTTTGTTATATCTACATTGATCAGCTTTGCCAGCTCAGGAATAAATTACATTTTAAAATGTATTAAATATAAAACAGTTATTTTAATGTTTAATCATATTTCACAATATTACAGTTTTTACTGTATTTTTAAATCAAATATATGCAGGCTTGCTGAGCATATGAGACTTCTTTTGGAAATGGTAGAACAGTAGTGGATACATTTTTTTCTTTAACTTGACTGATAATATGCATCAGTGTCTCAGGTTACAAAGAGTTTTTTTCTCCTACTTTCATAAAACAGCTTCATACTACTTTTATGCCTTTGAAAGAACACACAGTTGTCCTTTTAAGTAGTTGTGGGACTTTTGGAGATGTTAAATCTTGTCTGTCATGGGGTGAAATAGTGTGTGTGTGTGTGTGTGTGTGTCAAACAGAAACCTGAGAGCTCTCAGTGCCTGTGTGTCAGCTGTCCCTCCTGCCGTGACGGCTCTGAGTGTATGTGGAGGACTGTATGATGTGGACAGGTGGTCATCTGGGGTTTTTTGTATGGGGGGGTTTACCATAGAAATGCCCCCAACAAAAGCCTAGTGTGTCTCTGGCTTACACACCTGCTCTCACACACACTCCTCGTAACTCAACCTCGCTCCTCATGTATTCCACATGATACCTCTCCTTTGAATTCATTTACTTCTGTATATCCTCACACATCAGACACAGTTAAACTCCTGCATCACTATGTATGTTTCTGCTGTGCTTCTTCACTTCCTCTAACAGCTGAAGTATCTTGGGGTCAGAGTTTGGGTTGCCCGACTTTTTAACCTACTGTATGCTGAACATCAGCACAAGCATTGGGATTAGAAGTGTGTGTGTGTGTGTTTGTACAAGACAGAAAAAGATGAGTGTGCAACAGTTGTTGAAGCCAGTTTAAGTGTTGAAGTGGGAACCGTGTGCAACTGTCAATGGCAGCTGTGCTGACAATATAAAACAGGCGTAAGTGTGCCGTCAGGGTCACACAATAGCCAACTGTGCCACACTGATCTGTTCTTTTACTTGAAATGTTGTTAAATAAGATTATCCCAGTTGTGCCAGAAACACATGGACTGATATGAACTGCTTTCAAAAGATTATTGCACTAACCATATAGCAATATAGTTTTTCCTAAAGAGACATTTGGTAACACTTTACAATAAGGTGTCATTTGTTAACATTAGTTAATGTGTTAACTAACACGAATAATATTTTATTACACTTTTTATTAATCTTTTTAAGTGATAGTTAACAAACATTCATTGTTGTTTATGTTGGGTCACAGTAAATGTTAAATAATAAATGCTGTAGATATATTGTTTATTCTTAGTTCATGTCATCCAGTGTAGTTAAGTAATTAACCTTTCAATGCGTATTTTGATTTATTTTTTTAATATTATAGTGTCATAAATGTATAAGTTGTGAAGATAAAAACTTAAACGCACTTACTCATTGTTAATCAGTTACCATTTTTCTTCTAATTGTAATAATCATTTGATATATATAATTATTAATACAGCTATTAATAAGTTAAAGCCAATAAAATAAAAATTGTTTTGCTGTACATTCACTACCATTCCACCTTTTTTGATTCCAAAAGTCTCTTATGCCCAACAATGCTTCATATTTTTGATAAAAAATACAGTAAAAACTGTAATATTGTGACATACACCTCAACAAAATTAATTACAATAAGACTATCGAACTCATTTCATGCATTTACATCTTCACTATATCAGAATACAAAGTCTTTAATGTTATGCGAAATATTATTTTAATGAAGTGAGGCCGTATTGCATTTTTTGCCGATGCTTTGAAAAACTCATTCTCCAAGTGATGCTCTACTAACATTTCATTGAATACATTGTATGCATTATAAATATAAATTTTTATTTTTAATGGACGTCACCTTGGTTTTTGAACTTTTAATCCGCAACACTACAGACTCAATCCATTGCCTCTTACGCCCCCCACTGGATAGAACAACCATTGCAGTGTATTCATCAACATCATGGTTACAATGTTCTTAACCTTTTTATAAAGGTGTTACGTGAGGCTGTGGATCAATACTGTAAATTCCATGACATGAATACCATGCTTTTAGTTTATTTTTTTCCCATTCTTGAATTAGCATATCAGTTTGCAGCTGCTCAGGGACTAACTCTGATGTTCTTCCACAGGGTCCTGTAGCCTCTCTTTCACTGTTCAGTGCTCCTTCTGATGGTCCTTGCCCCCCTCCTCCTCCTCCACCACCACCAGGTCCTCCTCCGATGTTCATGGAAGACAGCCCCAAACCCGAGGACACAGCAGCCCAGCAATCAGCTCTGTTTGCACAGCTCAACCAGGGAGAGGCCATCACTAAAGGTGGGCAGGAGAACACTGTCAGACTACAAAATAGTAGACATTATCCATTAAAACTTGCGTGTTCTGCCTCCAGCTCTGAAGCATGTGTCTGAAGAGCAGAAGACCCATAAGAACCCCAACTTGCGCTCTCAGGGAGGAAGGACACATCAGGGAACTCCAGCCAAAAGCCAGAACCCCAGCTCGTCTGCATGTGCACCGGCCAAAAAACATTCCCCTGTGCTGGAGCTGGAAGGAAAGAAGTGGAGGGTGGTAGGTGCCTACATTACATCAGCCGGCATGTGTCTGAATGTGTCCAGCGGTTAATCATACTGCTTGTAATCGTTCTGCTACATTTGGCAACATAAAAAAAAACAAAAAAACATCCCACAATGCAACTTGATATGATAAAGTCAATGTCATTAACTAATTTAGTTATACCTTGGAAATAAAAATGCAAATTAACAATTTAGCAAATAAATGTAAAATGTAATTACATTTTTTAATTCAGATCACTTGTAGAATAACTTAAAAGTGTTGGTTTGCACAATTTATTTTCAAAACTAAATGCTGCTTGCTAAATTAAACTCACAGTATGTTGAGGCTGTGTGACAATAATATAGACTACTACTGTATGTATCATACTTTACATGCTTTTTTTATATATTAAGGTCTACATTATTCTTCTTATTCTTTAAATAAAATTGCATAGTGATATTTTAATAATAATAATAATAATAATAATAATAATAGTAATTATTATTATTAAATTTTCTCAATAGAAAGTCATTTAGTGGAGCCTAAAAATTATATAGAAATAATAATTATCAGTAGCATAGAGATTTTTTAAAAATGGATTAGTCATTTTATTATAATAATAATCATTATATTGTTATTAAGCACAGTGGCTGTTATTATTATGTTATTTATTATTAATACTATATTATATATAATAATACTATTATTTTATGTTTTTTTTTTATTATTATAGATATAATTGTTTTTATTAATATTACAAGATCAGAGCCTAAATGCTTTATATCAAATAATCATTCTCAGTTGCATATGAAGTGGAATTGATTCATTAAGATGGAAGAGAAAAAGTGGATTGAATTAATATAGAATATAAATATAAAAAAACATGTAAAATGGTAACACTTGCCACACACTTGTAAACTAAGCTGCCCTGCACTTGTAGTGAGACTCTATTGATTTAGCCTGCTTCCAGCATGTGTTTAGTGCATCTATTGTGTGCATTTGTCCTGTAGGAGCACCAGGAGAAGTCTCATGACCTGGTGATAGAGGAGACCGAGCTCAGACAGGTGGTTTATGTCTTTAGCTGTAGCAACTCCACACTCCAGATCAAAGGCAAAGTCAACTCCATCATAGTGGGTAAGAGGAGCTCCTCATTACACCAGCTGCTCTTATCTCAGGAGCGCACACCACTCCTGCCTAATGTCTGTCTCTCTCCTCACAGATAACTGTAAGAAGCTCGGACTTGTGTTTGACAATGTTGTGGGAATCGTAGAGATCATCAACTCCAGAGACATTCAGCTTCAGGTTAGATGTATATGTGGGTGCATACGTTGTTTTGATCTGTGAGTGATCTACCATCAGGGTTGTTATAGAAAAAGAAAAAGAGATTGTGCATAACTGCCAGAATCAATAAAGAATATGGTAGTTATACAGCAAAATATGCTTTTATAGAAAGAAAAACGAATAAGTTGCTATATAATATTTGTCAGCATATATATCGTTCAGTAGTTTTGGATTATTGTGACGTGTTCACATAACGCTTGTTTTTGGCTTTCCAGGTAATGGGAAAAGTTCCTACTATTTCCATTAACAAGACTGAGGGTTGCCATGTCTACTTGAGCAAAAATTCACTTGACTGTGAGATTGTCAGTGCCAAGAGCTCTGAGATGAACGTTCTCGTTCCTGAGGGAGAAGATGATTACGTACGTTTATTTACACTAGAGCTAGCATGACCTTTCATTTGAACAAATGACTTTCTTGATACATATGTCATGTCATGTACCAAAATAACAATGTTCTATTCTAGAGATTTGACCTGCTTTACATTCAAATCTGAGAGAAAATCTGTCATCAGCCTTAAAGGTTGGAGCAGTGTTCGACTAATATCTTGTTGTGTATTCAACAGAGGGAGTTTCCAATCCCGGAGCAGTTTAAAACGGTTTGGGATGGCTCCAGCCTTGTGACAGAGCCCACAAAGATTGCTGGTTGATTTTTTTTTTTTTTTCTAGCTGGTCATCGCTTTCCTCCTACTCAGAATTCTTCAAGCACTTTCACTGTATCACACTGTTAGCGGAGACAGAAGAATTCCCATACATTTTGAGGTTGTGAGAGTTGTAGATTTAGGCTCAGAAAATTCAGATTAAGAGCAAAATATGGACAAACGTTCCATTTCCACAAACCATTTCAACAAAAGGAGATGGAGACGTTTAACTAAGCAGCAATAAAAATACATAATATACATATATTATTTATTATACATTAAAAGTAACTATACCTTTATGTGTGAATATGGGAATTTTGTTTTAGTCAGCAACTCAAAGTATTAAGTTAAAATAATCACATTTTTACTTATTCCTATAACAACATATATTTTACTTAAAAAAAAAAGAAACATTAATTTTTTAAAGTATGGATTTTGTTTGTTTTTATCCTTTTTGACATATTTCGAGTACTTATGTTGATGTCATAAATTCTCATGTTAAATCCATCTTGGTCTGTGTAGTAATATTATAAAACATGAGCAAAATATGACTATATTTAGCTGTAACTTGTTTTTATAGAGAAACAAATTCATATTTTGTCACATTTTACATTTCCAAAGTTTACAAGTTTATTTGGCAAGGTTATAAATTCAGTCTTTGGATGCAGAATACGTGCAATCATGAGCAGAGAAAAATCAAACCACTTTTTATTCTATGAGTGTGATAAATGGTCTTTGTTCTGCGAATGAATGCCTTTGGGGGTGTTTTTATAAGATTTTATATTATTTTAATATAGTTCAAATATCGCATGCTCTATATTTCATTTATAATCTCAGACTACTCGTTTCTGAGATTAATTTTCGGTAGTCTAATGTTTGTATTGACAGGCACCACTTCATTCAGCACCAACAGGATAGTAATGACGTGCTGTTAATAACATTAAGTAAATATCAAACTTCATATCCAAAATAGTTTCCTAGCTGTTCTCACTTTGCACTCACATATTTACATTGCTTGTAAATTTATATGCTTTAAATGTTTCTTCAACTGGAAGGTCTTGAACACTTCAGCTTATTTTGAATGTATGCCAACATGTGTTAATATGTAGCATTCTTCAGTCCATAAAAGGGAATCATGTTACATTTGCTTGGTCAGTAAACAGTTGACAGTTAACTAAACAATGTAATGCATTTATAAGTGATGCTTAAACAAAGTAGAATGTGTACACTGTATTAAATCACATGCCTTAAATTGTAATTTACCAAAGTTTTTTCACATCACCATATCAGTTTAATAAAGTAATTGTGAACTCACTACACCTATTTGTAATTATTATTATTATTGTTTTTTTTTTTTAACCATCTCCTATTTAAGCTTCAGAAATTAGAGCTGTCAAAATCAAAATGTGCATACAAGGTATTAATTACATTCAGTATATATATATATATATTTTTTTTTTCCAATTTTTTTTTCTAAAGAATGGACAGACTGTATTTATTATTTATTGTACTGATTTTTTTTTTTACCGTAACAACAAAAAACAATCTGCAAAGGTTCTGTGAAAAAAACAAAATTGTTATTTTAGTCCCAAAAAATATAATACAGTTCATTCACTATAAAAAATGGTTATTTAATTTAGTTGTACTTCTAATGTCACTTAATATTATTCACACACACAAGTGGGTTTTATACATGAAACTGCCTTTATATTTTAGGAAGAGGTCTCTTGCAAGGGGATCATCACATTTGGGAGTCTATGGCATTTATTATAAATGCATGAAAAATGAGTGAATTTGTCAGGACATGGCTCTTTAATGAAACTCATAGATTCTGTCCCTGACAGCAACTTTAAACAGAGCAGCAATGGGGAATCATCAGCTTGGCAAGCGAGAACAGAATGTGAATTGCTCCATGCTAGTAATTTAAAGCAAAACATTTATTTAAAACTCAAATGTACTCAGCTAGTATAAATGTTTAAGGTGACACATGTCATGTCCTACTTTAAAATACACAGATTCTACGAGTACAGCTGAAGTAATGCACCAAACACAGACAGTAAAAGCTTTACGGTGCCATCTGCTGGCAAGCAATGAGTCTTTATGAAATATTACACAGCAAACATCATTTTTGGAGTTTATTGTTTTCATTGAATATTAAAAAAAAATTATTTACAACTTTAAAAAAAAACCAAGAGCTTCAAATGATATAAAATAAAAGAAAATCAATAAAAAACAAACAAACACTGTTCTGTGTTCTTGTGGTATTTAGCATCTGCTTCTGGCTAATGCTTGATGACCATGTTTCCTTCTGAGTCTTGGGTGAAAAGCATCTCTGGCTCTAGATCTGATGATTCCTCTTTTTCTAAAGAAGCAGCAGATGGACTATTCCTGCAATCTTTGCCCACAGATAGTGGGCTCCTTAAGTGCTGGTCACGATGAGCAATCACACAGAAGCCCTCTGAGTCCTGAGTGAACAACGTAGAAACGGTTTCTCCAGCCATCTCTGTGTTTGCAAGTTCCTTACCTGATTTTTTGGGGGAAAAAGTGTATCTCTCCTTTAACCTGCACTTAGCTGGACTGGAAATTGGGTGGTGTTTAAAAGGCGATGTTGGAGCATTTTTAATAGGTGATGCAGGCCAGCTATTCTCTTTCCCAATCCGTTTTATTGGTGATGCTTTATTTTTGTGCCAAGAATGCTCCTGATTTTTATTGGTATTCACAGAAGCACTCAATCTTTTGTGGTTTTCATTGACAGGCCTAGAAGTTAAGATAGACACCTGATGTCGTAAATCATGTTTGTCCGTGTGTTTAGGACCTGGAGACTTAAGGAAATGCCTATGTGCATCTTCAGAGGTCTTCCAGACCATTAGATCATAATGCTCCGGGGACTCTTCATGAAGGAAAGTCTCAGTTTCAGGAGCTGTCTGCTTTGGATATTCATTTGAAGCTTCTTTATTCCAATACTCTTGCATCTCTAACACATTTTCTGTATAATGGACAACATGTCTCTTTTTTTGAGGCGGTTCTTCTTCCTCAGTGCCACGTATTAAATGGAGAAAAGACTGTTCTTTTTTGTCCTTGGCTAACAATCTTTCAAAATCTTCATCACAGTGCACCTCAGATATTTGACTGGTTGACTCTATAGATGGCTCCAAAGTGAAATCGTGTTTCCGTTTCGCCCCGGTGTGTGCCTCTGCGTGCATGGAACTGGACATCCCAGAATGAACTGCACTTGGGTTAATGTCTGGGCAAACAAATACCAGTCAGAAAGGGACAAAATGTAATTATTATTAGGCTTTAAAATATCACATTACAGTATGATGAAACAAAAATTATTTTTTTTACCTCTGGATGTGGGTGAAAAGAAAGTTGATATAGTGCTTTGTCTAGTGACAGGCATGTTAAGTTTGGTCTGAGTGAAGTTGAGGGCGACTGCCACACTGTATCCCCCTGATCTCGCAAGTGGGTTCAGTAATTTGGATATTGGACGGGTCAGCTGTTAAAAGTAAAAATTACCTGAGATCACCTCATCAGACCTGTAGTGTTTTTTATTTTCTTACGAATACAAAAGAAATAATCTTTTCAATACACTTGGGTAAAAATTTGGTCTAAATACATTTAAATGGAATGCAGTTGTTGTTACCTGTTGTTTTTTTCCCTTTAACTCTTTTGTGTCGAGCCATATTCCACACTCTTCTTCTTTAGCTAACGCTACAGGTTTCACTTTGTTGTTCTTAATGGATTTCATTCTGTTTACAAACCTCACACGTTCAAATAACCAGTCTCTCTTTATATACGAGATAAGCAATTTCCTGAAACGCTCACAGTCTCATAATGAACAACGCTAACAATCAATATTATCATTTACAATGTTACATTTAAGTAATTTACATAACGTTATATTTTCTCGAGCTCCTCTGTTCGCTGTTGCTGTGTAGTCATTCCCGCGCGCGGATACAAAGACACTCTCGGGTTGCCAAGTATGTTCGTGAATGTCCGACAAATCAGTTCTATTAGATTAAAAGCATTGGTTATAACAATGAAGGTCATCGTCTTACCATTATGTATAATATACTATATAATGATTATTAATATACTATATAATGAGTATATTATATAGTGAGTGAATAAAGTGCGATATATTTATTAGTGTGGAAATGTTAAAAAGACTTGGCAACCCGTCACCTTTAAACTTTTGTATACATTTTACCGTTTTCTACTAATATTAAATTGGTAAAATAACGAGTCCTATTACTTGAGATTAAATGGTATGTTCTTTGCATAAACAAGTTTTGTAATGAATAATAAGTCGGGATAGTGGAAAATACAGGAAGTTACGAAATCATCCGGCGACGTCACGTCAGCTTGCTACAGTGGGTGACGTCAATATAAGGGTGAGTGAATTCTCATTTTCCTGCTGCGTTTTTGCTAAAAACGCTTTTAATGGTGTAATAATATTTCACCTCATAACCACATTAACCGTTAGACGTATATAAGGTGTGAATTAACGAGAGACATCAACGGCTCTTGTACTCTTACAGCGGATTGAAAACAATATCTTAGCTAGCTAGCTAGCTATGCTAACATCGCTGTGTATTTGTCAGGAAATAAACAAAACAAAATGAGCGGTTGTATTTTATACTCCGTTTGGGATTCACAATACCTTGCATCAGTCAGTTCGTTAAATGTCTAAAATCTAATAAATACCACATACTGTTTGTCTGTCTATAAGGTTCAAATGGATTTTCTTGTCCACAGTGTGTCTGTAAACATACTGAGATCAGATCAGTCGGTTTTGATATGCGGCCACTGTGTATACCATTTATTCCACTGAGAATATCGCTGACCCGTGTCTATATCAAACATAATGATCTGATTCTCGTTTCAATTGGTTTGTAGTTCATCATGTTTCATGGAATACCTGCCTCTGGAGTGATGGGAGGAGGTGAGTGAAAGAACCTGCTCAATCATGTGCCTTCTTTTATTCGAGCACCTATTTTCATTAGTCTCGTATCCAATTTTTTTTTAATGTTCTGCCTTTTTGCTTTATCTTAACCAGCACCTGCCAACAAGCCAGAACTGTATGAGGTAATAATATGTTATATTGTGCACATCGTTTGTAATAATGGACTCATCTGTCATTATTCCTCTGTGTTTAAATTACGCCTTCTTTGTCTTTTACAGGAAGTGAAATTGTACAAAAATGCCAGAGAAAGGGAAAAGTAAGTTAATTAACATATTAACTTTTTAAATTTATCATTATTTATTAATTTATCTTATTGATTTTTTTTTGTCACAATAAAGATGATGTAGAATGGTGATTATGTGATTGGGTTGCAATTAATGTCCTTTTTATTGTGTTTTGTAAGGTATGACAACATGGCAGAGTTGTTTGCTGTGGTCAAAACACTTCAGGCCCTGGAAAAAGCCTACATTAAGGATTGTGTGACTCCAAACGAGTTAGTGACTTCATTTGTTCATGCAAAATTTTCTGAATTAGGGTGTGGTCACATTTACAGTTTGTGAGTAAAATCCACATGATTGGAAATTCCATGTGATATGAAATATTTCTGAAAGCTGTTTTTCCAACACTGGTCATGTAAAAACGGCCGCTTTGTTTTAAAGTGACTTCTGTGTGACCTATGTTTCATACATCACTGATCTATAACAATAGAACCATAAACTGTTGCGAATGTGACCACACCCTTATTTCCATCTATTCATATAATAAATATTTGCTTTGTTTTATGCAGATACACAGGAGCTTGCTCAAGATTGCTTGTCCAGTACAAGGCTGCTTTCAAACAAGTCCAGGGATCAGATGTGGGCTCCATTGATGACTTTTGTCGAAAATACAGGGTATAGCATATTTTGCTTCTAAATTATTGTATGTAATGTTCTTTTGTATCTTTGGTTATAAAATAATAAGTCCAGTGCATTGTATGTGGGTCAGTTTTTTATATTTTTCCCGACAGCTGGACTGTCCACTGGCTATGGAAAGAATCAAAGAGGATCGACCAATCACCATTAAGGATGACAAGGGCAACTTGAATCGCTGCATTGCAGACATAGTTTCTGTATGTATCTTCAATACTTTGTATAGTGATTTTACGCAGCCTAGAATGAATAGCTTCTTGAGTTAATGCCAGAATGGCCCGGTATTCATTGACTGAGCACAGAGGATACCTTCTTGTTCCAACAGTTCCATTAAGTAGATTTATTTAAACAGACTAGAAGATATAATGCTATATGAAATTTGTCTCAGGGATCCACAGAGTGGTGCATTTAGCAGTCATAATAACTGGCAAAATCTACTTTTGTTTTCTCTCATGCAGCTCTTTATCACAGTGATGGACAAACTTCGACTTGAGATTCGTGCCATGGATGAGGTACTTAATTAGATTAACATAGTGTTATTTACAGACAATT
The DNA here is from genome assembly GCA_032357445.1 of Enteromius radiatus. Classification (NCBI taxonomy): domain Eukaryota; kingdom Metazoa; phylum Chordata; class Actinopteri; order Cypriniformes; family Cyprinidae; genus Enteromius; species Enteromius radiatus. The sequence continues at coordinate 11,601,569 of JAUCMS010000038.1, forward strand.
TAATCTTGATTTTAATTACTGTTTAACTGAGAATATTGTTTTATAGATCCAGCCTGATCTGAGAGAGCTCATGGAGACCATGAACAGAATGAGCAACATGCCTCCTGATTCAGAGGCCAAAGACAAAGTCAGCCTCTGGTAAGATTTTTACTGCAGAAATACAGTACCATTCAAAGTTAAAAAAACGTAACCCTAAAGACATTTATAATTTTGCAAAAAATATTTTGATCTCAAATAAAATAATGTTTTTTGTGTGGTGGTTTATTTTTTTTTGTTTCATTCACGAAAATCCTGGAAAAAAAATATTAGTGTTTAAAAAAATTAAGCAGCACAAATATTTAATATTGATAATAATAGGAAATGTTTGCTTATTACAATGATTCCTAAATAATTATGTGATACTGAAAACTGGAGTAATTTTTGTAAATCATGTTTAGTATATATAAAATAAAATGGCTTATCTGCCAAAATCTAAAATGCCTGGAAAACAAACTCATTTTCCCTGCACTTTGAAAGCAATGCTCACTGTGTTCTTCCTCATAGGTTAACCACACTAAGCAGCATGTCTGCATCTGATGAGCTGGATGACTCCCAGGTTCGCCAGATGCTGTTTGACCTGGAGTCTGCCTACAACGCCTTTAATCGTTTCTTACACTCTTCTTAAATACTCCTTCCCTCTGTGAGCTCTTTCTTCCCTCTCTGAACTCTTTTCCACCAGCTTTTTTTTTTCTCCATTTTCCCTATTTTTACCCATGTCTCTTGTAGGAATCTAGAAACATTAAATCCAATTAGATTACTGCTTACAAAGACTTATGTTGTTCAGTAATACAATCACAATTATATTATACACAGATTTGAAATTTAAGAGTAGTAGATTTTTTGAATATAAAGAGATTTTTCTATCACATGGTAGTATTCTCTAGAATGGCAATAGCGAATACAGTAGCCAACAGAGATGCAATGGGGAGAAGTATACTATAGGCAAAAGATGCTATATAAATACATGTTGAAGTGGATTGATGGTTTATGGATCTCGTAATATCTGATACTGTATTCTCAATACTGCATTTTATTTTAAATGAATGTTTTCCCTAGTTATACACTTTACTTACTTTTTTAAATTGATGTTTTCCAGTATTTAAATGAGACAATGTTAAGTGCACTCATTCATTTACAGTACTTTAACATTTGTTTGTTGATAACTTGACTTTTATAAAAGCTTGATTAAGAACTTACTCTTTCCTTAGCATGGTGTTGGTCTAGCTCAATATGTAATAAGGCATATTTATTAAATGACCTATGTAAATAAAATAGTTTTGAAATAAACCACATAATGCTTTAAAAATATATATTTTGCCAATCTCTGTTATTATATAGTAAACCATTTCATTCGGATGAATGTCTGTCAGCTAACAACAGCACACAGTAACACCTGATATACCACATATATATATATATGCACCATGTTAATTACATTCAAACTGAAGCAAAATGGACAGAGGGTTCCTAAACTCTATACTAAGGGTCGTTTTTAATTGCATTTTTGGGGCGACTTTTAATGTTGGTCATTCGCAGTGCTGACCAAGCAAAAGCTGCTTTTTTCGCATGCTTTTTTTAATACTTTATACCTAGTATATAATTGACAATCCACGAAATTTCGCTAATATTACAGCACTTTTAGCAAACACTCGGCTCCTTTAAGAGATTGCGTCCTATGTATCGTCTCCATAGAGACGAACAATTACAAACCCAAGCGATGCGTAACTTTGTACCAGGCCTGGATTCTCTTTGAGCAACCACAGATATCAATGGTGAAATCCAAACGACAAACACATTTGCTTTCAGCAGGTCGGGATTACAATTTATATAACTCCGTTTAAATGTTTGGACGGTCAATAGTGATTAAGATTAACGGGTGATAAATTCGTGTTTAGATTCGGCATACGTGTCGTTTAGGAAAAGTTTACTCCTAGTTACTGGATTGAATTCATACGATCTTGTTTTTAGTTTGAGGAGATTAAATCTGCAATACTTTGTTGCATTCCTGCATTCCTCAAGCAGACAGGATTTTATTCCTGCCATGATCAAAACGCATTCAGATTCATTTTAGGTGGCAAAACAGCAAATAGACGGAATGAACATCACAGAGGTGGAAGAACACATTAACTTGAAGTATGAAATCAAGAGAAGACTTGGGAAAGGGGTAAGGTGTTCATTTACTATCATTGTGCGTTTTAAAAGTGCCAAGATAAACCTTATAAAATCGTACATAGTTAAGCTATATAATAACAACACAGGTAATGTATTTGTGCTTATTGTGTTCGTGCATTATTAGACCATCAGCCTCATTTGGACTATCAAAAGTAAATATATAATCTACAAAATGAATGAAAGAATGAAGCACTATAGCTCTTTATTGTGTATTGCTATATACCCAAAGTAATCACGTAAAATATATGCAAAGAACCAACAACCCTTTGGGTTAATAATGGCAGTCAGTAAACAAAAGTTCTGTGGACTACATGATCTCTCCTCTGTCTCTCCAGTAAATAAATGGAAACTGCAGACAGCACAAATGACTTAAATGAGGGTTTCATGGCAACCCTTCCCTGACAACTGGCCATAAAGTCATACACTCTATGTTTTCCTTCAATCAGCTATCATTTTATTACGGTGTACTTTCTAATCCGTTTCACAGGCATATGGAATTGTGTGGAAGGCTGTGGACAGAAAAACAGGAGAGACTGTTGCTGTGAAGAAAATCTTTGATGCCTTCAGGAATCGAACAGATGCTCAGGTTAGAGGTGGAGAATGAGGAATGGTTTGAAATAGCAACAACATATATTAAATTATACTGTACTATACTATTATAGTACTCTTTTACAGTATGTAACAGGTAAACATCAGTTATTAATTCTTTTTTTTTTATCTGTATCAAATTGCATAATTTTCTGCTTTTCTGCATTTTCACAGAGGACCTTCAGAGAAATTATGTTCCTTCAGGTAAGAATATTGCTCTTAATCAAACCTTGGAATCTAGCCTCGGCAATATTCATGTTTCTAGCCATATTTACACTACTGCTCATAAGTTTTGCATCATAGATGCAGTAAAACAGTAATTTTGTTAAATATTTAAAATTTAAAATAATTGTTTACATATATGTGTGTGTGTGTGTATTTCTGTGTCAGAAATTATTCCAATTGGCCCCGCAATAAAATATATTATTCTCTGTGTTAAAATCAGTTGTTATGCTCATATTTTGTTCTGCTTATATTCTGCTTATTTGAAATAGAAATGTTTTGTAACATTACAAATTTCTTTACTGTCACTTTTGGTCAATTTATAGCATCCATTTTTTACTGAATAAAAGTATTAATTTTCTTTTGAGAATAAAAATCTGCTGATCCCACACAATAGAATCAATAGCTCAAGCACATTGATTACAAGGTATCAAACGTCCTTCTTTTTTCTATTTTGCAGGAGTTTGGGGATCATCCTAATATAATTAAATTACTGAATGTCATCAGAGCCCAAAACGACAAAGACATTTACCTTGTGTTCGAATTCATGGGTAAGAGACCATTTGCGTGCTCTTTCCTGGAGCATTTTGCACATATTTGTCAGTACTCTTCGCACCATTATATTCCAATTAAGTGTACTTAATGGCAATATTCATAATTCCAAGTTATTGTTTTTGACATGATGTAATTTTGTTCACAATGCCTATACTATATTCACACCGATATTTCTTTGCAGACACAGACCTACATGCAGTAATAAAGAAAGGAAGTCTTTTAAAAGACATTCATAAGCGTTATGTTATGTACCAGCTTCTGAAAGCAACAAAATATCTTCATTCAGGCAATGTCATTCATAGGGACCAAAAGGTATGCCACTTTTAACATCTTTTCATGCTTAAAGAATTAATTTAAACAATTTCTGGTTTAAGTAATTTCTTTATTTTTGCTTCCTAAAGCCATCCAACATCTTGCTAGACTCAGACTGCTTTCTGAAACTGTGTGACTTTGGCTTGGCAAGATCCCTGTATCAGATCCAAGAGGATGCTGTGAATCCTGCCTTGACAGAATATGTGGCAACACGATGGTACAGGGCCCCTGAAATTCTCCTGGGATCCAGTAGGTGCGTGACCCCCAAAATAAATTGTTTTAAATATTTCATAATGTATTAACCATAATATATAGTATATTATGATAATGGGTCCTATATTTCCTGCAGGTACACAAAAGGTGTGGACATGTGGAGCATAGGTTGCATTCTGGGAGAGATGCTCCTGGGCAAGCCTCTTTTTCCTGGGACGTCTACAATTAATCAAATCGAAAAAATAATGAGTGTTATACCACATCCTTCTACAGAGGGTGAGTTTATATTTTACATGCAACTTGTTCCTTCAGGCAGCAACTAAATAAACCAGCCACAAAGAATTAATGCTTGCTAATAGTACTGTATATCATTTTTCGTAGATGTGTTGGCTATCAGATCAGAGTACGGGGCTTCTGTGATTCAGAGAATGCTGCTTAGGTATGTAATGTTAATATTAAACAGTTTGTCTTCATTGTTCATTCTATGGTTATTTAGTTGATCTTGAATGATGACTCTGCTGACATAACATTTGATGCAAACGTGTGTTTAGACCGCAGGTGCTGTTAGATGAAATTCTGCCAGCATCGGTGCCACCTGACGCCCTTGATTTAGTGCAGCGCCTGCTGGTTTTCAATCCAGACAAGAGGCTCAGTGCAGAGGAAGCTCTGCAGCACCCTTATGTGTCCAAGTGAGTTTGCTTTTAGTTACTTAATGTTTGTAAATAGTACATGTTTGTAAATGGTAATTTAAGTGGACATGAAATCAAAATTGACCATATTTTTCTAATAAACAGATTTTGACAGTGTATTTGATCATCAATGAGTGGCTATTAAAGGGCTAGATTACTTTATAATTCTGTGATTACTTACTCTTATGTCATTCCAAACCTATAAGACCTTTATTCATCTTCGGAACCCAAATGAAGATATTTTGATGAAATCCTAGAGCTCTCTGACCCTGCAATGACAGCAACACAACTGAAATGTTCCCAGGCCTATAGAAACAAAGTATAGACATGGTTAAAAATAGTCCATGTGACGTCAGTGGTTCAAATGTAATGTTATGAAGCTATGATAATACTTTTTATAAGTCATAATGATAAATGTCTTTCTTGGAATTATTGCATCGTTGTTATATGAATAAATTAATTACTATATACAGTATATATAAAATATATTCTTTCTATGCAAGGTTTCATAACCCAGCCAGAGAGCCTAGTTTGGTCTATGATGTCATTTTGCCAGTGGATGATGACGTCCAACTCTCTGTTACTCAGTACAGAAACAAACTCTATGAGGTGAGTAAAAAAATGGTCCATTCATTATGTTCTTGTTTTCACAGATTTATTTTTGAACGACTTTGTCTCGTGCTTTGCTTTGCACAGTCATCGTGTTGAGAGTGTAAACAGTGTGTTATGTGTTATGGTAACAAATCCTGTGTCACAGTGACAGAAATATTTCCTTCTGAACACAAACTGAGCGTAAAATAATCCTAATCATACTTCAGTATGATTTTTTTTTTTTTTTTGAAGAAAATAAACAGTAGATAGAAAGTTATTTTACACAGTAATGATATGCTGCAATATTACTGTATTTTTTATTGAGTCTAAAAATCATTAAAAACATCAGCTTTTGAATGGTAGTATGTTCACAGTAATAATATATTAGGAAATGCTTAAAAAAACAACTTTCCTTTTCATCTTTCCAATTCCTGCTGTGAAAGATGATCCTGGAAAAAAGGGCCAGCCGGCAGATGCACAAACAACCTCATTTCACACAGAAATCAGAGAAGCCTGCAGAAGTGAACGGGGACAGTGGAATGGACAAAAGCAATGAAACAGGTGCTGGATCTCAAAGAGAAGGCAAGCGTGGCGTGGATGGAGATCATGACAGGAAATCTCCTAATGACAAGAAGTGCTCTAAAGGAACTGGAGCAGCTATTGCGAAACCTCTCAGTAGGCCTGAGCAAACACGCTTGGCTCCTGAAAGCACCAGCTCAGCAGTGAGCCCCACTGCGGTCAAAACCTCTTATAACCCCATCACACACATGCCTAGTGAGTTCTGTATAATAGTGCTTGTACTATAACATTCTATTATCACACTTATATGAGGCTTTGGTCACTGAAGGCCCTGCTTTCAACTTGAATGGTTTCAATAGACTGCAACTATACTATTTAGCATTCTAGTTTCTTTTGTTCCTTGTTGTTTTGAAATAAAATTATATTTTTGTTCAGCAAGGTGCATTAAGTAGATGGCAGTAAACAATTTATAATGTTACAAATATTGCTATTTCAAATAAATGTTGTTCTTATGAAGTTAAGAGAGAATTCTGAGGAAAAAAGCTTATGTAAAAATTTAAGCAACACAATGATATTTAACATTGATAATAAAACATATAGCAAACATTATGATATTGATAATTTTTTTTTAAACCAAATCAGAAATTTGGAATGATTCTGAAGGATCATGTAACACTGAATACTGGAGTAAATTACCTTTTTTGAAATTATAATAAATTAGAAATAGTTATTTAAAATGATAATAATATTTCTAAATGTTACTGTTTATTGTATTTGTGACCAAATACATGCAGCTTTAGTAAACATAAGAGACTTTTTTTTTTTAACTTAAGCCCATAAAAGGTATTATCCATTTATTTTCCAGATGGTTTAGTCAAACTGCACCACTACCCAGCTCATTCTCAGCGGATTGGGAGAAATCAAGATACTGGAGGTATACTGCCTGTAGATGGTGCCAGTGGGCCTTTGGTAGGTCCTACTGTTTCATTTTCTATATAAAAGCTGTTGTGTATTCAACATATGATGCGTTTTTTGGTAATATCATAAAATGCTTAATTTCTTAATTCCTTCCAATCAGGGTGTAGACCAGCAAGGTCGCTCTGCCCCTGTGGCACGTACAAACTCATTCTCTCTCACACTAGCACAGCCCCAAAATAATCCCCTGCTTCGCAAGGATGAACCCATTGTTTCCCCTGGGTTATGTGTCACCTCTGCTCGCTTGGTGAGTGAGCTTTTGTTTTTTGGGGGGGCAAAAATGTTTTAGAAAATCACCGCTATCATCCTTATTGTTTCTAGTTTGCATAAAACCATGTGACCAGTGTGACTCTTCTTTACTGTGACCTGGGAACATTCAGTCTGCTAATACAATCTATTGGTTGAGGTTGTGTATGTCACAAGATAGAAAGCAGTGCCATCAGGAGGTCTGCCATCTGTTCTAGTGTGTGCATTCTTCTTTTTTATGCCACAGTCTTTTTGTGCCTTAGATCATTACTTTTAATAAATGATATGTTGTAATTGTAATTTTTGAGGTTTTTCCTCATTATGATATCTTAATTTCCCACTGTACAGAACCAGCGCATTAATTCTCATTCACGTGATGCCAAGCTTCCTCCAAGATTCAGCAAGAAGGTTTTCCAGGGCAATTCGAATGTTTCTGCAGCCGGCGATCCTCGCGCCAAACTAGGCAGTTATTCTCAGGCGTATGGGACTATCAGCAAAAGCGGACTGGACAATCTACTTAGGGATTGCCACTAAGTGTGAGATCGGTGGAGAAATCAAGAGGCAATCAGATGGCCACTGGAATCTCCCAGATCAAATAGAAATAGTGGATTTCACATGACAAGAAAATTATCATCATCACATGCTCTGAAGATTATCACCATTGTGGAAATCCCAGATTAGTGCTGCCAGTAACATTTTTTTCTGATCAGTTTAAATTCAAGTGTAAACTTGTTTGTAAATATGTGGTGAAAAATGTATTAAATGGTTAGAGAACATCTTTGCAATTTGTATTTGTCTTAAGAAACTTCAAAAGTCATTACAAAACAACCTCAAACTTAAGGGAAGTGGTTCTAATATTGGTCTAATATTGGTTCTGGAAGTGGTTTTTATATTTGTATTTAGTGGACATATTTATTGTTCCCCAAATGGACCAAATTTCATAATATTTTAAAAGACAACATGCTGAGCATCAAGCCGCTCATTTCCATAAATCATTTGCCTGTTTTGTTTCATGCATTTGAATGATGCAAACAATGAATTACCCCACTAAATTACTATTTAATTAATATACTACATGACATTGAGATGACATTGTTAAACATTAAATTAGTTGCCTAGAAAAGAATTTAAGTCAGTGAGAAATGGATTTAAAATTACATTATCAGCACTCTGAGAACCCCTGAACGCTGGAAATAGGTGTTTTCTTTCTGCTCCGTACATCTGGTCTATATTTTAAATATATATTTGACTCATGTAGATATTTGTAGAACATTCTAGCAATTACGTAATGGGAAAGTGTCTGCATTTAAGTCCTATCTGCACAGTGCGAAGATGTTTCTCTAGAATCATGTGACTTCTCGTGAACGTCACACGGTCAGGCTGTGATAGAGTCGCGGTGGGCGTGGCTAACGGATTCAGCTCAGACAAGCTTTACTGCAGCCAACGTCAACACAAACCAACAAACAAGGACTATTTCTGCTGTTATTTAATAAACAAACGTTGCGTTTTGCTGTGTGTCTCCTAAACGGAAGGGTAAGTCTTAATTTTCAGTATTTTTTCCCCAGCAAATATTGTTGAATAACGCAGGTGGATGGACATGGCGCTCGTGTTGTCATGGTGTTGTTTGGTGCGACAGATTACGGTTCATGTTTTTAAACTAATACATTTTTAAATCCAGCTCTGTCAACGCACATTTATGTTTTTTTTTATCGTGCTGTAACGTTAAACTGTTACGATTTAAATTAACGTTATATGTTACAACAAATGTGGCCGGTTGGTTCATATATTAACGACATGCGCACCGGCCCAGTTATACCAACGACAGATTAACACAGATTTATTGTTGGGTTAACCTACTCTAGTTTTGATTGAGCTAATAAAACGGCTTACTTGTGTGTAGAAACAAGGTTTAGGTTTTTAAATGGTTTAACGTGTCATCAATTTGTTGCTGAAAGGGAGAAAGTATGCTATTTGAAAATGTAATTTACAGTGTCCATAATGGCTCATTAAAACCTCTTGAGTTTGTTTTAAATCTTAGGTTAAAGACCTAAAGCCTTTGTTATGGGCACTAGTTACCCCTATATAATAATGTGTCAGTATTACAGTTTAAATGGATTGGTCATGGCATAATTTGGGGCATACTGTTTTAACTTTTGCCACAAACTAGTGTCTATTTTTTATGTTCCTTTTTTAATTTGTAATTGCTAGTAGGTAATGCAATTGTGACAAATACGTTTTTCAGTTTTAGCATTCTTTAAATAGTAGTACTGATTATTTAGATACTAGTAACAATGGAAATTATTAGTGAAGAATGGATACTAGCTATTACTAGAACTTACTACTGATTGGTGGTAATACTAGTTCTTATTAATAAAACTGATCTAGGTAGTGGAATTTGAATAAATGGTAGATAATATTTACTATTGAGATAAGTGCTAGTATGTAAGTATGCAAGTACTAATATCTAACGAACAGTGAAATAATTATAGGGAAAAATATAATTGGATTAATTGTTAGTAAGTTTAGTGCTAATAACACAAAAAATAGATTGGCTTCTATCTATAATAATTGCTTAAACAGCTTGTTATTCATGGTCTGTGATGGTTTCTTTTTGCAAAGCAAAAGGACAGGTGCAGTAAGTCATATTCAAATTCATGTTTGGTAACATGCAGACTAAACAAAACAAACTGGAAAAACTATATCATGTGCAAGACCTTGATAACCACAACCTCTTCCTCTCAGCGTGACTTTGCATTTTATTGACTTTGATCATGTTTGCTGGAGCGTATTAAGCCCAATGAGCTTCATCATAGGAAATCCTTGTAATATTTTATTAGTTTTATTTTCTCCTAAATTGATGCTCTCTCTTCCCATTATTTGCCAAGTCACCACCTACTCACTTTCCTGGATAACATTCAGGCCTACTCATCATCTCTTTCTACCCCTCTCAGCAAATTGTACAGCTCAATATCCACACTCATTTCCCCAGGCTTGCTTAAACTATTATTATTTGTTTGTTGACATTGTACATTGTGCATTGTTGTTCTGCAAATTATCTACAGTTTTTCAGACAATAAGTGTTGGCCATATTATTGTCGCCTACTTTTGAGGAGTGCTTTTCAGCTGACCAAATGCTGGAGTTTGTCATTCAGCTGATGGACAATTGTTAATGTCTGCTCAGCCACTCTTCAAAGTCTTGGTTAATGTGCACTAGTTAGCTGCAATAATATGCTCATGCATGCATGCAAATGCATCCTGTAACCGGGGGCGGTCGTGGCCTAATGGATAGGGAGTTGGGCTTGTAACCCAAAGGTCGCCGGTTCGAGTCCCAGGTCCGGC
>JAUCMS010000038.1:11623203-11635030 GCA_032357445.1 Enteromius radiatus
GTTCTTGTGTTTAAATACCCTTGTCTTTCAGTTCAATTCATGTCTTGTTAAAGTTGTATTGTGGCCCGTGTGTGTGCTTTGTCGCCGCTGCCTCGACAGCGTTATTCTGAGTTAATTATTAAATGTTCATTCAGCGAAATCTTCCGTGTCTGCCGTGTTCACTCTCTGCCCCGTTGTGAGGCGCTGCATTCACTATTCACGGACTGCATTCATAACAGTGTTAATGTTTCTTTGTAAATAATTGTGACATTTACTAGCAATGTGAAAATTGATTCTAAACCAATTTTTTTTGAGTGAAAGCGGGTATTTTTCAGGTAAGTTACCTGGTGGGGTCTCCTCCTGCGCTTCTTGTTTTTGGCAGTGACGTTGAAGGCCTCACTCTCACCCGTCTTCATCACCGATGCCTCTGGAGGTTTCTCTAATGCCACCTGTTCTTGCGCTGCATATTGCTGTGCCCTCAAAGGGGTCTCCCTTCTGCGCAAGAATTGAGCAAAACACTCAAAACGTTGTCTAAGTACACTGCTGAACAGTGCCATTGTGGACAATCAATGCTGAAAGTCAATTCCATTTTTTTCTCAATATCTGCAGAAAGTCACGAAAGTAGCTTTCGATCTTTTCACTCCTAACACACCAACAGAAGACAATTGGTCAGAACAGCAGTTTTGAGCTGCCAGAATGGAATCTTCTTTGTGATGTCACAATAGTGAGCAGAACTCTGAACTATATGAGCATCTTCTCAGTAGAGAAGCAGGAAATACATCAACACTATATAGACACTGACAAATACTAATACAGTACAAATACTGACTGTTTCCTAAAAAGTAAAATAAAACTGATAAATTCTAAAAACAATTATGATTTAGAAGAGTACTTTAATTTAACATTAATTTAACAAAATAGCCTGTAAAACTTTTAACTCTGATTTTAAGACTGATTTTGGTTTGTTTTAGAGTTGTTTTGGCACTAGCTTAAAGATGTGCTTAAACCACAATAACCATAGTGTGTACATTTTGAACAAAAATACAATAAAACAATAAAGTAGGAATGGTTAAGGATTTTTAAGTCTCTTAACTTACCAAAGCTTAATTTATTTAATCAATAATAGATACAGAAATATTGTATTTAAAGAAAAGATTTTAATATGTGCAAAATCAGACTACTCATGTGATCGCAAAGTTGAATTTTGTGCAGCGATTATTGACGTTTTTTTATTAAACTGTTATTATATCAATATAGAAAATCGGTCATCGCCAAGGTTTGTAACTGCCTCGCACATGCGCGATGAGACGGCGCATGCTCACTGTGCGCTCTGGGGTAGACCAGGGAATGTGTAGCTAGCTTGAGGAGTTATCAGCTTTAATATCCTCGACCTTCGGGTGCCTGGTATAGGCAAGGAGCCTTTTCTACCCAATTCTTAATTGTAAGTGAAAATGTCCGTGTTCTCGGAGCCTGCTTTGGAGAAGAAATTATCCGAACTAAGTAACTCCCAGCAGAGCGTGCAGACCCTTTCACTCTGGCTCATCCACCATAGAAAACACTCCAAAACCATCGTCAAAGTCTGGTATAACGAGCTGAAGAAAGGTAAGGAGAGGTGCATTACACCTTAAACACATAAAATAGCTTTGCAGTGCGAGGTTGGGATGTTCTGTCGTTTTAAAATGAAATTAAACAGCACATGTAGCAAACATGCTAATCATAGGCTCTCTTAAAAGCTAGCAGGTTAGCTCATTTAACTTAGTTAACTTAAGTTGCATGTTTTGATTCCTTTACCTTACATATTCTGCAGCTTACTTTGCAGGTAATTATTGAAACAAATCCTCAGTTATTTATCTACCTTTATCTTCTTATTAATAAACAGTAACAGTTACCAGTCTGTATGAAAATTGCAGATATTAAGACACTCAGCAACATGTGTTGAGTCAACTCAGCTTGAAGTTTTACTATTGCATATAAGATTTTCGTTAATCCCAGAGCAAATACTGAATATAATATCTACATGAAATATGTTATGATCTATTTTCCACAATTCTTGCTGCTCCCAATGATCCTGGCAGCCATTTTGAAGCATATACTTTTCTTTTTTTGGGGGGGGGGGGGCATAGCCCAATGCTTTTTTTTCCTTTTTTTAAATTTCCAGTAACAGTGGTAAGTCACAGTGATTATACATGTACCCAGAGGCCTTTACCTTCCTGCCTGCACATGTGGTCTGTGTTGGCATGAGATCAGACCCTTTCTGATCTGATCTAACATAGGGTGGCTTAAAATGTCTAATGTCCCAATGTCTAGTTTAGCTTTGTTTCAACATCTAGTCTGATGACTAAAAATATCTTTATTAGTTCAATAACTACAGATTTTCTCAGTGCTATAGTAGTGATGCACTAAAAAAATTCTGATGAGGCATTTCACATGGTTAATATGGACTGTTTACCGTGACAAAAATGATTGTTAGAGTAGCAATATGTAAATTTAGTTGGGTCCGCTGATGAAGAACTTTACTGATTTAATCTATCACTTGACAACATGACACCTTTAACAGTGCACCTGAGTTACCCAACTACCTACATTTAATTAATCTTTTTATTTACCAGTTATTTTTGCTTTTTTATTGTATTACGAAATTCATTTTTAATGCATCAGTACTAACCAGTTAGAAATCCAATTTCACAGTGGCTTTGCATTTCATTGCTTGTCCATTATGTTCTTAACTGTCTCTTTTTATCTTCTCACAGACATGATAAACATTTACTTAGTCTCATCCTGCATAACCGCTGGTGCTACTGAAGGCTTATTATAATGTTGCACAAGGAGTCTAGATTCTTTGATCAGCTCTCTTATATTTATCTCCAACAGAGTGCATGCGAACATCACGTTAAATTGTACAATAAACTTATTGACCTTAGGCTCAATCTAGCGTCTAGTATGATTCATTATGTGTTTTGAGAAACTGGTCTCTAGTAATTGTCATGTGTTTGACTTGTTGCACAGTGATGACATTGCAAGCATTTAGCAATGCAATTAAGTTGACCTGAATTTGCCTCAGTCAGTGTGTATGCAATACTTTATTGATGTAATAAATGCAAAGTATAAAGCTGCTGTGTAGATAGAGAAGTGATTTTGATCTGCCCTTTTAGAGATGACACATCTTTCTGTATGAAAAATAATTTAATAATAGTTTCTTAACAAATGTTGAGTCATTCTAGTTAGTGTTTAGGACAACAATGAGGGCTTACTTAAGTTTACTGTGTGGGATAGCAGCGCTAAAATTAATTTGTAGGATTTCATGCCGTCTCCAAGTGATTACCGTGCGTTCTTGGTTTTATGGTTTAACCTAGTTGCTTGGGAATGAGCTCCCTTTAGGCTAATGGGATATTATTACATCTTCAGAGCAACATTATCAAGTGCTGACAAGTGTTCATGAGTGTGCATCCTTTTTAAGTTATTACATGGCCTTCATTTCTGAACGCTGTGGTGCAGGTGGGATTGGATAATGGGTGCATTGTTTGAATGGTGGTAATAAAAAACAAAGTTATCTTTAGATCATCTCTCCTGAGATCTCTTTGTGTGGATGGGGAAGGTGTAGTTTCCATAGCAGGTTTTTGTGTTCAAGAAGAATCCATAACAAGCATTTTTTGCTCTCAAACCTACATGCCAAGCATGGTTGGATCTGTATTCACAAACTGACAATGGTGTTTTTGGTGCTCAGGACATATATTTTAATTGCTATTCAGTTGCTTCAAATAGATTTCTCTAAACATTCAAAACCAATGGTGGAAATGATTTAATTGGTTTAATTAAGCAGCCCATGCCTTTTCTTTTAGATCACAAATATAAAAAAAAAAATTTTTTTCTTTCTCTTTTTGCAGCCCAGGTGTCCCGTAAGCTGACTTTCCTATATCTTGCAAATGACGTCATACAGAATAGCAAAAGGAAAGGACCAGAGTTTACACAAGATTTTTCCCCAGTCATTGTTGATGCTTTCAAACATGTCTCCAGGTGAGTTAGACCAGTATATTTGGGCTGTTTAGCTCCTACGTAAATTGTAATTGTTAGATTTTCTTATTTAGCACATATGGTAACGGACTGTGTTATTGTGAAGTCCTGCTATTTTTTTTGTACTTCATTCTATGTTATTGAATAAATAAACACCTAGTACAGTATTTTATTTTAACCTTCAAGTGAGTTTCTATTTATGAAATGCTTCAGATGACACACTCCGAAGAAGGCTGAAATGCATCAGTGTGCAGCTTTTTGGCATTTTTAAAGTTTGAGATAACCAGAATGTGAATAAAGTGCCTTGCAGTTTTCTTTTTCATAATAGTTGTTTAATTGCCCTTCTGCAAGTATAATTGGGTCTTAACATGAACCCAAACATTTACATCTTGTATTTGTGTTTCTATGATTCTTCCTGTACTAAAATGATATTTTCCATGTTTTTATCTATTCTGTCCAGTGAAGGAGACGAGGGCTGTAAGAAACACTTAGGTAGAGTTCTGTCCATCTGGCAGGAAAGAGCCGTCTATGAGAATGACATACTGAACAAACTCTCTGATGTGCTACGTAAGTAAACCACCACAAGGTCACACTGGTTTCAAAGGTTATTGCGAATACAGTATAGTCACTCAGTAGTTTGCAACTGCTCAGTAGTTTTTATAAGTGTCATGAGAATGTCTTTGTTGAAGTATGGCATGTAGAATGTCTCTTCATGACTTACAGAGGTAGAAAAGAAGGCCAAGAAAAGGCCTTATGAGGAGATTAAGGTAAACGTTGACGACTTCGCCTCGCAAAGCTCCCCTGCTGAACCTCCACAGGTAGGAAAGAACGGCCTTACGTAATGCCTGTTTTCCACATGACCTCATGTCAGTTTAGTCTTGCATGTCATCACTTGTTTTGTATATCTCAGACCGCAGATCTGATCCGAGCACTACAGGAGCTTGAGAACGCCGCCTCCAGCGATGCAGCTCTGCGCCAGAGGATATCTGCTCTACCCCCAGAGGTGCAGGACACCTCCCTATTGCACAAAGTTACAGGTGAGAACACTCATGCAACCCTCCTTCATGTTAGGACTCAGTAAATACAGCAGAAACACAATTAAATAAAAATGTCATTTTTAATTTATAATGTGTGGTGTCAGCACATCTAGAGCACAGATTGGAATCGCTGAATTGGAACAGGACATTGGAGTTTTTTTGAAACTTTAACTGTCTCTAACTTGACAGACTGTCCTAGAAAACACAACATTCATGGCATGAAATGTGATGCAGCTGCAAACATTTTCCAGAATGCATGTGTACATTAAAATACAAAACTTTAATTGCACAAGTGACCACAGTTCTCAAAGAAAACACCTACAATTTAAGCTTGGCGATGGCAACCCTAGACCCTGGTTCTCAAAGGGAAAAAAAAACTAATTTCCAAGTTTTGGCCTACAAAAATACATCATCCCTGGCACACTATATAGCAAGCTTTAAAAAAAAAAGTCATGTGTAGTTAACCATTCTGATCATCTACATCTGTCTGATTGTGTTTTTTTCAGATAAAGAGTCAGGTGAGCGTCTTTCTCGGTTGGTGGAAGAGGCCTGCATGCTTCTAGCTGACTACAGTGGGCGGCTGGCAGCAGAGATTGATGATCGGCGGCAGCTCACACGCACACTTGCCGTCTTTTTGCAGAGTCAGAGAGATGGCCTGGCCCAGAACGAGCAGAAACTAGAAGTGGGTAAACTTATTGACTTAAGTTTCTTCTCTCTCTTTTTGGTCCTCAGTTGCTGTCTCTACATGTCAGTTTTTTTCTGCTCTTCTTTCTTTTTTATACTTATGTTCTTGTGATTCTAGCTGCATGTGGTTGCTCCATATTTGAGTTAGTTCTACCCATAGAGGGCAGTGAAGCTGCATTATCAAGTCAAATCAGCAAATGCAGCCTAGCTATCTCTTATTTTTTCATTCCTATGCATGAGACATGCATTACTGGTCTGGTAAGTGTAAATGGTTCAAAGTTATATGGGCATTAACTGCTTCGTTTCCCAGCCTTTGCCAACAGGTAGTGAGCAGGTTCCTGTGTTCCACTTGATGTCTCCTTTACAGAATAAATAAAAATAAAAGACAAAAACACCAATCTCTTGAGTGTGCATCTTTTTTGCTTATGCACTGGCTTTCACAAATACATTCTTATTGAGTGAAATAACTTAAGAAGCTGGCTGAAACTTATTCTCTAACACTTTACTAAAAAGTTATATGCTTTAAAATTAGTTCTGCTGAAGCTAATATGATTTAAACAATGAACACCTTAAGATTGTTAGTTGAAAATCTATCAACTAATGAACAATAGTGTTTGAAAAATGATTTTTTTTTTACAAATTCTTGGAAAAGATTGTTAATTGTTAGTTTATAATGCCAAATGCAAAGAATTTTTATTTAAATTAAATATTTTGAACACAGTTCATCTATAAGCATGGTGTTTATAAGCATAGTTCATGCATTTATATATTGGTTTTAATTTGAACTCCTTAATGTCTGTTTGCAAACTCTCAAGGATTAAAAAAAAATAATAAAGTTGTCATATTTCATCAGTGTAGTACATATTTACTTTATATTAAATATTTGCCATGTATAGTTTACTTTACATTGTACAACAAACATTAACTACATACAAAGGTACATATTGTAAACATGTCTATCTGACAATTAAAAACATTATTTCTGAGATGCTTGTCTGATTCTTTACGACAGTAAACACTCTAGTGTTTATTAAACTTATAGGCATGATGAATACATTTAAAAAGTAACTTTTATGTGTTTTGTTGTACATGCTGGAACAGAGTAATGTTCCTAAACTTTGTAACTGATGTCAATTAAACATAATTTAACAGTTCTTTAATAAAACAAAGTCAAGAATTGAAGCCTTTGATCATAGATCATAACGGCTCACTGTAATCAGTACAAAATGTACTGACTCTAGAAGGTTTAGGATGTTGTCCAAGCTGTTTTACATATATACATGTATAAAATGCTTCATATAACAGCAAACTATATTGATTTAATGTGTCTGCACTCATTGTAAACAGTAACCGCTGTGACATGCTAATGAGTGAGATACTGAGAATAACAGTTCTAAATTTAACACTTCATCAGATTCAGTCAGTTGCATAAAGAGTTAGACTTGTTGCAGCTCCTAATATGCCTTGTCTTTAAAATAAGAAAAATAGCTGAAGGTGTCAATGAAGCAATGAAATCAATACACTGTAAAATAGAAGAAATATTTGAGTACATTTCCAAAAAAAGAAAAACAAAAACGTTTCTTACAAAATGTTATTAAATCTTTTATTTTAAGTATTTATTTTTTAAGTTATATTTTTTCACTAACGTGTTTGTTTGCATGTTTTATTTTAGGAATACAAGCGCAAACTGGCCCGGGTGTCCCAGGTACGGAAGGAGCTGCGGTCTCGTCTCGGCGGTCTTCCAGACCTCTCTCGGCTGCCTAATGTTACAGGTGGTCATGTCCGCCTGCCCTCCTCCGGGGATCTTTACAGCCCCTCTGATTGAGCTGGACTCTCACCCCAACACCACTCTCCTGCTCCTCTGGCTCTCAGTCTTGCTTCATATTCTAAGAGTTGACACTACCTGGCCACTGTACTAGTGGATGTGTCCAATATGCAGTCCATAGCTGCCCGAGTGTTTCAATGATGAGCGCCATGACTTGAATTCATCGTCCCCCTTTGTAAACAAGAAGTATTGTTCAATTCGGGTGACAGTAGCCTACATCCTCTCTTTTTCCTGGACATGTTCTGGCTGGGATTTCTAAATTGCCTAAAAGGTCTGGGTTTTTGGATCGTCAGTGAAGCAATGCAAATAAACATGTATATATAATATAGAAGGACTGTAAAGAGCATGTTAATAGGAAAACAAAGCCAAAATATGGACATTTAGGTAGTCTAGACATCCCAGCCTGGACGTGTTTGGGGAACAAGAGGACGTGATCATGATCGTTCAAGTGCATCGGAATCAATGCAGACATTTAAGTGACAGTAGTTGTTCTTGAATAACAAGATGAGTCAGTAGAGGAACTTCTGATTTTTCTTTTTTATTGCTTTGTTTTGGAAGCTTCCACTTAAAGTTAAAACAGACCCTCCTACTCACCAAATAAACATCTGCAATGGTAAATTACTTTGCAAATAGACATTACATGGCAGTTTGGTTTGATAATACCCATCTGCTCTTCAGTCTGTAGGTTTCTCTCCAGCTCCTCTCTTACACGTTTGATAGTACTTCAGATCTCCAGATTTGTGGTGTTATTTTTGCAGTGAATATTCATTTCAGTGCAGTATTTTAGTGCGGCATTCATATCAACAAACCCCCTTTTGCCAACTGAAAGTTACGTGTGCTATAGTTAATGTAGTTCTAAAAGCTTTGCAGTGAGCAAAGAGATGTTTGTGCTTACCAGCATACATTGCTCCAATAGCAGAGTATACCTTATAATATTCAGATTTGTATTTCTTTATTTCATTGTAATTATGACAAGATGGCAGAGAAGTGAAAGACAGTTTCACATGCCTCAAAAGGTCAATGGTCGTTTGCACAATTGATCCAACAAAAACTCAAATATGTTAGCTGTCATCTTGTCCCCCTTTTCATTTAGACACAGTCCTTTGGTAAAGACAAAATTCATGGTCCCAATGGGTTTGTTGGTTGAAACATTTATGTGCGTTTTACTGTATGGTCTCTCTCTCATTGGTCATTTGTGATGAAGATAATCACTACTAGTTACAAACGTTTCCTTTGTATGATCCAAAGGGGCTGTTTATTGTCTGTGAAACCACAACTTTTAAATTATTTAGTTGCAAGTGTACATTTTAACATCAGCCTTTGTAAGTAACATGTCGGTCTGAGCCAAATAAAGCTGAAGGCAAAGAATAAACAACTCTGTTTACTGATATTCTATGATTGCAAAGATAGTGAAACTTCTTTTGTTAACAGATTTTTAAATTTTGTTTGTTACGATGTTCTATTTGGAATACGTGGAATTGCATTTAGAATGATGTCTTCTTCTGGACAGTTTCATAAGGGAACATTTTCCTAAATATCACATGTAATTATGTATTCAAAAATAGATATGTTTTGGTCATATGATGTGATTTATTTGAGGTAGTTACCATGCCCTTCAGGATTGCTATCATTAATAATTGCAATAGCCTTTCTGTGACTTATTTGGGGAAATGCAATGTTCCATGTAAGTGATTAAATTAGTCAACCACGTCTAAACCTAATCAACTTACTGAATATCTTAGAACTCTCCAAGGATGTGTGAACTGATTGTCTCCGCAAAAGGTCAGTTTTCTAGGGGTCTTTCACTGTCAATCATCGCAGTTGCAAGCAGCCAGATCGTTTGCACACGGTTCGCAGTCACAAGGTTCCAGATAAATCCGCTTTTACACTGAGCACCAAATATTAAGACTTGTTCCTGTTTGTACAAGTGGAGTTAGAACTGTTACACCAATGTGATACGTGGCACTCCTTTGATATATAATCGGATCGTAAAGCATAGCAATTCCAACATTTACCAACAGCTTGGAAAAATACTCATCACGCAGCATCACTTCATAATAAATGGTTAATGTGCTCTATTATGTCCCCAGATGTGGTGATAGTAAAGGATACCAAGTCTAGTGATTTCTAAAAGAAAAACACATCATAGTTTGATCAGAAACTGTTTGCACACGGTTCACAGTCACAAGGCTTCAAATAACAGCGCTTTTGCACTGAGCCTCAAATATCAACACTTTACCTCATCGGGATGCTGCTAGCACTGTGACAAGACGAATTTAACAACCGTTTTACTATTTATTGGTTAATTTAGCATTTTCGACCCATATTTTAAACTTCTGGTACTTAGTTAAATTAGGTGGACAAGTGAAACCATGGTTAAAAATGATCCGGAGAATTTCCGTTTGATAACGGACAAAGGAGCAAAAAGGTACACCATCACGTCAGAAAGGTAAATGCATTGATTTTCGTATAAAGCTGCTATTAATTTATTAGTAGTTATTGTAAACTGTTACAACGCAGTTATTAAAATACAAAGTGTAAAATGTAACAAAACTTTGAGATTTTTTCAAACTGGAATTAGTGTTTAGGGGACCATGGACATTTTAATTTCATTTACTTTTTCGTCTTTTTGTTCATCGGCAATGAATGAGGTTTCTGAAGGGGCTCAGTGGAGTGCAAATTTTGCACTGGGCCCCATTCCGCGTTAGAAATGATAACAGTATTACATTTATGGGTGGTTCAGTTGATTCTTATCAGAGAATCGATTTACGATTCGTTTGGATTCGTGCGGACAGCTCTTATTTGTAACTGAATCATATGGACAGTATCCACATCAACAAACCGAGATTAGGCTAAATGCATTTTACTGAAAACCCTAGCTAAAATAAAGTATCTTCTGTTCCTGTAAGTTTCTAGTCATTATGTAAATTATCAATATTTACACATGCAAACTGTCAGCATATTTCTGAAAATCTAGTATTACCAGAAATACTCACTTATTAGACTGTGCCTTTTAAGTTAAAATGATGCATAACAAAACAAACAAAACTATGATTCCTTCAAAAAGTTGATGAGAGTTTCACTTAATTCTGTTGATGTTCTTTACGGTTTCAGCATGTCCTCAGGTGAGATGAAAGATGGTAAGCACTGTCACGATAACAGCCGTGCCCTGGAGGACAGAGAGCGTGAAAAAAAGCTTGCCAAGAAACGCCTGTACATTGTTTCAGGAGTGTGTCTGGTCTTCATGGTGGGCGAGATCTTAGGTGTGTGAGCCTTACTGCTGATTGGCTGCAGTACTTGTTTTTGCACACAAAGTATTGCTGGTAAATATGTGCTGCTGCTGTCTGGTCTGTGTACAGGTGGGTATTTTGCTGGAAGTCTGGCAGTAATGACAGATGCTGCCCACCTGCTTGTGGACCTTACCAGCTTCATCATCAGTTTGTGCTCGCTGTGGCTGTCGTCCAGACCTGCTACACGCACTCTCAATTACGGCTGGCATCGAGCAGGTGAATCACAGCAATTGTGGAACAGTAAATTGTTGTCATGTGGCTCAAAATTCCTTCCACTACAATACCCTTCAAAAGTTTGGGATCAGTATTTAATACTTTGATTCAACAAGGACACATTGGATTGATCAAAAGTGACAGTGAAGACATTTATGACCTTTTTATGTCAAATATATCATATTTTCTGAGCTTTCTATTAATCAAAGAATAGCTAACAAATTATGCATCATGGTTTCCACTAAATATTATGCAACACAGTTGTTTTTCCTATTAATCATAATAAGAAATGCTACTACTAATCAAAAAATCATGTGTTAGAATAATTCTGAAAGTGACACTGGAGCCTGGAGTGATCGCAGCAGAAAATGCAGCTTTGAAATTACAGGAATAAACTATATTTTAATGTAACATTTCAAAATATAATTTGGTAACACTTTACTTGAAGGGGTGTGCATAAGACTGACATGACACCTTCATAATCATGACATGACATAAGTCATGAATGTGAAGGAGGATTAATGCATGTTTATGACATCTGTTATTAAGTGCCATTCGCTCAGTCATTTTTAATGTAAAGATGATATTATTTGAGATGCCTTAGTCATGACAACTTGACATTACTTAGACAACATAAAATAAATAAAAATAAATAAAATAATAATAATAAAATAAATATTCTGTCACAAAATAATTTGACAACCCCTAAACCTACCCATCTCCATCCCCTGATTCCTAAACCAACCCATCTCCACCCCTAAACCTACCCATCTCCACCCCCTGATTCC
>JAUCMS010000038.1:11641880-11658572 GCA_032357445.1 Enteromius radiatus
AACTAATAAGCATTTTAGTCCAAAAGACTAAGACTAAGACTAAATCTAAGATGGTAGTCAAAAACAACACTGATGTGGTACAAGCTGAAATCCTCCTAATCTTGTGAAATCTCTCCCCCAACATTTTTTTTTCTTGAAGAACAAGGTTTTCTAGGCCTGGTCATGTGAATAAATAAAATCAGAAACTGTTTGAGCACTGAATATACTTTATTTTTAGCTTTAAAAAAAGTAGATACAATTGGAAAATGAAAAATAAATCCTTTATTTTTATCTCTCATGCAGTAAATCACACACAACACAACAACAAAAAGAGGCATCATGGGGCTATTGAATAATTTTTTGGACAATCACAAAAGGTTGAGAAACAAAATAGCTTTTTCTAGGCCACTGGCATGATTGAAACATCTCGTATGTGTGTGCGTCATTTTAAACCCATTTCTCAAAAGTATTAATTTTATTAGGAGGGGTTGATAACTTGAAAGAGTGGAGTTTAAGTGAATATTCAAGAGTGGATTCATTTGATCTTGTACTTCAGCGAATTCTGTCCATCCATATCATACACTTGCCTGTGAATGTTTTAATTAGTGCACCTTGTGAGCGCTAGCTTTCAATTTCCAGCAGAGGAAACTTGAATCGCATTGTCAGCTTGGCTTCCTGAAGTGATCTAGCGATTGAGTCCAACTGAGATTCCCACCGACTCAGTTTGGTCACCCCAAGAGCTCATTGACGTCATGTCTGGACTTGTAAAGAACCAGCTCTGCGAGAGCGTGCATGTTTTTCAGATCTTCTGAAGCATTGATGTAATGACTTCTGGAAACATCTGGAATAAAATATATTGTTCAAATTGAGAAAAAAAGGATGCGAAAGACTCATGAATCACAGGTAATCACAAGTGTTGCTGTGATTTATGCACAATTTGGCCCTCAGGAATTAAGACTCAAATGTGTCTGAGAGCAAATTAAGCCCTTTGGAGTTGGATCGAACGCACAGCTGGTCTGTTGACTCACTTAAGCCAATCATTCGTGCAATCTTTTATCGAAGAGAGCGGTGGAATAAAGTCGTTAGACCTGCAGTAGCTGTAACTGGAGGGTATGAACAACATCCCTGAGAGTTGGAAACTCAAGTTTTTTCTTCTCATTAACAGAAGTGCCCCTGTGCTCACAGGATATTTATTTTGGCTCGGCCTCGCCTGTTGGGATTTCAGGTGTTCTCTTTAGCTCCTGTTGCGCTTTCTCTCCAAACAGGAAGTGCTATAATGGAGTCAGCGGCATTACCTCATCACCTCGCTAATTAGCTGCGGCGCTCTGTAATGAACAGCTGGCAAAGTCCCTCATGTCAGCATTTTCCAACCCAGGCAATCACCGGCTCCCAACGGTGGAATTTCCTGCACAACGCAAACGAAATAGCCATGTCATTTCATTTACCACCTCACTTTTTCCATCCACTTCAGTCCCCTCAAAGTAATCAACCCGAGTGAACCTCACTGAATCATTGTTTTCAGGCAGCTGGCAGAACACATCCATCTTTCAGTGTAGACCTTGAGTAATGTGTTGTCTAGGTTATATTAACTAGCTGGCTCTTTCCTACTCCACTTGCTGCCGACAGGTGGGTACTTCCTTTGAAACTCAATGTGAGTTTGGCTCAGAGATTGTTTTTGTTCTTTTTTTTTTTTTAAATTCGTCGGACCTAAAGTGCGCAAAGCTAATTAAATCAGTCCTCGAGCTACGTCTTGTGTCTTTTCTCTCTCTGCTGGGCCAGTCACCCGCCTGTGGTTTGCTGCATTTTCAAACCTGCCAGGGGCTTTTCTCTCTCCCTTCTTTGCATTTCATATGATCAGATTTTTCCTTCTTGCTTTTCTGCTGGCATGTGACAGCCTAAAGCCCATAAGGTCTGTTCTGTAAGCCACAGACCCATGAAATCCGAGTGATTCAGAATGCGGGATTTTATTTTTTTTGTTGCTGCTGAAATTATAGATCTTTTAAGCTGTACAGTTTGGCTAAAAAATAATAAAAAAGAAAAAGGCGGACTTAGACTACTGCTTAGTTTGGAATCAGTAATATTTTTTTTTATATAATTAAGTAATAAGTAATAATTCTGAGTAAAACGGTATCAGAGTTTTCATACTAATTTTACAGTGCATTTACAATACAAATTAAAAGTCTCTTGAGCACTAAAGGAGTAATGGCTGCAGAAAATAGAAAATGACAAATAGAATTTCACTAACCTTTGCTGTTAATGTCCTTAAAAGTACAACTTTTGCCCAATATATTTCTAATAATACACGCATTATAAAAATATATAATATTTAAAATAGCTTTAAAAAAGTATAGCACATCACGCTGCAGGACGTCAACTTCCTACAAATATACTGTTCCATTTATCTCTAGTTTATTAGTCATTTTAATGATGGCTATCGCATAACTCAATAATAGTCATTGACACAAACAATAATTGAAAAAAATATATATTTCTTGTAAAAGTAGTTTATGAACTCAAATCTCTTAGATGTTTAGAGAATAAAAGAATATAGAAGTACAAACCTGAGCCTTATTAATAAAAATAACAACATTTAAATGCAGCTGTTTTTAATGAGAGAATTACAAAGTGGTTTTATGCACATTATGTCAAATCCAGCTGTCTATGAGGGTGTTTTTCTTTGCTCGCATGCACTGATTGCTCATCCAGAACACCAGCAGGTGTCACTGTGATGTTAAAGCGAGGGCCAGGGCCAGCAGAGCAGCGGACTGCTGTCGGTTTGGCAAGGTCACAGAATGATGGAGCGTCAAGAAAAGAATGAGACACTTTATGGATCTCAGAAAGCATATGTGGGGAGAACTATTTGAACCATTGTCCTGCAGTAAATTGAGGGAACAAAGTTGTATCAAAGGTGAATGAGATTTATTTAAGGGTGGAGCTGACGGTCTGCTTTTACTGTAACCTCGTCCAAGGCTGTTGAGAGGGCTCAGACAATTTGTAAAGCTGAATTATTCAGACCACTTCATTTTAAAGCCAAAGGGCAGTGCCTGTGGAGTGATTTATGTAGGCAAAATAACTGCTATGTTACAAAATGTAAAACCTAAGATCTGGTGGTGTTGATTTCTATGTTAAGACTTGCAATGAGAGCCTCTTGAATTATGCAACAATCCATTACTGCGGCTTCACCGGGTTGTTTAAATTTAGAATCTCATCTCTTAAGCTCTTGCGTTGTTTAGACAATAGGTCAACACGGTGAGTGTTTACATAAAAGTGTATTCAAACTGTGGTAGTTTTTGTCCTCGGATACTTTTTGTGATTATTTTTCAGACTTTCAAACGCAGCTTTGGATAATGGCCCAGCTTAACCTTAGTTCAGGGTGCTCGTCTTTTAAGCTGCCTAGAGATAACCCAACTATCAAAATTCATGTTTCTGTTCACAAATCCCACCATATCTTTTTCATTCATTTTTAATCCATGGTGTTTCTTCAGGAAGGCAGCAGATTGCTCGTGGCAAGTAAATAATCAAATAAATACTCAAGTGTTGTGTACAGTGACCCTGATTTATACAGGTGAGATTTGAAAGGTGCCTCATTCATCTACTATTGAGCATTAAAAATAAATAGTATCATTGTTGAACCCCTGCAGTAATCACTTTGTGATTTGTGGTGACAACTAAGTGATCGAATATCTTGTATTCTGAAGGTCGCAGGTTTAAACCTCACGAGGGGTACACTTAACCTTAGGGGTTTTTTTAAGTAAGACTGTCCCTGTAATAATAGGATTGAATGAATAAATGCTAAAATATTTTGTAGGAGGTCAGGAGTTGCATTTCTATTACTTTTGTTGTTTTTCAGGTCAAAAAAACTGTATGAGGTTTGTTGGGAATTTTTTAAATTTGTTATTTTGAAGCTGCATATTGGTAAATAAGGGCAATTCACTGTTGTAAGTACAATCGTTGACCCACTTTTTTTTAGGTATAACTTGCTAGTACCAGATTGGACATACCTTTTCATTTTTCATTGGCATAAATCATCAAAGTGCTGGAAACATTCCTCAGAGATTTTGGTTCATATTGACTATCGCGCCATTTATCCATCAGGATACGTTCAGGCTTTCATGTTATTTACGTCAATTTCTGACCCTGCCGTTCCTGTACTTATTAGATCAGGCAACCTTTTTTGTAGCCTTTAACTATAGCCTCAGTTTTCTGACAGTGTAGTCTACTGCTGCTGTAGCCCATCTACTGCAGTGTTCTAGGTGTCGTGCATTCAGAAATGCTCCTCTGCATACCTCAGTAGTAAGGAGTAGTTAGTTAACTTACTTACTTTTTCAGCTCAAAGCAGTTTGGCCATTCTCTTCTGACCTCTGGAATTTTCGCCCACAGAACTGCTGCTTACTAGATATTTTTTGGACTATTCTCTAAACCCTAGAGATGTATGTAAAAATCCCAGGAGATCAGTAATTTCTAAAATACTGAGATCTGGCAGCAACATGCTCGGTTTTATACTTGTTTTGACCATATCTGTGTGCCTGAACGCATTGAGTTGCTGCAATGTGGTTGGCTGAGAACGAGCAGTTGAACAGTAACGTGGCTGATGAATGTATATCAGTGTTGTAATTACAGCAGATGTAATAAAGCGATCTACGCTTTTCGCTGAAATTCGTACCCACTCAGTACTCAGTATATTCCTGTGGTGCCGTCAGTGCACGTGACATGTGGCCCCATACTAGGAATTTGTGCACTTATCCCATCCAAGTGGGCACACACAACAGTGAGAAGTGAACAAACACACACCCGGAGCAGTGGGCAGCCATTGCTGGGAACAGTTGAGGGAACGGTGCCTTGCTCAAGGGTCTCACCTCAGTCGTGGTACTGAAGGTGGAGAGAGTTCTGGTTATCCCCTCCCCTGACCCACAATCCCTGACAGACCTGAGACTCGAACCCATGACCCATGACAAGTCCACCTTCCTATCCATTAGGCCACGACTGCCCCCAAAACAAAAATGAGTGCAGAACAGTAATTGAAGTAATCAAAAAGTCACTTCATTCTGTCTGTTATTTTTTCAGCAACTTATCCCCTATGTAGAGGAAGACAGTTCTAAACTGGATGACCGAATGGCCAATCAAATGCGTGCAGCCAGCGAAGAGCGAAGAGAAGTACTGGAAGTGAATAAGGTTAGAAGCTTTTTTTTCTTTGCATGATTTACATTTGACAGATGCTTTTATCCAAAGCAACCTATGCTGTATTTAAGGTATACATTTATGAGGTCATGCATTCTCTGTGAATCAAACAAAATGGCAAAGGAAAACTCCTAACTTTACTATCAAATATAAAAATAATACATTCTATGCAAAATACAGATTTATTAACAGTGTATATACACACACGCACACACACACACACACACATATTTATATATACAATTAAAAGGTTGTTTGTTCTGCTGAACACAAAGGAAGATATTTTTGTAAAAAGTCATAATTGACTTTCATAGTATTTTGTCCTACTGTGGAAGTCAATGTTGACCCAAAACAGCCTGGTTGCGAACATCTTTTTTTTAAATTTTTTTATCTTCCTTTATATTTGACAAAACAAAGAAATTCATACAGGTTTGTAACTAACTCGAAGGTGACTAAATGATGACAGAATAATAATTTTTGGGTGAACTATTCCTTTAATAGTTGTTGATCAAAAGTTTTGACAGTAAACAACACTATTACATTAGTACAAAACATTATTTAAAAAAAAAAAAATCGTTAAAATGTTGCAAACATTTCTATTCATCAAAGAATCCTGAAAAAAAAAACAAATATGTGATTATTAGGCACATCTACCATAACTCTATTCAAACAGACAGAAATCTTGGAGTAGTGATTGATGATCTTACTTTCTCAGACCTCATTGTTAAAACTGCCCAGTCCTGCAGATTTTCTCTGTACAACATCAAGAAGATCATGCTTCACAACTCCTTGTTCAATCTCTTGTTCTGTCCAGACTAGACTATTGTAATGCTCTCTTGGCAGGTCTTCCAGTGAGGTCTATCAAACTTTTACACTTACCAATAGCTACCAATAGCTGCTTCCATTCATTTCAAGGCACTGATGTTTGCCTACAAAACCACCACTGGCTTTGCACCTTTGCACCTAAATTGATTACGTCATTATGTGCCCTCTAGAAGCTTTCATTTTGCAAATAAACATCACTTTATTTTGCCATCTTAAAGAGGCATAAAATCACTTAAATGCACTTTTAAATGACAAGTTCTCTCCTGGTGGAACTGACCTGCTTAAATCAGTCCGAACAGCTGAATCTTTAGCCATCTTTAAGAATCAGCTGAAACACATCTCTTCCATCTTCCAACTCGAGCAATCTCTATTGTAATTCTGTTCTTAAAAAAAAGAAAATTGCGTCATTTAACTTTTCTGAGAAAAAAAAAAAAAAAAGCAAAAAGGCCTCTAACACTAGCTTGCTCTATTTATTTTCTTTTTTATTTATTATATAGTTAAAAACCCTTACCACTGTCTTAATCTAATTGAGACTTGTTGCATATCATTGCTCTTTTGTTGATTTTTGATTTTGATTGCTTCCATTGTCCTCATTGGATTGGATAAATGCCAGTGTAACTGTTTTGAAACACTGATAATAATTATAAAGATTTGAACACTAAATCAGCATATGTGAATTGAAGGACCATGTGACTTTAAAGACCGGAATAATGGTTATTTTCAAATAGATAGTTTGTTTTACATTATAATAAAATTTCACAATGTAATTGCTTTTTTTTTTGATTAAATAAATGCAGCCTGAGAGATACCTTTTTAACATTTTCCAAAATCTTACAGACCCCAAACCATTGTGTACAGTACAGCATATATAAACTCAAAACAGGCCACTTCCCTGCCTGCAGTGATCTTATTCAAAATCTGTAATATCTGCCATATTCACCTGCATAATGAAGCCAAAGCATTTGAAAACTGACCTGATGGCTCTTTACCGAGGATTTCACGACTTTCTTGCAGTAAAAGCAAAATGATCAGATTTTTTTTTCTGTGTCCCTCTCTGCCATTGAGTCTGCCTTATTAAAAACTGCAGCATGCTCATGAAAGGCAGTCAGTGTGGAAATGCTCATGCGATAAGGGCCCTGGAGCTTTTCGTCGGCCAAATAGCCAGCTGCAAATAACACACTGAACGAGGCGACCATGTTGGGGGAATGAAGGATGTCAGACTCAGGGGAGGTCAAGGTTGCGTCAGAATGTGGAGAGCAGATGTGTTGCAGCTCTCTATCATCTGCCATGTGCAGCATGTGATGTTGGCTAATAATCAAATGACATACAAGTGAACAAATAATCTATCTATCCATCTGTCTATCATCTGTATGAAGGATGATGGAAGGACAGATAGACGTATGAATGCAGAGAATGGTATAATAATGAATAGACTGATGGATGAACCGGCAGATAGACATAAGCTTGAACGAGCAAATGGATGCACGCATGAAAGTAATGAGGCCATGGATGATTGAAAATTAGCACTCAGGTCAGTTTGTTGAAACATAATGGAGACCGTCTGTCTGACTCATCCCATTGCAGGCTAGGTTGCGCATTTTAATAGAGTCATGCCATTGTCCTGTTGATTGAGTGCTGCAGTTTGCCGTGCCAATGGAGCTCAGGCCTGATTTACTGAATCCTTCATCACTGTTGGAGCTCCAACAAGTTGGTGAAGTGGTGGAGAGATGTATAGCACGAGTATGGTAATGCCCCACTGCTTTATGGGACGTCCCGTCACTGAATGATCACCCTGCTCTCGTTATCTGTCGATTGGGGTAATTGCTGTTTGTCAGGGCCCAGGCTGAATAATGCTCCTGGAATCTAGAACGGCCTTCATCACCACGACCGATCTGTCTTTACACATCTTGTATGTGTTTCGCAGAGTTTTATTGTACCTTTCATTAGTGGCGTAACAGAACGATTTTGCCTTTTCTTTTCAGTCTGAAATCTCAGAGGTGTAATCGTATGTTAATCGCACAGGATTTTCGGAAACAAGCACGAGAAAAGCCATCAGTGTAAACAAACACAGGTCCGAACTATGCATCATCTGACTCAAGAGGATAATTTACTGCAAGCCTGTCATCCCTTGCCTCTTCCTGACTCTCTAACTGCTTTGGTGTGAGAGTCCCTGGGGCCCTTCGGGCCCCACAGATGTGTGAGGCCATCCAAAGGTCCACTGTAGTCGAGGCACTGTCAACTCAACCGGGCAGGCGCTTTGATTGAACACTGCTCTAACTGTTAATAAATTCCTGTCACAGCCCATTAAGAAGGCCTTGGAGAGACGGTTGCTCTCATTTATTCTCCACCACTCTCCTCTTTTGCACTCTTTTTTTCCTCACTCGCCCCCCTTCTCAATGTTTTTTTTTTAATACCCTGTTAATTACCCCGTCTGTCCTCTTTATTCAAATGAGAAAGTGAGAAATGCGAGAGGAGAATGTTTGTAATTTCAAATAGGGCTCTCAGAAGGCAGATACCGTGAGCGTAATCAACAACGGCAGAGGCTGCGGCAGAGGTGGCGGCACGGGCGTTTACCGTTATCTCCGGTGCAGGGCTGGGGCTGAGGGGCCGTGGTGGAGCTGTACTCTGATAAACAAACACGCCGGAACCATAATGAGGCGGTTCAGAGGAGACAGTCCTCCCCGTACACACACACACATGCTTGCAGGAGGCACTCAATTCTCCACATGATTAGTCAGTTCATATGTCATCCATTAGAACAGGTTTACCGGCTAGAGGCCTTTTAATTGGTGCACACAGGGTCAGGGAGGAAGGCCCAGCATGCTTAGGGCATGGAAAAAAGGGACACGCTGAAAATAGGAAACATTTCGCAGCGCTTCATTGCGCTTCAGGTTGAGCAATTGCTGTTTGTTTTCCTATTATTACTTTGTACTAGTGTACGAACAATTAGTTTTTTATTTTTTCACGCAATGGTTGTGTTAACATTTAAAAAACAAATTAAAGCCACTAAAGGTCTGGAAGGTCTCATGGTCTAATGTTGAAATAGAAAAATGGGAAATAGTATTATGGATCTTCTTTCGTTTTGACATACTTAACTCACCCTCATTTTGTCTTCAAGGCTCCATTTATTAGCTTTGTGTGAGAAACAGGCCCACATTTAATTTAATTATACATTTATAGACTCTTTTTCGGTTACTAAGATATCTTTGCATTATACAGATTCACCCTTCATAAACCAGTGTTCAAATATGAACTGACACTGCTCTGATATGTCTTGTATTTGTACTTTTCTTGGCCTACTACCCATGAGGGAATGTGATTCAGTTGCAAAACAAACCCTTTTTGTCTTCTCAGCCAGATCCAGAGTTTTCCCTTTTCTCCCATAAGAGCAGAGAGGCTAAAATTACATCTTTCTCACTGTAGGCTTTAAATGGAATTACTGCTACACTTTCCCTGAAAGATTTCTATTGCTCATCTCTCCTTTATGCTGCCTGGGAAGCGGTCATTGGAGCCAGATGCAGTAAACCCCTGACAGTCTGAGAAGAGATGAAAGAGCTTGCTGTAAGAAAGGGATGCAGGGATATGCCTGATTGGGAAAGCTTTCTTCTGTTTTAACCATGTCTTTAGCACCATTGTGTATTTTTGCATAAAGAAAATGAAGCATATTTTTAGAAGCATTAACTATTTTATTCATTGTAGCACCAGTCAGATTCCAAACGCAATCCCCCAAATGTGAAATAATCTCATTCTCATTACAGTAATAAAACGATCCTCTCTGGACTAATATATAGTATAAGTATTTGGGCTAATGTATAGCATAAGAAAAGTGACACACTTAATTATCCATGAAAATATCAATACATTCTCAGAAATAAAAGCTGTCAATGGGGCAGTACCTTTTCAAAAGGTACATGTTTTTACCTAAAGGGTCTATTTTGGTACCTTAAAAGGTACATATTGGGCCAGTTTCCCGGATAGGAATTAGATTAAGCCAGGACTAAACCTTTGCTAATTTAGGACATTTAAGAGTTTTTAGAAACATGTCTTACGAAAATGCATTATCTGTGAGCATTTTAAGACCAAACAATGGCAATGATGTATTTTAAGATATCTCAGTGCAAGCCTTTTCCACTTTAGACAGCTCTTAACATTTATTTTAATCTAGGACTAGTCTTAAACCCTGTTCGGGAAACCGGCCCATAAGGTTTAAATAGGTACAAAAGTGTACTTTTTGAAAAGGTACCACCCCAGTGACAGCTTTTGTATCTTTATTTCTGAGAGTGTATAAAAAAATAGTAGTCTAAATATGAAAGGATATGCCTTATTTAATTCTGAAATCTAGTACTGGCTTATTTAAGGATTACAGACTGATAACAAGAAAACACTTCAGCTCACATTACCATTTAACATGCTGTGGTTTCTCTAATACATTCCATTGTATCAATCATTCCCCAAGTGGATGCCATTTTCTTTCATCCCTCTCGTCCTTCACCTCTGATCTATGGAGATCTCCTCCCTCCTCCGGCGTCTTGGTCTCATCACATTGGGCTGGGGCTTTAGTTCCTCTCTGTTTCGTTTCTCCATCAATCCTTTCACTCCCACTCATCGCTGCACTCACACATGGCGCACTGTTTAGCTCAAAACCCGAAACGTAGCTTTGAAGATCTGATGAACTTTTCAACCTGAACATTGTGCGTTTAATTGAGTTTAGGTTCTTGTTTATGAATTGCTCTTGTGGAACGAAAATAATGAGACGTTTGAGAGAGGAAAGGAGATCATTTGCAAATCATTTGCAACTAGATCGGTTTATGTTAATTCGGCAGACAGCCTACGTACATATCTGTGTTTATAGTCGCAGATGGAGTGGGCAGGGAATGGTCATGAAGGGTTGATACAAGCACTGTAAACGAAGTAACAATAAACAACAAAATCAATACTGCAGGCTGACAGCAGTCTGGTGTTGCAAGATTGGAAAATGCTGGGGAGCAGAGCGGTGATCAATGGAGACAACCTTCAATACTTTGACATTTCACACACAGTGTCTCTTTACTGCTGCTTATACTCCGGAGAGCATTTGGAAAAGAGGTTTACAGGTTTTCTCGGACGGTAAAGCGAGTACCATTATTACTGTTGTATTTACAAACCAACCCCTTTGTGGTTCAGACATGAGTTTGTGGAATTGTGCAACTTATTGACAAGCATGTTTCAAGTGATTAGACCTATTATACAGATGGTTAAATAGATTTCCATTGAAAGAAGGATTCAAATAGTATAACGATCAGAATCAGAGTCTGTGGGCTGTGCACTTTTTACTCAACTCAACTCTACTCCACTCCACTCCATTCCATTCCATTCCATTCCATTCCATTCCATTCCACTCCATTCCATTCCATTCCATTCCACTCCACTCCACTCCACTCCACTCCATTCCACTCCATACCATACCATACCATACCATACCATACCATACCATACCATACCATACCATACCATACCATTCCATACCATACAGATTACTTTAGAAATTACCTTTTAACTTTGGAGTCTCTGGAATCACAAGTTAACGTCGACTGACCTTGAATATTGAAGATTTTTATTGGTTGCACCATGTATAGTGTTATTCCGAGGCTTTAAATGCAACATTCACATTTATACAATAAAACGGGGGTCTTTGCTCCATCTCTCTCTGTACACCAAGGGGTCCTTGGCGCCTTCAGAAAGTGTTGAAGCTGTTTTTATAAGCAAGCATTCTGTAGGAGACTTGCACAAGCAGAAAATGTAAACATCTAGTTTTTTCTAGACTTTGGTATCTTTTCTGCTTGAATTGTCAACATGTCTAAAGGAATTTTGTTGAAGGGCAGTTGTGCAGTGTTTTTTTTTCTGTAGATTTCTGTCACTCATCATTTACTACATTCTTGCCATCAGCAGTCTTCTCGTGTAACACACAGAGGGGCCATCTGGCTTCAGCTTTGATCAAAATAAACAGCTGATGAAGCTAGTTCAATTTTTGGATGTTCAGCAGCAGCATTAATGCCAAAAGAACACACTGTCTACATCGTTTTCTCTACAAGATACTCGACATGGGAGAGATAAATGCTAATTCAAAGGAAAGACTAACGCCATTCACATCTGTTCAGGGAAATGTACCTTCACTCATTCATTCATTCTATAATGTAATTATAGATTTTAAATTCAATTTAACTTAATTAACCTGACCCTGACAGTCATTTTGGACTTTAATAACATGACATAACCAAAAAAGAAAAATAAATGTTTATATACAGTGTATACATATTTATGTATCACAATATTTTAAGGTGTCCTTGTTACGCATTATATGTACTTACTATTATAATACCAATTAATGACATGTAAGTAACCCTAAATCAAACCGTAACCGTATAATAATTACATGTAGTTACCTAATATTGCTCATTAATTAAACATATTAATTACACTGTAACGAGGACACCTAATGTATGCATGTAAACCCTAAAAAGTGTTATACGAGGGTTAGGAAATGAGGAAAAGCAAAAGAGGTTTGAATTGCAATTTCTGCCACAACATTTGTTTTTAAAGTACAAATCTTGCAATTTAAGATTTTTTCCTTGGAGTTGTATTCTGAATACACTTGGCTCAGAAATCTTAGGGGCATGTGCTTTTGAGATATGAATGGGAACGAGACTTCTGGATTTAATCTAGTCAACGTTTGGGAAAGAATAAGCAGAGTATTTAAATAAACAGGACACAATAGTTGCATTAAAGATGTTGTGATGTCACCTGGATTAGAATGAGGTGGTACATTCTTTCCCGCTCATCAATCAGTGTAATCCCCTTGCTTCACTCCAAGACACTTACACTAGTAATTCCTGCTCAATCTCAGCAAGCAGAAAAGCAGAAAAGCTTGTCGAGAGAGACAAGGCGGATTAGCCAAGGTCTTTCGGTTTTCTACGAACAATTTCTGCATTTCATTTTATTCTATTTAAATTTTCTTCGTTTGTTTCACTTTGATCAGTCTCTGCAATAAACACGTTTTAACTGGTTTTTAAGCCACACTTCTCAATAGCTCTCTTGTTTTAGATCTTTTTTTAATCCATTCAGACCTCAGAGACTAATTTGTGCTTCTCGTGGTTTTGGGTACCAATGAAAAAACCCCCCACTAATTTTTCTTTGCAAAATGGTGCACTGGTGCAAGCGCGTCATCCAGCTGTCACTCAGAGTGTAAAACACAGCGCATTTGAACAAACCTGAATTTTAATAAGTCCGCATTTGATCAAAAACTCTTCCCTCTGCACGCATTATCAAGGTCGGCTGCTTTGATCTTATCGTGAGTCGATGAGGTAAGAGATTCAGATGAAGGGAGAGGAGAAATGAGACGCCATGTTTGAGCCTAGGAATGATATGAAAAAGTGAATGCGGTTTTCCTCTTTTGATTGTCTTCTGCAAAAGCCAGGATTACAGAATGCAATATCATGATTATAGACACCAATGACAGATACGTTATGAAAATTGTCAATGAAAGGCAAAAATGAATGACGCGAGTGAGTGAATAAATAAGTATATTTCTGGGTGACCTGTCGCTTTAGTAGTGAACAAGTACATACTGAAGTGTAAGTGTATAAGCCCACAGTGGCTTTCAGTTCTCGATAAGAAGAAGCAACTTTGCTGCCACCAACCATTTGCCTTCATGCTAACATCTGAAAGCTCCTGCTTAAATGCTGAAAGCCAGTGGGATGACAAGAGACCTTTATCACAGTTAACATCTATACTGAGATTCATGATCAAGTGAGACTTTACCTCTCTGCTCTATGAGAGACTTGTGTCCTCTGAGCTTGCCTCAGGACTCCCGTTTCAGTGCTTGACAACAAGTGCCTCAGACTCTCTTCCTGTCAGTGTTCCTGGTGCAATCACGATCCAGGTTGACCCTGCGAGGAAAGGAAGAAGCGATCAATGTAGTGTTCTGCCCTGGACCAGCTGGGACCTATTCACTTATACCTAGTCTTTATTGTGTCTTAATGGTGCTAGACAGGAGTTCAGCTCACCAGGGTCATCTCTTACTGCTGATCCCGCCAGGCCTGTTGCTATAGCGCTGATTTTTCCTAGAAGCTAAACTGTCTTAGGGAGGTTTCATCTCGAAGATTCACTATTGCCATTGTCTGCGGTGAGCAGTTTGCCTGAATTGTATTGTCAGCAGTTTTATTGTGAGTGAACTTTTGTGAAATCAGGTTTGAAATATTAAGCCTGTAGGCTGACATTTAAAAGTTTGGGGTATTTAAAAAAAATTGCAAGGATGCATTAAATTGAACAAAAGTGACAATTAAGACTTTTACATTGTTACAAAATAGTTTACTGACACTGTTATGAATTGTTAAAAAATTATTTGAGATAGTTCACAGCATCTTTGTTTCCAGGCGTTTTTTAATTAATTGCTTTTAAGTCATTGCTGTTAAAAATGTAATTTTACACAGATTTGATAATATATTAAAAGAGACTTTTTCACAAAATTCACAAATTTTCACAAAAGTACTGTATTTTATTGCAATGCATCCTTAGTGAGCATAGAAGACTTTGAAAACCTAAATAATTATTAACCGCAAGCTTTTAAACCCTGACTTTATTTTATTGAAGTAATTTTATTTAATTTTTGATTAAATTAAATTAAATTAAGATTTGTGATTAACATTAGTTGTAGAATTCTTTTTTAAATAGTCATCAATTTTTATATATTATATTAATTTTATTATATTAAAATGTATGCTTTTATATATATATATATATATATATATGTACTAGTTTTATTGCAATTGTTATTGTAATCTATTTAAATATATCTTGATATTTATATGTGTATGTACAGTATATAATGTGTTTATATATGTTTTACATTTATAGAATTAAAGTGTATACTATAGGTCAGGGTTCCTCAGATCTTACCCTGGAGGTCCGATGCACTGCAGAGATTAGCTCCAACCCTGATAAAGCTCACCTACCTGTGTTTTCAAATGAGCCTTAAGACACTGATTAGCACGCTCAGGTGTGTTTGATTAGGGTTAGATCCAAACTCTGCAGTGCATCGGACCTCCAGGGTAAGATTTGAGGAACCCTGCTATAGGTGCTATGATTGCTCACATTTTTAATAACCTTTTCCTTTTTCCAGTTCACCTAAATGTTCCTGTAACTTAGAAAATAGTTTTTTAATCTGCAAATATCCTTTAAATGATATGAGATGCTAATAAAAAATGAAAAATACGAGCAAAATACTATTTAAAATAAATGTGGCTATTGTTAGGGACACCCGAGAAGTACAGATCAGCACACTGCTTTGCCTCCAGAGCTGCCTGAATTGTTTGTGGCAAGGATTCAGGAAGCCATGCTGGAAGAATTCCTCAGTGGTTCTAGCCAGGTTAACTCAATACAATCACACAGCCTCTGCCCATTTACAGGCTGCATGAACTTCTCATTTCAGCTCACCCCAAAGGTGCTCTATTGAATTGAGATCAGGGGACCATGTTGCCATTGGAACAAGCTGAAGTCACAAGCTATTCCCACAATAGAACAAGGTGGAGATGATGAATGCTTCGTGACATGGCGCATTGTCCCAGTGGAAGTAGGCTATTCATTTCAAATGTGTAGACTGTGGCTATATAGGGATACAGATGGTCAGTAACAATGCTCATACACTACAGCATCTAAATAGAGCACCGTTTGTATTTAAAAGGCCTGTAGTGCACCAAGCAAACAGTTTCTGTACTATTACACCAGCAACAGCTTGTACCATTGACATGAGGTGGGCTGGTATAAGCGCATTATTCTTCTGCTGTGTCCCAACACCATGAAGCTTCAGAGATGCTCTCCTGCACAAAACTGTTATAAAGAGTGTCAGTTTGAATGACATTTTCCTAGAGCCATTTTCTTTAACAAGGTGTTTTTGGCCTGAGAACCTCTCGCTGTTTCTAACCTGCTGTGTCCAGTACAACACTAGCAATCATTCACCAAAGTGGCCCGAATCACATGTATTCCCCCTTTAGTTTAGTCGAAAAGCAGCTAAACATCTTGACTTTGCTTTGGTGTTGAATTGCTGTCACGTGTTTTAGACAAGCGAGTCTCTGAGTATGGAAGTATATAGTCAGACAAACAACAATGTATTGAATTGCGAACAAAAACAACATATTGAGGCTACTTATGGTGATGGTAATTATTTACAGTATGCAACAGTGCTTTTCAATGATGATCTCCAGCAACATGGTACAAGAAATCATGTTTTATCTGAGTTAGGAATGTGAGTTGATAAAAAGCAGAGTGTGATGGCAAAAACAGTTCTCTCTGCTTGCTGCTAGTCAAGCACACAGTGCAACCATAGACTGATTCATGAGTAAAAGGCTCTTCTGAGATGGTTCTGTCGTTTAAAAGACTTTGAGATAGCAGTTTGGATCATTGTGATGCAGGGGCGGCTGGCCCATGGTGTGCGATAGATCTTTTTTTTTTTTTCAAATTTTGCACCCCACAATGCATTTCAATGGGCACAGGGAGGGCTCGCCCCAACGTGATTTCGTAATACGCACTGTACGACGTACGTAATGCGTGCTCGAAGATGTACAGGTGGGTAGCGCCAGAACGACATCGACATCATGGCTAGCAACTTGAACTCCATCGTGTCATTGAGGGATTTACCGTTCAGTCGTCGAAAAAATGTGGATAAATTGGCTTTAA
>JAUCMS010000038.1:11658672-11670044 GCA_032357445.1 Enteromius radiatus
GATTTCTGAAAGGATCATGTGACACTGAAGACTGGAGTAATGATGCTTTGTATCACAGGAATAAATTACATTTTAATCCATATTCACACAGAAAACAGTTATCTTAAATTGAAATAATATTTCACAATATTAAAAAAAATTTCTGGATGTTTAATCTAATAAACCATTAAATATCTTACCGTTCTAAAACTTTTGAACGGTAGTGTGTATATATATATATAAACACACATACAGTATATATTTAGAAAATATCTAAATATATGTGCATGTGTATATTTATATTCATG
The DNA here is from genome assembly GCA_032357445.1 of Enteromius radiatus. Classification (NCBI taxonomy): domain Eukaryota; kingdom Metazoa; phylum Chordata; class Actinopteri; order Cypriniformes; family Cyprinidae; genus Enteromius; species Enteromius radiatus. The sequence goes on from JAUCMS010000038.1 coordinate 11,658,960, forward strand.
TAATTTTATTTAAATATATTTAATGCATAAATTATTTAGAAATAATTATTAATAAATCGTATATATACATGCGTGTGTGTTTATTTAATACACAATATACACAGCACACACATATATAAAAATCTTTATTTTGAATTAAGTGTTTGACAGAACTATAGATTTATTATTATTATTATTATTTATTTTTGATAGATTTATTAAAAGACTTTTATTTGTTCATTAAAAGCAATACACTGGTTGCACTGTATTATTTGATCTTGGCATGGTACATGTACAGTATAAACAAAGACTGGGTACAATCAATAATCTGGTGGTTATTCTGTCACATTTAATTAACGTTTCAGGTAAAATATAGTTTCTGTTGCTGTAGTGCTACAGATTGTGTAGTATAGGAAACATTCAGAGTGAATACACTATTCTGTGAGTCTGCTTCCTTTACTGGCTTTACGGCTCTGAGACATATAATGTGGCATAAGATGAGATAATGCTGAGTTTGGTCATGCTACACAGGTAAGTAGTTAGGAAAAAACCCTGCTACATCATTTTGAAAATAGCTGTAAGTGACGTTCTGCTCAGCAGTGCTGCATATTAACAGCTCAATAACTGAAAATGTTCATTTCCATTTTTTACCACAGAAACTCAAACAGAAGAACCAGCAGCTGAAGATGATAATGGACCAGCTCAGAAACCTCATCTGGGAGATCAACTCCATGCTGGCTGTCAGGAACTGAAACACACGTGTGTGTGTGTGTGTGTGTGTGTGTGCGCGCACAGAGTCAGTGTTGTACATACACAGCCTGTGTTCGCTGCATTCACCAGCTCTGTTTTTAGCGGGACACGTAAGATAGATGCAGGAAAGAGCAGCGAGGCACAAAATTGAGAGAAGGTAGGAAGCGAAAAGAGGACTGAACTGAAGACATTCTGCTACATTCATAACACACGGTTGAAATACCATTTCGTTCAGCTGTCTTGGATTCAATTTTCAACCTGATGAACATTAGGAGGTCTGAGCAGTCTGCTCATTCACTCAGATATGCTTTAAAATGAACCTTTTACGCAAGTATATCCCTCATATTTTGCATGGGCGATAGCTCCTATTTACTGTTAAACTGTAGTTCTCAATCATAACTTGCAGAAAAGTATTGTGTGAAACGTATTGCATATTAGTGTGGTGTTAATATATCTGAAGTATAAAGTGCGTCTCGACTGCTTCATACTTTTGTGGTCGTATTTGAGAAAATAATTAGAGTATAGTTATTAAGATCTAAAAACATTGTTTTCAGCATGTACACTGTAAAATTTACGGTAAAAAAAACCCCCTAATGTACAAAACTGAAGAAACGGTTATTCAACAAAAACCCATCAAATTTGTAATGTAATGCAGGGAATTCTGGGAATGTCAATTTATGGTTATTAACTGTAACTGTTCCTTTTCACTTCTAAAAATGGCTTCTATCATAAAATGACGTAATATCCTATAGTTTTTTCTTCTGTACATTGTAATCATTAATATATCAATGAATTTAATAGTAAAAAAAATGCTATAAAGTGTACAGCTCAATATAATCCATAATCCCTTGCCTGTAACTTCATTATGACCAATGATCAGAAAAATAAACATGTGATTCACATCGTTTTAGCATCAAATATGACTTTATTCATTTTCTTATAAATCATTCATACAAAATTGGCATTTTGCATTTTCTTTATTACCTCTATAAAAAGTCATCTGTTAATTACTGGGATGAAGGGTCAGGACAGGAGGGAGCAAAACAAACAGATAACAAAAAAAACAAAAAAACCCAAAACGAATCAGTATTTACTCATAAATAGCCTAAAGTGGTCATGCAAGTCTGGTTAACAGCCTAACGTGAGAAACACACAGCGTGTTTAACAGATGCTGTGAAACTTTAGTGTTGGCAGATGACGCAACTTTATTCGAACGATTTGCCGCTTCTGTCCAAACTCAATTCAATTGAATCAAAAAGGCACAATCAGGGAGAGATCATCGATGTGTTTGAGCATGACTCCATATTGCTTATTGCTAATTACAGAACGTGATGCAAGAGAAATCAGGTGCTAAATTTACCAGTTAACCTTGAGACAGGACGATCTGGACAGAATGAGAAACAAGTACAGAAACCATAAAAGAACGACAACATAGTACAATTGCATGAGTTTAAATTTGCCAAGATTCTTTGGTGATCTTGCAAGTTTGTAGTGTTAGCAGCAGCATTCAGCAGGCCAATTTCAAACGAATGGCTTTGTCACGTTAAGCTGGGTAATTAAAATAACACTGGCGTCAATGCAAACACCTATCAGTGTGTCGTCTGCACACATGCTCTGCACTGACACGGGCCTTGGGCAGATCTGGACGATGCTTGGCGTATCGCAAGCCCTGATGACAGCGTTGGCAAGGGCATCATGACGGGATGCACATATTAATAAAAACAGACATCTGATGCACACATCTACCCCCTAAAATCATCTCAGATGCATCATCCTATGTAGAATTGTGTCGATCCAGCAGTATGAACAAAGATTATGTACATTGAAGTGTCTTATGATTTGGCCGATGAAATTGTGCGAGGCCAGACGTTGATTCTGTGATATGACATCATAACAATAACAATCATAGGCATAAACGTTGGATATAAAAATTTAAATTAGATGGTTTGCTGAACTTAAAACTTGACCAGATGTGGGCCATTTGTGTTAAAGCTAAAAAAAAAGAAAAAAAAAAAAGGGATGACAAAGACAACTAATTACAAATTAACATTTTATGCAACAGTTGAGAGGACAATTATAATAGAAGCTTTTAGGGACTTGAAATGAATTCACATACTTGTATAACAAGATTCAAGCAAGCACCTAAGCTTAAATGTCAAGATGGACACTTTAAAAAGATTTTCAGTTTGAGTAAATGTCAGTTGAATGACGTTACTGCACATTTCTCAGCTTATTAAAATACAACTCACAACAATTGAAGGGTTCCTAAACAACATTCAGTGTCAGATATGCTTTTAAATTTCAGTGTGGGCTGACCATGACCACATGGAGGGAAGAAAATATGTAGTGTACATCATGTCACAGCATCAGGTCATTCTGATGCGTTATGTGAAGAAAACATGAAAAGGAAAAAAAAAAAAAAAAAGGCTTTGGCTCACAGCTGGCACATTTTAAGTCCAGTCACCTTTACAAAAGGCCACTAAAGCACGGCACTCCTTCAAGTCATCAGACATTCAAGTACCTTTGAGCAGAGGCTGACAACACTCTCACCTCTGACTATGGGAAACACAGACAAACAACACTGGAGGGCCCCAACATCTCGAGAACCGTTCCCTTGATATGAAATCAATAAGAAAGGATGTAAAGGAAGCATACACTCGTTACTTTCCAGGGGACATAAATTAGCCGGGTGTCCATTTGTGGCTGAGTGAGTTTTATATGCGAAAGAGAAGGCCGAAGAGGAGAAATGAGGCAGTGCCATTGAACTTTGACGGACAGCTCATTTTTCACAGGGACAGGGAAGATAAAGGAGGTGAGAGACATCTCACTTAAAATTACGGCCCATAAGTCCTTACGATGCAAACCTGTCATGCGCTGATGTCTACAAAAGTTTTCACACCTAAACAGATGGCGTTCCTGCACTGTAAGCTCTGCCTTTGTTTCCATGCTAATTTTTCTCTGGACTATGACAAACATTTTTTTCCCTCTCCGAGTCGGGCTGTTTAATAACGTGAGGATTTAGGGAACTCTAATTAATTTTTTTTTATACACTTTAAGGTGGATTTGCATGAATTAATTAGGTAGGGAGGGTTTGACAAGCCACTTAAGGCAACTCATTAGTCTTGGCACCATTTTTAAAAATAAGAAATACAATACTGCAGGGTGTTTAAATGGTGGTTATGCCACTAATAAGAGGGATCGCCATTTCGAATGCAATGTTACGGGCCTTTTTTTTCTGCTTTACAGTTCTATTTTTCTGTGTCTGAACTTTTCACCTGCACCGTCTACATCATAGCCTTGAATCACTTCCAGTGAATCTAAACGATTATGAAGTGTTTTGAAAAGGAAAAAAAACCCCTAATACCTCAAAAACTTGGAAATAAAACCATATGAGCTCAGTCGTACACGATCATGGCTCGAGACCTCGGAAAGAACTGAGAACATGATGTTGACATCCGAAGCGGGAGGATGGATGGATCCAGATGTGGAGTGGTGAAGAAGTGCTAACACGATGATGCGTCCCTCCTGTCGTCCAACATCTCGCTCGTGTGCTGGGAAAGATGAGTTTTTCTGCGGCATTCGTTACCAACCTTGAAACATAACTAAATCTTCAGAAGAGTTAAAAGTGTGTCACGTGTGTCTGAAGGTCCACAGAGGCCTGTGTTTGTTCTTTGTTCGTGTGCTGAGCCACGGGCTCTTCCGCTATGGTCCTCCTCTGCTCCGGAGAGTCTCTCCCGGCCCCCTGTTGAATGTCCGACAAGGGGCGCCAGTCTGGTCAGAGCCGCTCGATCTCCCTGTATTTCTTGCGGAGGATTGAGACCTGGTCCTTAAACAGAACGGGGTCCAGTCTCATTTGGGAGTGGACCAGTGGCATGCCGCCAAACCAGCTGGCGAACTTGTTCATGCAGGTCTGGCGCTGGGCAAAGTGGTCCGGGTCCGCCCAGCGCGAAGCTCGAGATGACTAAGAGGAACAGATGCACAACATTAGACGGTTTGCTCAAGCTCATGTAGGTTTAATTATCTGCAGTGCGTGTTTTTTTTTTTCTCACTTACCTGAGCCATCATGGTCTCCTTGTACTGTTTTTTCTGTGTGACCTTGATGGGCGGCAGCTTGGTGACAGCGGACACTAGGAAGTTCATGAGGATGTCCTCACAGTTGGCCAGCTGGTCCACCATGCTCTTCAGGCTATTTGGCAGGAAGTGCGTATACAGGAAGTGGTAATATCTGGAGAAAAGCACGGAATGGAGAACATGGACACAGTCAAGGACAGGTCAAGACAACCAGATCATGACTTCAAAAGCTCAATAGGACAATGTGTTGTGATGGATAAAAGATATCGATTTTTTCGTTAAATTCAACAACAACAAAAAAAATCAATCAGTCTTTTGATCAATGGCTTATTTTTTCAATACAGTTTTTCTTAAATATGTATTTAATGGCTGGTTGTCCTACACATGTGTCCTTGCTGCAAGTTTCTAGCTTACTATGGAAACTGCAAATCATGTTTTTCTGAGGAAATCAATGAACAGTTCTACCCTAAAGCTGGTGCCATCATATTAGGTCATTATTTGTGGTGGCAGGTGGTGTTTGCAACAATATAAACGCATATTTATTTTAAATAAAAATCTTAATGCATGTTAAATTAAATACAAATATACAAATTAATTATATTGCCAGGAAATTTTAAAATAAGAATTTTATATAATTACTTTAAGAAAAATGTCCTTTTCATGCCCTCAACAATGTCTTTGGTGTTACCATGATCACGAATGGATCCTTATATTTAGATTAATTCATGAACTTCCTGTTCAAGACCGTAGCCATGAGCGTATGGTGAGAGTTTTTCTATAAACACCATATCAGGCTCAATTTAATATAAAGATGGATTTGTCTAGTTGTATTAATTACAAAATATCACCAGTCATCTGTGATTTTACTACTTTTAATTTAGGACATGAATTACCAGACCTTTACTTAATCATCCACATTAAATTAAAGCTTTAACATGAAGTTTTTAATTGATTTATCAGTGATATGATGTTCAGATAAAATATATCAATACACATTGGAACACAGTTAATGCGTTATGCTAATTTTGCAGCTTACTTGTTTGTTTTTTCAAATCATCATCATCTGTGCTTCTGCAATAAAGAACGAGTACATGTGCATGGTTGCCAGATTGCAAAAATAAAGCAAAACTCTGGGCAAAAGATGATATATACTCCGCAATTGTAAGTCACTTTGGATAAAGGCGTCTGCAGTGTAAATGTAATTTCAGCTTTATTTCTGGCTAAAGTAACAATATGTAGTGTATGTATGCTCATATAGTAATTTCCTCCCAGTGAAGCAGCTGTTTCTACACGCAGTACCTGTGGTAAATGGCAGCTCCGGTGAGAACCATGGAATAGTCATTGGTCCATTTGGAGGTGTAACCCCAGCGCTCCTTATTATTGTCCCAGAAATGACTGCGGGCAGGATATCCCACAATTCTCTCAGGGAAACTCTGCCACACCGTGAAGGCAAAGTCCACCTGCAAGGCAACGTTGAGCTCAAGTTAGAAGGAACTCGCCAAAGCAGCACTATAAAAAAAAAAAAAAAAAGAGTTAAAAAAGAAGGAATAAAAGAATCGAGGATGGTGGCATGAAGGCTCTCTCGTGACAAAAACCAGACAAGGATACACAAACACGCTTTCAAAGCCGCTAGCTGAGAAGATGGCCTCGTTTTTCCAAGATCAAAGCATTTAAACAAATAATTACTGAAACACATCAAAAGTGTCAGCAGCAGAGCCTCAGCAGGATCTCAAGTCAGCAGTGAATTGAACCACACACATACAGACACACACAAACAGACTAACTATATACACCGAAACCTTGGCGTAACCCCACCGGCAGTACACCCGCCTCACATGTAATGCCAAACTAAGTCTCCAGCTACACAAATGGGGTTATTTGGGAGGGGGGGGGGTTCAAGAAAGAAAGAGTAATTGGAGTTTCCCTGCAGCGTGGTCAAGATAACACATGATTAAAGATATCCATTTCAGGAAGAAAAGAGGAATGCACAGGAGGGAAGACAGGTTTAGGAGGTTGACTTCAGCTGTGTGCGTTCACGCTGACTCTGCTGCCTCTGATAAGGGACGGCCATTTCTCACCGCTGTATGCTGCAGAGTGCCACTAATGCAGGGGACAGAAAGAAGCAGAGAGAGGGAGGAACCGAGGGCTGAAGAGGCCATGCTGAGCTGATTATGGGTGGCGGAAGCACAGTGGTTGCCAAATCTGCACTGCCAGCTGAAAGGTTGGGGCTTTAATTCAAAAGTGGCTGAGGAGGGAGCGATCACAACCCTGCTCAAACGATAAGACGCCTTTCACTTTAAGAAGCTAGAGGGTTATGGATCCGACATCTGCCCTATTGTTAACTGCAATGGATGCTATTTTTATCATATGGTCACGAAAGGGGCAATCTCATCCCCTAAAGCACACGTACCGTGTTATTCAAAGTGTCTTCCACCAAAAGAATTCCTCCATTTTGGACCATCTCTCTGTACCTGTGTGTGAATGACCTCTGTTCTATAAAATTATGCTCCACCCACTCCATACTAAAAAAAACCCTGAGACTGTGAATAAAAGTATATTTCACACACACACACACACACACACACACAAAGACAGATACAAAAGAAATCTAAACTATATATACTCAGTGTGCACATATATCTGTATTATACATGTAATATTTTTAGCAATTGTAATATATATATTGTATATCATATGTAAATCTGCAATAATTCAATTTTAATCCCAATTACTACCACTTTATTGATTTAATCTTTATAAATACGTCCTCTATTGACGTTTCCATTTCTATGCATGAACGACATTCAACTTGAGTTGATATTTACTATGTTAATTATATTAACTAGTAAATATGTAAATTATTCTAATATATTAATGTATCATCCCAGTTTGATAAATTAATAATAATAATAAAAAAAAAGTCAAAAACAGCTGAAAAACCTTTCCCATTAAAATGGACTGATCAGTTTCAATCTATTTAAATTAGTGCTGTAATACGTTTTTGTTTATGTTTATTATATGTGTTGAGTACTGCATATTTTTTTCTGTATATATGAATACACACAGATGCATGTGTGCATTTAAGAAAATGTAAACATGTCATTCTTTTCAAAATATATACTGTTGTGTGTGTATAAATTACGTAAAACATTTTTATGGAAATAATCACATTTTTATATTAACTCATAATGATAACTTTGATTAGATTATTTTATTTGATTGTGTGATTGGTTGGAGTTTTTCAAAAGTGCTTCATAAATTAAATTATATTAAAATGAAATGTATGATAAATCTCACACATTGGCGATCCTAAAATAAAAATGTCACAGATCTCATGTTGAAGACAAGAAAATAGATATACAGCCATGAATAGTGATAGAAAATGAAAAAAGAAACTTTCCAGAAGGAAGTGGCGTCTTCAGCAGGGCTACGGGGCCACAGGCTAACAGAGCTCAGGACGGCAGTCACCCTCACTGCTGACGTGTGAGTCAGAGAGCGGGAGAGAGACAGATGGGGAGAATTATAATCCATACCTCAGTGGTTGACAACACAGTGTCCTCATCCAGACTTAACACTGCATCGCTGATGATACTGTCATAGGGCTGAAACCGACTGCTCATGACCTACAGAGAGAAAATAAACCCTTACAGTCAGATTTCATCTTAAGATAGAATTCAGATAGAAAGCTTGCATGAGCCATGAAATGCATCTCCATTTTTCTCTCTGTTTGGATTAAAATCCAAATATTTGGTTAGTGTTGTGCATGTGTTGCTGATCACTAATAAGACGCGGAAATTTACAAAAGACGCACATTAAAGTCCTGTCACAGACACATAAAACAACAGACCACCCACACACATCCCCTTCATAAACATGGACGCACATGCAAGCATTTCATTTAACTTTTGTCAAAACACACACGGACAAAACAAGCCTTGACGGCACTGAACGTCAAAACAAACCGACTCATAAATACGTCAAAAGAGGACGGTGTCTAAAAGCGCAACTAAAAAGGAAATCAAACACATACGCTTCCCAATGTAAATCACACGCAGCCTGCCAGCAGTGCCCGCGGGGACCACTCCACACACAATCTGCACTTCTAGAAAGCCACCGCCACAATACGAAGGTGAAAGATGAGGCACGTGCAGGTGAGCCACGGCCCTGTGAAGTCAGGATTAAATCTAACACAGGAAGTCTCACATCTCTCTCCTGCAAATCCTCAGACGCCATAGTGCCCGTACCACAGAATCAACTACTACTAGCCGCTAATAAATTACAAATAAATAGCTTGACTATGACATTGTGTCCATTTGTTGCACAAAACATGAATAAGAAGAACATTACTATAACTGGTTTAATTTAGCACATTATAAAACAGCAGGGTTCAATTACCAACATCTTTGGTTTTGGTTTCTGGCTAAATGAAAATGTTAATTTTAGTCTCCGTAAAAATAAAAAAAATAATAATAATAATCATTCGGGTGTATTGCTATTAAAATTATTAAAACCCTTATTTACAATCATATTACAAAGTGTGTGCTTGTTCTTCTGTTGACATAACTCAGCTTGCATTGACAGGAAATGGAATATTCACAAAATTAGAATTATTTCTCACACTTAAATCCCAACGGTTAAAATCAAGTCCTGCCCGATAGAGTTTTCTTTTGAATTTTACACTTCACACAAAAATTAAGCCAATTTTCAGTAAGTAGTTAATGTTGTTTCATACAATCCTTAATGAAATGCAGCACAGGAAGTGAGTCTGAAAGGCACAGTATTGTCTGTAGGATCTCATATACTGTAGAAATGGGAGTGTTTCATAAGGAAAATGCCCAGAGCAACACTTCAGTGTGGCATGAGACCAGGCTGTCAATCACAGCTTAAAAGAGCTGTCTCCTTGTCAGCTAGTCTGGGTGGGAGAACACACACACACACGCACACACACACGCACGCACACACGCACGCACACACACACACACACACACACACACACACACGGACACAACACTCTGTAAACAAGACAGCCACAAGCCATACAAACCACAGGCTGACTGGCACTACTTCACTGCTCTCTTCCCTCAGCCAGAGGAAAACTAATCCCTCTCTGCTCCAAACACTGGGAAACAACACTCACAGTCCCTCTCTGTTCCACACCAAAAACATCCACACACACCCTATTAACTACTACAAAAGCATGGGCACTAATATTTTACTGCAGTGCATATAAATATAGTCACAATTTTGTAAAAAACACTTCATCAGGGTTATAACTTTGATAAAATCTTGTTTTAAAGTTATACCTTTTAGTTGCTTATTAGCATGCATATTACTAGAATATTAGTCATTCATTAGTGCTAATTAAGCACACATTAATGCCTTATTCTACATCCCTAGTAACCTTAATAAGCAGCAAATCAAGATTTTATTGAGGGAAAAGTCATAGCTAATAGACAAATGTTACCTATTCTAAAGTCTTTTATGAGCAATAAAAAAACATTATATATACACATTATCATTAAAAATGCTTTTGAAAGAATTTTCTTATGCGAACCAAGGCTGGATTTATTTGATCAAAGATGCTGTGAAATACTAGTACAATTAAAATTCACTCTAAAATATCATTTCAGCAGCAACTCCAATCTTCATGTGTCACATGATCCTTTCCGAATTCATTCTAATAGCTAATTTTATATTTGGTTAACATTTATTATTATTATTAATATTTAAAACAGTTGGATAATGTTTTTGTGTGATACATTTTACACAATTGTTTGATAAAGAACAGCATATAGTTTTGAAACAGATTTTGTGTAGCTTCACAGAAGCCTTGATCAAGTTCATTTATTTTTTTGTGACACATCTAATGCTGTCATGTGATTTCTCAGCTTTAACATGCCAACACGTGGAAATAACTTGATTGAAATCACAAAGAAACCATGTATCACCTTGTTCTCGCCTTCGATTACAATGATGGGCACTGAGGTGGCCGGCCATCGATGCTTAGCAGGTAAAGGCTTGTCACAATTCCACAATACAATAATCTGAGAAAAGACAGAAAGAAAGAAAGATCAGTAACACAAAAAAGTTGTTATACAACACATTTCCAGGCCTCAAGGGCAGAAAATAACACACTCACTCAGATCCATATACAGTTTATTTCTTTCCAAAGAAATTAAATAACACTATAATACTCTGTACTCTTACACAGTGTTGTTTTTGACTACCATCTTAGATTTAGTCTTAGTCTTATGGACTAAAATGCTTATTAGTTTTAGTCAAATT
>JAUCMS010000038.1:11672103-11697117 GCA_032357445.1 Enteromius radiatus
GAGAATGTATATAAATGATGATGATGTGTATATATATATATATATATATATATATATATATATATATATATACACACACACAAATTTTCGAAAATCCTGTTTTTATTATGCTATCAATGTTTATTGTCTTAGCTGTATTTTTTAGTTATTTCTACTTAAAATAACTGCAGTTTGATTGAGATTAATTGGAACGCACAATAAAAAAAATTATGTGTTCTTGCAAATAAACACATCCTTCATATATTGAACAAGTTAAATAATGTATTTAGTATTCAATTCCTGGGCCACAAATGTTTACATCGAATTAAATTCCAGAAGCAGCTTAGGTAACACTTTATTTTAAGGTGTCCATGCAACATGCTACATGCACTTATTATTATAACAATAATAAATTATGCATAATTACATGCAAGTGACCCTAAGCCAAACCCTAACCATATAGTAAGTGCATGTAGTTAACTAATTATTCAATACTTAAATGTATAATTACACTGTTACATGGAAACCATAAAATACACTGTAACCGCAGCTTATTAAATCACAGCAATAGCAAGCAGAAATTAAAAATATATACTCCATTTTCAAAATGTCTATATTATACTACTTCTAGCAGCTCACTGAAAAAGATTAGAGATAACATATGCAGTCTTTAGGTAGCTAGTAAGAAATCCCTTGGCATAAACATGCATCCAGAGTTTTGACTGAGTGTGCAGTGTACATTTAATTACATCACAAAAAATAAAAAGCATAAGGGCATATTGCAATTTTTCTGTCCCCAAATTTAAGACTTCTTTAAAGTATAATTAACACTCCTGTTACACCATTTAGGATATATAAGCTTTTTACGGCCTAAACCTTGATTAACTAAATTTAAGACATTTCAGGACATGCAGGGATCCTGTAAATAACCGTCATCAGTTGCGGCAATGCAGCTTCACCCAGTTTTGGGGGTGGTGGTACATGCGTACTCACTCACAGCGGTGAGCCCCAATCTCAGTTACCTAGCCTGTCAGAACGAGCTCAAAAGATGCCCGTCATTCTCCTCTGCCTCCCCTTGTTTATTTATATCCCTCCTTCCTCTACTTCCTTTCCATTCCTCTGTGCAGAGCTCTGGCTGATGAATTGTAGCTAACGGGGCTAGCATTGCTATTCCCATCCCTCCACTTCAGCTGGAGTAGAGCGTGCTCAATTCAAGCTCCGCCAGAGAAACTAAAGCCAAGCGTTCGGCAGTAGAGTCTTTTCAAGCCCTCCCGCGGAGAAGAGAGGAGACAGTCTGAGAAAAGCGCCAGCTTGTGTGCGCGCAACATGCTTTGCGCCGTCAGCAGGGACACATTGCATTTAATTCCCCACCTCTCCTCCCCCACTAGCCCCTCTCTCTCTCTCTCCTGCACATTAAGAGCTGAATCGATACGTATTGGTTCCCAGGGTGGTAAACACTTCAGAAGGCAGTGGATGCCATGGAAACGCACGGGCTGCTGGCCTCTGATTTAGTCCCTGAGGTTTAAAAGGGGTGTAAACTGAGGGGGCGGCTGAGACGAGTCGTCCAGACACACCGCAAGTATGACGCTTTTAACATTGAGATATCCGCTCATCTTCAAGAGGAAAACAACATCGCTCTGTGTACTCAGCCTCAAGTAACTCAGCTCTGATCCGGATACAGATGTTGCTTTAATTGTTATAGGATTATTAGAAATCAGAGCAATCAACATCTTTTTTGACTGATCCGTATAGACCCTATAACAGGTATTAAAATGATTGATATGTAAGTGATGACCATGATTTATCTTGTGATGAACTGCATGTTCTTCTATAAGAACAATTATTGACTGGGTTTTTAGTATTTCAATTTAGAGTTTAACTATTTTATTATATTATATTAAATTATTTTAAATATTATTTTTAAATAATTCATTATTTTATTATTATTTAAATAATTTATTAATTTAATTTAGCATTATAAACATTTATAGCAGGGCTATAGTTATTATTAATTTATTATTTTTGTATTGTCCATCACAATATTCATATTGTATTCTATAGATGGTAATTGCAGTCTGTTTGTTTTCAAACTTTTAATGAACAGAATCTAAAATTATTGATATATTAAAGCAATTAAGAACCGTATGTTCACCCATAAGAACAACAGTTATTGATTTGATATGTTTTTAGCATTTCAAATTAGATTAGAGTTTGATTAATATATTATATATTAATAAAATATTAATTGAAATATTTTTAAGCTCCCGCGGAGCCCCTGGAAGTTTGCTGAGACCCACTGGTTGAGAACCACTAATTTAGTGCAATTAAAAATAAATAAATAAATATTTAAATTATGAATGATTCAATTAATTAAAAGGCACTAAAGCCAGGTTTTATCTCAGAATCATCTTAATTTGGGACTTTATTTATTGGGACATATTTGACATATGCAGTAATTTGCCATTGTTTTAATGAATTAATCAGCCAGAAGAAGTGGCTCTTACCTGAGCACAGTACTGTGACCGCGCCACTGAGACGAGGAGCTTGAGAATAGGCTGAGACTGAGAAACCAGGGGTGTGACTGCATGGATAACAGCAGTGAACCTGGGATTCGGCTTGATCCCTAAAAACAACACACAAAAACAAGATTAATTCATTTAAAAGAATCATAATCAGATGGAAACGATACACCAGATCTATGCTGCACCTGTTCACTGATTTTGGAGGGAAATCTAAATTGATTTAAACATAGTAAAACGCATACAAAGTATCTAATAAAAAATGTAATATTTGATCAAATATTTAACCAACACAAGGGCTGAATGATGCATACAGCTTACTGAAGGACAGAATTTCAAACTCAGATTCTGTGAAGCTTTCTAAAGAGCTCATGTGCATTTTATAAAATGCCAAAATGTATCTACAAAATACTTCAAGGAATATAATTAAGTGGTATGACTAAAGCGGGATTTAACGAGAGATAAATGGGAGTTATTAAATAGGCTACATGTTTAATTACACTCAATAATAATGGCATTAATATAATGCACCTCTCTCTATACGTGCAGCACTTTTTTCATGTATTGTCCACTTTGCCCATGAGATAATAAAACAGACAGTTGGCACAAAATAATTCAGCATGTCTAATTAGTGCAGTGGTGACAAACCGATATGATGCACAGATACAAGCTGATTATTGTAGTTGGTTACCACATTTTTTTTTTACACTTACATTTTCCCACTAACAAGAGGTACTCAATCAACGGGTTCATATTGATTGGCCTGACAAGCAGTGCAGATTGAGATAGAGGCATGCGTGGGCTGCATTAGCAACTGTGGCGACGCAGGACTTTAGATTGTGAATATGGATTTTGCGATCCAATTACACGGGGCTGGTCGATAATCTATCACGTTATACAATGGTTGTCACTTAGCCACATGGTAAATTTGTAGATATCAAGACACCTCTGCAATTAAGAGATGGCAGGAGAGGGTGTTTAAAAATAAATCAGATGATGACAAAGGAGAGAACCAGAGACAACACAACTTGGGTTTTGAATGAGGCTAGTCAAAAATTTGGCTATGACAAGACCCATGTCTGTAAAAGATGAAAGAGGATCTGAAAGTCCCATAATGCCTGTCTGTCATGTCTTAGAAAGCTCATTAATTCCAGACACATTTGAACATAACCTCAAAACGTCATGCAGGACTAGTTTCTGAAAGTTTAGGAGAAAAGGGTGTCACAAATATTAAAGTCAGAAAGACTTTTGCTGCGTCTAAAAGCACTCATTCATTCCCTATGTTCCCAGTGAATGTGACATACAGAATAAACGCACAATGTAACAATAAATATATCACTATTTACTAGTGTTCCTATATATATAGTGTAGATAGCATACAATTATTGCAAATAGCGACTACCCAACATGTATGAGACAGATGGGCTATATAGTAAATCCTACTATGCTACATTGATGTAATAAAATGCTACACATCAGATGTATCAAATAATAATAAGTAGAAATAGCCTACTTAAATACTTTAATTCTGTGTATACAGTATGCGTATTGGGAGAAACATCTTTATGTGTGCGATTCAAATATCAGTCAGCGAGAAGTGATTAACTCAGAAAATGTACTGCTTTTAGAAAACGTACAAATAAAGATCATTTTAGATGTTTAATTATTTGGAGCTATACGAGGACTTAACTCATTTATGTGAAAACCTGAAATTAGACCAAAATGTTTTTTGTCTGTAGCTTAAAAATAGCCTGTGCGCTTTCTGACTCATTTTGCCAACACGGGTCATATTTACATTACACAATACATTTTTTACTTTTTTTTTTAGTTAGATATTTTTGCTAGAATTTATGGAAACATAACTAAAATATTACATTAACTTTTTTATTAATTTATGACAAATTAAGACTATTAGCAGCACATAATAGCACTAACTTGCTCTATTCTATCAGTTAGAAAAAAAAAAGACAACAACAACAACAAAAAAGACTTACTACATGTACTGCGTTAGTCTAACTGAGATATGTCATAACATATAGCATCACTGCGGTCTTGTTGATTGGGATTCCTTCCATTGTCATCAATTTGTAAGTCACTTTAGGATAAAAGCGTCTACTAAATCACTAAACAAATAAAAAAAAATGGCTGGAATGAAGGAAACAACAAACCATTATTCCTCTATGCCCCACATTTTCACCATTAGATTATAAAAATAATATTTCATCAAGTATTCAGTGCATTATAGGTACAGTATAAGACAAAATCACTACAAAAAAAAAGGCAAACCACCAAACAGAGCACTAAAGGGAAAAGAAGAGCAATTTTAGAAACAGCTTTTGTCTTTAACTCTGGAACAACTATGAGCCATAAAGAAGATGATTGTCAATTACCAAGTTTGGCGTAGAAGAAAGGGAAGTCGCCCAGGTAGGATGAGTACTGGGGCAGTGTAAAGAGTCCACCGGGATGACTGTTCCACATTAGATTGCTCCTGGAGGTCTGCTGAAGCACTCGGTCCTGTATGATCTACACAAACAAGAAAACAGACTAATAAACAGCCTGCATTACAGCCCACGTAAACAACTGCAGCTAAATTCCCGGCCCGCGAGAGCTGTAAAGTTGTCATTTGGAGAAGTCTTTTGAGAAAGGGTAAATGAATGTTTCAAATTGAAACTTCAAGTTTGAGGTGCAGCTCTGGGTCTATAAACTATGAGACAAACGATCAAATGCTCCAGCGATTTCACCACTCTCATCGTGCCAATCAGCCGCTCCAGCATTAAGAGGAGCAATTGCTTCTCTGGCCTTGAGTGAGGCTCTCTGCGATGAATGGCTGCTGTAAAAAGAGACAAAGACTGATAGGCTTTTTTGTTGTCGTCGTCGTTTTTGGTTTATATTGTGCCCCTTGGTGTGAAAGCGGCTTGGCTTAGTGACAGCCTAATCGTTGGCAACTGGAATGGGTTTCCACACAAGCTGGATGTCTCCGAGACGGTGTCTTCATTGCAGCTTCTTAATACTAGCCTAGGGTTTTTTTTTTTTAAAGTACAAATGACAGAAGTCTTGTAGAATTTACCGAGCAGCATCTGGAATGCATTCATCAGTTGCAGGATGGTGAGATTCCATGGACAACCTTCACCGCACACAAATATAACTTTCAAATACAAACACAGGCATTTTCTGTAGACAGAATCACAGCTGCGTAATTAGTTCAAGTGGATGGGAAGGTGAACGTGGAAGATAAACTCGTTCTGCATAAATAATGGTAATTAGGACTAATCATGCATGTCGATTCGAAATGATTAAACAAAGAGGAACCTGGGCAACAAATCGAAGCGTTCAATTAATATTTTAAAGAAACGAGGCACTCAAGGTGAAGTGTGTAATTTAGAAGTACCAGAATCAGAAAAGCAGCCAGTGTTATTTTTTTTACAGGTTTCATAGTTTAATAAATGTTTGAAATTTTCAGTATTTAAAAATTATACTTTCATTAAAATGTGATGTACTACACAGTTTGGGATCATATACTATTAAGAAACCAATAGCTTTAATCAGAAAATATGGATTAAAAGTAACATAAAATAATATAATATATAAACGTAAATATTTTCAAAATATATACTGTGTGATATATACACACACACACACACACACATACATATATATATATATATATATATATATACACATACACACACACACACACACACACAGTACATATATATACACATCACAAAGTATATATTTTTGAAATATTTACGTTTATATACTATATTTTATATTATGTGTAAATTATTAGGTAGCCTTCACTATATACTTGCATTTTTTATTTGAAAAGGGACCATGCACAATTTTAACATAAATGTTTCAATTTCATGCATTGTACCAGATTTAGCCGATGGCTAATTTTCATCTGCAGTCCCTTGGCAGGTAATCATAATCACAATTTAAAAAATAATCAAAATAAAAAAATATATAGACACTTACATACTTAATTTAAATTAAGAAATTAGTACAATTCACTCATTGCACACATACATGTTTTTACATTGGACTTATATTTATTTTTAAAAATACCCATGTAGTTACATCTATAATTACATTTATAATCACACTTTTGACCAATCCCTTACACCTTAACCCACTCTTAAACCTACCCAAACCACCAAACCTGTCCCTAACCTCACCCATATCCAACATCAACAGCAGCAAGTATTCTGCAATACAATATATAATTATTAATATAATATTACGTAAACAAAAACTTATTTTGTTTGTGATGAATCGCGATGAATCGTTTGACAGCACTAATTATTATATTACAAAATGTCATCTAAGGTGACTAATATAAAGCACAAGTTTGAGTGTTTTCAGTGTGTTTACTTCTTGCTCCCTCTGGAGCAGTCAATAACCATTTGACACGAGCGTTGATATTAAGCCGTGGTCTTTCAACCTTGCAGAGCCCCACCTGTCATCTTAAAAACCCAATCTGAGCGGCTGATGAAAGGCCGTTCCTCTTGTTCAGCTAAAAGTCCTCCCTTTTAGTGACTGAAGACATGTGATTGACGACTCAATCTCGCAACAGGATGGCCGCAATCTTCCAAATGGAGGGCAGCGGATGAAAGCAACTCTTCGGATGCTAGCTGTAATTGCAATAACGCTGTACCCACGCCGTGGGAGACTTGGGAGGGCTCTGACAGTTGATTTTCAGTTATTTTCATTACCATATGGTTCAAAGTCTTGTGTTTCGTAAATTAACAATATATTTTGTTTGGTATAAAAATATGAAAAGAGACATAAGAGTGAAATGAAGACAAAAATAATAGTAATTTGTGTGAAATACCAACATTAACATGCTTTGTGTGTTAAACAAGATAATTGTACAAATGGTTGGATTTAAGCATAGGATTTAAGTGGAATGTTTTTGCTGTTAAAAGGGAAATGCCAAATAAGAGAAATAACACACAGAAATTTAGCATGTAAATGGATATAAATGGTTGTTTATTGTGTTTGCAAGGCCAGGTGTTTTTTGTTGTTCTACGTGATGTTTTGCTGATGGTTTTGGATGCGAATTGAGTGAAGAGTTGGTCTAGTGAGCCAACAGTAAAAGTCATTAATACTGAATGTAAACTAAACTGAGGCCACTGCTCACAAAATTGTTTGCTTATCTTTTATTTCTGTGGTCATTGTTAAAATATTTTTTTTTCTTCTTACCTCAAACCCTGTGTCTGAGTGTTCACTGCTGTTGCAAAATCTCTCCTTGAATGAATTTATGCTTCTGGTCCATTGATTGACAACTTATAAGAAATTCGGGTGTCACCGGTGACATATGCATTGTATGACACTGTCAGCTCTGCTAAACAGGGATCGCAACGGCATGTCGATCTAAGAAGCTAGGGGAACAGTTACACTAACAAAGCTTTTGACAAAATATATTTCATATATAACAGAGCCAAATAAACAGACTTTTTAATGTAGCATCCAAATACTTGTAGGGCCACTGTATCCCAGCTCTGTGTCTAGCCAAAGGCTAATAACTTTAAGGAGAGGTCAGTGAACCAAGGTCACGCATAATTTCCTAGACACTGATAAAGGGGACATGCAGAATTAAACAAGGCATGAGAATATGTACGCACTTAGCACAACCCTTAATAAATCATTACAATTCGACACTTTGTCAAAATATTTGAACCCAGCCAGTGTGTCTGAAGCGGCTCTTGTGAGTGTCACAGCTGTGAAATGAGAGTGTGTGTGTGCGTGAGACAGTGGGAGACGGCGTGACTGAACAGTCATCGCTTACTTCTAGAGTGGTGAGCACAATCTTCTCCACGGACGAGAAGTAGGCCTCCCACAAGAACTGCGTCTGCTGTCGCAGAGCCAGAATCTTATCCTGATGAATGGAGCGCACTGTGGATGGGATCTGCACAGAGAGAGAGATAGAGAGAGATAAATCAGTGCCCTGCTGCTAGAGAGGTTATGTATGAACAGAACAAATGAAACAAGGGAAAACAGATGGATGTGGGTGTATGAGGTGTATGGCATCTCATACTGCTTGGGTAAACAAATCAAATCTATATAACCTGAAGAATCGGCATCATAGGCCAAGACAGTCAAACCAGTCCAAGCTGTGTTTTAGAGCAAAAAATGTGTTTCAGCCAAGTATGACGTCTTGGACCAACATCCTTTGTTTGACAGGATTGTTGATCCAGGACCAAAAATCACATGTCAAACACCAGTGTTTTCAACGTGTTTTATCTCAGTCCTATCAGTACATTCCTTTTCATCAACACAAATGTTCATATATCTAAAGACTTCTTCAATATTCATCATTACCATAAAAAAAAATTATAATATATATATAAAAAAAAAAAAAAAAAAAAAAAAAAAAAAAAAATTATATATATATATATATATATATATATATATATATAATATTGCTCATAAAATTATAATTAAATTATTAAATAAATACACACATTATTATTATTCTACTATACTACAACTACTTTAATCCATACTGTGGGTTCACCAACACCAATGTGTGTTTATTTTGAAGGCATATTACATTTAAAATAATGCTAAATATTATCCAAACTAAATATAAAACAAGCACACTAAGTGAACGCCTTCCTCTCCTTCTTAACATACCTGAGATTGTTTTGAAACACATTTGATGGTTTAGAGAACAATCATAGAGAAACTTTATCTAAGAAAAACCTTAATGGCAAATGTATTTAGAAGTGCGTCCAGATGGAAGGTTTAACAAATGCAATTTGCAGTTTTTGTATGTAATTATCATCAAAGCTTAACAAGTAATTTGTGATGTATTCCCTCAGAGCGAACCTTTAAAAAGGAACTAAAAGCTTACAAAAAAAGAATAGGGTAATCTTTTGACAGCCATAATATAATAATAATTTAGTCAGTATTCCTGTGAAGCTTCACGATTTCCATTGTTCAAGAGATGAAAATTGTGTCATCTCCCTCATGTTACTCTAAACCTGTATGACATTCATTCTTCTGTGGAACATGTAGATATTTTAAAGATTGCTTTTGACTTCAGAAGTCATACGGCTTTGGAATGACATGAGGATGAATAAACTAATTTCTCATCAACAAAGGAAATCCTGGAACCTCTTGTGAATACTTGTCTGTATGGATGGAAATCATTTTAGGTTGTTTTTTGAATATAGTTAACCAGCTAAACTGGCCGAGGTGGACTTCAGCCTCGATGCCTGACTCGACAATTAAAGTATTTGAGCACAATACAAAAGAGACTCTGGAAAGGATGCAATAAAAACATTATTTTTGAGACCTGCAGTAGGAGCCTCTCATCCCCGATCACAGCCGCCGTGTTCCAGTCGATGACCTCCGAGAAGGGGAGTTCCCAACCGTTACTCAGCATGACCGGCACACAGGCCGCCTATAAACATACAAAAACACACACACAGAGCAATAGAGTCACAGCGTGAGTCATGTGTGCCGTGTTTTGATTACAGGACAGCACAAAGAGAGAAAACACATGGATAAATAAGAAACAGAACAAACACAATGAGACGCATATTAAATAGCTTCAACTGAATGCCAGAAAAGCCATTAGCCTTGTTACTGATACTGACTCAAAGAGTCCAGCGTACAGATCAGCATCCACTTCACTTATACAGTTACATGTCATGACAGTAAATACAGAGAGGGAGTCAGAAAATATGTAGGTTGTGGGAAAAAAAAAAAGCAACTATAAAACCGTGAAGAGGGGCTGAGGAGAGAAAAGTGAATTTCCTTTGAAGTGCGGGAGATGTAGAAATAGAGGGATGAGCAGCTGTTGTGTCTGATGGCTGTTTGACGTAATGAGGACCTGCCACTCAAGAGGTCATAAAGGTGTCAGCTGAGCACCGAGTACCGCAGGGCTTCAGCTCTATTGGTCACACATGCACACGTACACACACACGCTCAGGGGAAGAGGGGCTGTGCTGCAGAAGTGAAGAGGTGCGGGTGCTGTATGTGAGAGCTAATGTCAAAGTACGTGCATGCATAGAATTTTTTTCTGAAAAAAAAAAAAAAATCTGAAAACAAAAAAGGGCGAAAATTGTTCGTCAGAAAAAGAAAGGTTCATAAATGGGGCAACTGATGTTTTAATTAACATCCAAAAGGTGACAGGAAGGGACAGAGTTAATTTGAAGTTATAATTAGTGACATGAGGGTTTTCAGTTAGAGAGGAAGGACTGCAAAAATAAAGAAAAAGCATAAGAAAGAAAGTGTGGAAGAAAAGAATGAAACTACAAGGAATTTAGGGAACATAAGAGGAAAGGACAGGAACGGAAGGAAGGATGTGGAAAATTATTTAAGTGTGTGAGAAAGGATAAAAGAATATTTAAAAAAAAAATGAAAGGAAGTGTACTGGGAAGTAAGGAAAAAAGAATGTACTTGGAATAGATGGAAGGAAGGAGGAAAAGAAGGAAGAATGAATGAGGTTGAACGGATTTAGAGAGAGAGAGAGAAGGGAGTGCATAAGAAAATTAAGTGTACAAGAAAGGATCAAAGAATGGATAAAAAGGAAGCAAGTAAAGAATGAAGGAGGAAGGATTTAGAGGAGAACGGAGGGAAAGGAAGAAAAACGAACAATATAAAGTAGTATGTATCTACAGAAGGAAGAAAGTGTGGAAAGAAGCTATAAAAGGGGTTTATAAGTAAAGGAAGTAAACAAAGCAGTGAGGAAATAAGGAAGGATAGATATGAATGCAGAGGGAAGAAAGTGTAAAAAAAAATGAACTTGGAAGGATTTAGAGGAAGGAAGGAAGGAAGGAAATAGGGAAGTGTGGAATTATAAAGTATGGAAGGAAGATGGGGGAAAGAGACAACAGGAAAAAATAAAAGATGAAAAAAGAAAATGGAAACTAATTCAAATTAAAAGGCAAAGTAAACCGGAAAGTAGAAGAAAAAAAAAAGAAAAGAAGGAAAAGGCGTAGACTGAATGCCAGATGTGTGCTCACCTGCAGAGCCTCCAGGAAGCGAAAGGATCCCAGGCGTCGTCCTCGAGGAACCAGACAGAAGGTGGAATTGTGCAGCATTTCACGATAGTCATACCTGCACAAAAACACACAAACCAATGACACAAATGCTTTTCATGGATTTGTCCTCCAGCGGCTGTGACACCTGCCCATTTCACACAGCAGGAACAGTGTGCTCACATTCAGGTGCTTGAGGAGACACAGCCATGTTTTCCCCATATCAAAGAGACAGTCATCTCTCAGCCTCTGCGCTCTGAGCTCAGGGCGGCCGCACACTGACACAGATGGCTTCCTGTCCTCTCATGCGCACACGCAAAAAAATACAGCGTCAAAGAGGTCTGGAGGTTAAAGGAGCAGGCAGTTATTTATCAGGCAGAAAATCATTCATCATTTACTGGTGAGCGTGTAAGGTGAAGGTTGTGCAACGCCGACTTCCATGTGCTGCCATTATCTGCCTTGTGATGATCTTGCTGACTCCGGAGCAGCTGTGCTGTTTGCCTCCTCAGCTCAGTGGTAGATGCTGACTTTGAACACTGCCTGAAATGGCAGGCTACACACACACACACACACACACACAGCCCTACAGAATGAAACCAAGGCACAGAGGCCATTCTGTCGCAAAGTGAACAAACAAGGCACGTGTGTGTGAACACACACGCACGCGTCCCAGCTGTCTGGATATGGGACTGATCCCGCGTTAATGTGATAGAATATGAATGAGGCTTGGGGGTGAGCGTTGGTCTCTGTGGTGCCATTTCACGTAGATTAGCTACCTGAGGAGCAATATCAGACAGTCTGCAAACACTGAGGATCACTCCATGACTCTCTGTGTAAACCCAGGACAGAAATCAGGATTTTCCATTCAGTCCCTGAAACACTGGTCACCAGGTTTCCTTTGCCCAAAGTAACGTTCGTTTTTTTCCCTCTCAAAATATTCTTGAGCAACCCAGCATACAAAAACCAGCATACGTCCTCTCTTTTATTCACACGTTTAATATATATATATATATATATATATAGAGAGAGAGAGAGATAATGTGTGTATGTGTATATGGTATTCATAAAAGAAAGTGATTTGTCTGATTATGAACATGATACTGCATAGCTTGTTAGTGAACTATGGCACTGTATAGTAAACGCCGCTCCACCTAAAAACACATTTGCACCACTCCATTCACTCCACTCCAAGGATTTCCAATCTAATAATTGATAATTGTACAATGGTTCCTCCACAGTATTTGTTTTTGTACACATTGTGTGTATTGCCCATGTTATTTCAAAGCAGCTCCTTTTATTAATTTCCTGAGCACTGAGCATCTTTTGACCTTGGGAAGCTCAGACCACTTAAAAACAGCACAGCGGAGATGAGAGGGAGTAATGGTGTGTGTTTATACACAAGCGAGAATTGTTTGGGTCTTTAATGGAGCTCAGACACACACACAAGTGTTTGTGTGAATGGGAATCCACGGCAATGAGCATCTATGTGAAATGAAATGCGATAGAGAAAAGAACAGTGTTAAAGCATTATGAGAAAACTGCTGATGAGTGAGTCAATATCAGGGTCTAAAAATGAGGATCACCCTCTGTGATTGTGTTTATTTCACAGGTTGGGTAAAATTATACCACCCTGCCCAAACACAGCCCTAAGCTCAGCTTTATGCTCGGTCTCCATAGCAACTGCGGCTAAATGCTTCCATTCGGAGTGTGTTAATTATATGCGTTCTGCACATGGCTGATGGGGGGGGGGGCCTTGCACAATGAGGTAATGTTTTAAAAATCTCCAGTGTTTCGTTTCTCCTGCTTTCCACCACTTTCTAAAACTTTCTTTCTCAAACCCCCCACATCTGAATGAAAGCTTCACTGGGAAAGGAGCCAAAATGGCTGTCGTTTCTGACGCAGAACAATCAGCCTAAGGCACAGACTTCCACTTCCCAGACATCAATCTCATGAGAAAAACCCACAAATGCTAACTAAAGAGTAAAACAGATAAACACAAGTCATATGACCATATTAGAATAAGAACTGGTCATTCATAAAATATTAGGCTGGCTCAGTATAATTAGATACCAGTGGTGGTAGATTCATTTACAATAGTTAAGAGATTCGGCAGAGCAGATGGCATATTATTTAATGTAAATATAGCATATTTTGTGGAACCAAAAGGTTGAGAAAAAGAAGAGAACATTTTTGAGCGACCGAGCAAACAAACAGGTTTTCATCCAATTCACACAAACAAAGAGATCAAAAGAAATGATTCACAAAAATGAATCAAACTTTGATCTACACTATTGTTCGAGTCAGTATTTTTAGAAAGACAGGAATACTTTTATTCAGAGATTATGCATCAAATTTAGCAAAAGAGATGGCAAATACATTTAAAATGTTACTAAAGACTTCTACTTAAAATAAATGCAGAAATGGCTTGCTGGAATATTCTTTAGACAATTTAAAGCTATGAAGTGCATTAAAATCATTGCAATACTGTATAATTTATATTGCCAGAACTCATCAAGAGTTTAAATTACAAGTGAAATCTAGGCTTTTTTTAAAGTGATGATGTGCACAAATCCGGTTTTCTGAACCAATTCACTGAAAACGGCATTTCAAAACAACCAATACACAAAATATCAGTATCAGTATTTCAGATTAAACTTAAAGCAAGCTTTAAAAAATTATATTTATACAGAAAGCTAAAACAGCAGCTTAAATCTGATCTCTAGCAATTCATATAATATATATATAAATAATATAATATATAATTTTTTTTATTTATTTAACTACAATTTAAAGAGGAAAACATCAACGATTAGTTACAGTAATTATATTCATTGTTATGAAACTGGCATTAAGAAACAAAGCCTTCTGTCTTTTCACATCCCCACATAGCAGTTACTAGCAGGCTACACAAAGATGCTTACAGCTTCCTGCGGGTATGAGTGTGTGTACATGTGTGCTATGAAGTGTCCGCACTGTCCTCTCTCCAGAACTCTCACCGTAACTAATTCATTACAGCAATTAGTGCTCATTAGAGGGCTTTTGCTAGTTTCAATTAGCATCCACAACATAAGATAACCTAGAGGCATATCAGCAAACACCCCGGTCATATAATCTTATAATGGCCATGTGCCCCAGCTACACCACGGGAATCAAATCAGGGGCCAATTATGGGCAAAAATAAGTGAAAACGTTAGTTTTTTAATCTATATATTCATTCTGCTATCTCCTCATTCAGTCTGCCCATCCATCCATATGTAACATGATCACTTATCTTACATAAATATCCAATCTCCGGTCCTGCAAATTTAAGCGACAGTCCTGCCATTAAGTGCTTTTCCTTGTCAGCAAGATCGGCGTGTGACAAGATCGTCCTATACTGGCACTGTAATTTATTTTGACAAGTTTATCATGAAAATCTTTTCAATTTGTCTCCCTCTCTACTAAGCAAAACAAACCAAAAAAGGGAGGGTTCTCAAATTGGTTGATTATGCTTTGGACATGAAATGAAAAGATCACATAATAATGAAGTTTGTGATGAAATTCGGCTATGCTGTCCTCACACACGGACGCATTTTGTCCCGTTTGATCAGCCTGTCAGAATACAGGGACAGCCTACATATAGACCAGTTATCCTGTCGTGGCACGAGGACAGAAACGTGTCTTGATTGGCTGGCCTGTCAGCATACAGGGACACGCTTTGTGAAATACTGTCACCACAAAGGGAATATTTCAGCCCTGACTGGCTGTGGGGTCTGAATAGTTGGAAGTGCAATTCAGAGCGTGGCATGTTGATGACCAGATGTGTCTCAAAGCAGCAGTTTATATCCAGATGGTTGGCAGGACTGCGATGACGTGACTGTGCACGAGTCTGATTCAGGACATGTCAGCACAAGCCCGCTCTGCGGTCTCGCTCCAGTCCTGCGTGAGAAGCATTTACAGATGAAATAGTCGCTTCTTTCATAGATCACAGACTCCAGTGGTTAAAATATTCCTGTAGATGTCAGAGCGTTAAACAGCTAAGTGGGCTGAAGTTGTACTGTGACAGCCCTTTGTACTGGTCTAAATCTGAGCATTCCCGCAATACGGGGAAAACTGCATCCTATCAGAACTCGTGAAGGGTTTATATCGACAAACTTTAGAAATCAAAGGAGCCTTTTATGCTGAAGTTAAAAAGCAGCACTTCTAACTTTTATAGATTCGGACAACTTACGAAAACAACTTTTATTTTTCCTATCTTTCAGTAACAAAAATGATAAATTACATATATATGTTTTTTGCATCTAAATACCAGGAACAAGCCTGGAAAGTAAAATGATCCCACTACCTATTATCTGAGGTTTTGAACTAGTCTACAATAATTCAGTTTGGTCTTATTGCTTGGGATTGATAAATGGCCTTTTTCTTTTTCTATGGCAATATGGAGTTTATTTTACTAATAGACCATCTACTGTAGCCTTTCCCCCTAAAGGTGAACAAAAAGTCATAATTAGCTCATTTATTTGCAAACACATTCAAATTTATTCTATTTTAGGGCTAAACCAGCAATATCTCCTCACCATATGTGACTCTAAGACAGAGAAGAACAGAAAGAAAGGGAAAGAGGGAGGGCACCCAATCAAAGCTGCAGATGAGGTCTTCTCAATGGCTTGTAGAGACCGTCCCTAAAGAGCCAAACTAGTCTTTATCCTTCAAATCCAAAAACCACAGCCTGGCTATGAATGCTGGATTCATTATTTGCTTTATTTTATTATTATATTATATAATACAAATCTCTTCGAAGCATATCCAGGTAATATTACAGGGAAAAGAAATTAATAAAAACTAAAATATTTTTATTTTATACATGGATAATAATCTGTTTAAAAATTAAAAAATAAATAAATAAATTGATAACACTATACTATATATAGTGAAAAAGTTTTTTTTTTTTTTATGTAATTCATGTATTAAATAGGTTGTTTTATTTTTTGCATTCCAATAATGACAACTGGAGATACATGCTTGACATTGTTAAATCAGATCAATCAAATAAACGATAGTCTTATGCTTTGTTTTCTTTAAGCACATTATTTTTAATTCTTCATTTTCTTTTGGGCTAAAACAAGACTGGGACATGTTCTAGTTGCACTTTCAATAGAAATTCCTTTGCAGGACAGCGTTATACGATACAGGTGTGTCTCCCAGAACTGGGTCATGTCACATAGCTGGAGGGGGAACTGACAAAAACGATGGGGGTGCTGACTCGGTCACCAGAGGTCAGGATGTGGCTTTTGGACATTGTGGACAGAAAGCACCATACATAATTAAGTTCTAACAAAGCAGTGGCTTCTTTTGGGAGGAGACTGCAGCTGGTGTCAGGTTGCTCAGATACTTGCAGAGTAGAGAGAAAGAGACGAGAGAGGGATGCTGCAGAGAAAAGATGGACTGAAGAAACAAGGAAGAACATGGCCGCTGCTCTTTTTCCACCTGGCCAGGAAGAAAGAGCAAAGTAACACAAAGCACCTGCATCCTCAGATCTACGTGTTGACAAGTGGCAGGATTGAATTTTTCGTTCAAGCAGCTTGCCAATATCTCCAGACTCACTTCAAACTTGAAGTGCTGCTATAATGTGCCATTAAACCTGCTTCGGTGAGGAATAGCTAGCAGTTTTAGATCACAATTAGGTGAAACCCAGCAAGCCCACTGAAGTTCACAGAGTCTGTTCAGAATAAACAGTGTGAGACAGAGGAACTGACTAACAACACTATCCCCACTCCTGAAAAGATGTAATTAGAGACGTGAATATAAAAATGAAGAAAGTGAGACGGGGTGACGGGGTGAAACAAAGCAAAAAAACTCACTGGTCATGTTCTGCAACATGTTCTGGCGGAAAAATGTGGGTATAATATTTCGTTTTGATATGGAAACACCACACTAAATGGCAAAAGAAAAGTAATTACATTAATGTACTGTAATGTGAGATATTAAGATCTGGATAACTATCAAATTAAAGATGAGACGGAGGAAAGTGTGTGCTGTAATAACTTACAAGAGTAGAAAGCATTTATATTAAGAAAAAAAAAAAAAATATATATATATATATATATATAAAATAAACCTGATGTCTAAACATCTTGGACAACAACAGAGCGATAAGCAATAAATGCAGTCAAAGGCCTTTCTTTGATGTCTTTATTCTACCACAGGCTGGTGACATGCAAACTCTCTCTTTGACTATTTAACTCTGTGTTTTCTCTATTTCCTTGTACAGAATAGGAGGCTATATCCCCTCAAACAGACACATTCTCTCGAAGAAGAGCCGTGACATCAGCCTAAAAGAATTGGTGCTCCTTTACCTCAAATGCTGCACTACTTAAAGGTGAGAGTCGCATCACAGAGGGAGGGAAAGAGGCTCTCAGAGCTCTCAATGTCAATTACGCCACAAAAACCACACGCAGTCGGGACAGCACAAAAACAGCTTCACTTCTATAAACAAAAACACACCTGTGTATAACCGAGATTTCCGTTTGAGTTTACGCAAATACAAGCCCAGTTTGCATCCATTTCCTCGTGTCGTTCTCCGTTCTCCAGTGAAGCATATCAATCCTCTACTGAGATCAAATAATCAAATCAATAGATTATAAAACCAGGATATTGAGGTTGTTTTGCTACTAAATAGTGTCAAACTTAAAATTGATTTTGTTTTTCTTTTTTTATGTAGGTCAAACTTGTCTCATCCAATATAATACATTTCTGCTTTAAGTCTTATTTTTAACTCAAGTATTACATGATGTAGTGAAACTGTACAGATGCATGACTTATTTTTTAGGAATCAAAATTTAAGTCGTTTACAAGGAAAAATAAACACTTACTTGATATTACATGACATAAACGTGTTGGATTAGTGACCAAATAAATAAATAAAAAATAAAATAAATTGCTGTTATATGCACCCTACCCGTATGACAATCAATCAATCAATCAATAAAATCAATTCCCCATAAAACTGCAATATTAAGATGAAATGGCACTTTTATTTTCAGCCAGGGCAAGGTCAGAATAATCAGATGGCAGGAAATGAATCATCCCCTCTGCCTGGTGAGTTATTAGCAACGGTAAAAAGAAAATCAACATGAACTAAACCCATCAATTAAACGGGACCGGCATCTTAAAGTCTTATTCACGCAGAGCATGAAATTTCCTGCAACAAGATGTTAACGCGACACAATGCGCTTCCATACGGCCCAGGAAACTGAAACTGCTCAATTTTCACTCTGAAATGAAACATGTAATACTTTAATGTGAATTGTTGTTTCGTAACATCACACTTGTTGCGGCCAGGCCTTTAATTCAGTCAGTCAACATGACAGCGAGATGCCAAACACCTAGAGGCCTCGCTACCGCAGGAAACACGACATGCCGCACGTGAAGGAGAATAAAAACTTCACAAATCAATGATGGAAGACCATACGTCAGAGAATGTGACAAATTATTTGAAAAGCAAAAAAAAAAATCAAAGCTCTCGTATTCCACAGCAGCTCTTTAAAAGCCAACATGTGCATTGTTTCGGCTCTGACAGGAAGGCTTATGCCTCCCCCTCAAGCTGTAACAGTTCAAAGAAACTCAATAAAACATTTAAGACAAGCCTCCGAACCCCCCTCTCTCAGCACCGTATGACCTTGGGTTAAACGTATTTAATTAGAACACGAGATTCCCTCAACTCTGCCTTCCCCCAGCACAACAAACATCTATCCTTCATATGGATGGCTTGTGCCTCCTTTTAGAGCTTTGTTTCCAGCTACGAGAGTGGGATTTAGGAAATGGCTGGCATACAAACAGAAGACTTCAAATAGCTGTGTGGCTTTACGCCACACCAAATGGCACATCTGGGCCGCGGCTTCAAAGAGCTCCACTCCCACACCTTTAAGTGCTAAGGCAGGTGATGAGATACTTCTGAAAGCTGTCTGAATCCCAGTGTTTGATAATAGGAGGCAAGTGCAAATCTAAAGTAAAGTGACTTCTCTATCCTGCTGCCTAGAACCCCCTTTCACACATAAAAGGCTTTCCTGCTGCAACGGACAAAAGCTGTATAGACTGGTTTTGGTATGCACTTTGCCGTTTTCAAAGATTTTTGTTTCTTTTTTTTTTGCCCGAAGTCAGGAGAAGCGTCAGTTCATTTGATAGCGAAAAAAAACCCCAATGCAATAAAGCTATCCGATTTAATGTTCCACTGCATCTGGGGAATGCTGGAAAGGTCAGAGGTTTATACTTAGAAAGACGGCTTATGAAACTCTATATTTTATAATGGGGAAAATATACCAGTCAAGGAGCGGTCTCGACAGTCACATGGCTAATCTGAAGGACTCGTTTCTTGGTATCTGTCCATTTATACACTACATTAGCTTCTGAATGTAAGATACAAAAAATATTCTGCAGCTGAAAGGAATAGAGATGTTATTTACTTAGCCATTTAAATCTGAATGACATTCTACTGTGGTCCAGTGTTCATTACATGTACCATTTTTTAGGTTTCAAAGAAGAAAGGCTCTGCTGAAAACAAATAGCTTTGGTTCGCTTCATCACTGTGAACATCCCTAAGGACCGCTTTGCTGACATACATACTTAAGGTGGTTGACCGATAGAGCAAATCGCAGCTGAACTAGAGGCCGGCTTCAGTAGATGTCAGTGAATTATTCACCTCTTTATTTGGCTCGCGTCGCACAGCTCATTTTTATTGAGTTTGTATGATGGTCAATGTCTCATGTGTCCAAGCCCATATCCAAAACGGTCATTCTTGAGAAAGAGCTCATGGGATAACTCCGTCCACACAACAATAAAGCACTGTCTCCTGATGCGGTGACATGAAAGACTGCGGTTGAGCTCACATTCGTCACCCGTGCCGCTCTCGTCGACACCTCCGGTGTCACGCTTCGGTCTTTTAGCAAGCAGGAAGGACTCTGGGGGAATCTTCCAGAAGCGAAACCAGGGTTATCCTACTGATCCAACCCTGACCACTTCAAAGGGATTTTCTGAGCCATATGTGATTCCATATAGTGTAAAAAGCTATTTTAAGAGGAGGTAATTACCTGTGAGAGCTACATGCGAAATACAGCTTAGCTTGGCCATAATATGCGTCCCATTCCCATGTTAAGTGACCCATTGTTATAATTACAATAGAGTAATAATAGCAAATCCAGATGAGTACTGTATTTGACTATGAGGTTAATTAACATATCACCAGCCGAACCCTAACTACTCTATGCACATGCAACACATTATTTAAAAAAAACTGAGGTAAGTCTTTTTATTTAATCTGCCAAGGTTCAAGTTTTTGTAGCTTCTCCAAACGCTGCGGTTGACTAACAATGACTACAGTCAGACAGAGGCTTTCCAGACACTTATTCAACTTCCACATGAGTCATTCCTCTCAGTTTAGACAATAAATTTTCACCCAAAACAATGACTTTATGTCACTGGCAGACATTAGATCCTAAGGCATACAAAAGAATGATGAAAAGGTTCTCAAAGCAAGTGATTCATTTTATGTTATGACTGTGTTCTGCCAAATGTGTTTCAGCTGAGCATCGGTATTTGAGACAGAAGGGCCAGTTCTGCATTTACAAGTCAATCAACTGTGATGCGTATCAAATTTTAATATATCCCATCCTTTATAGCGCAACGTTTCTAGATGGCATCCCAAAACATGCATCCATACAAGCTTTTAGGGGCAAATACTGTATTTTCAAAACAGCAGCACACGATTAGACATTTTATTTAGCTTTTGTATTGTTATTGACTAATAAATTGTGCATATAATTACACGTAAAGTATGAACATTACCATACATTTACTATAAAGCTGAAATTCAGACACACATCATTCAAAACAGCAGCAGCTTGCAACTAACAATAGAACTAATGCGCGAGAGAGAAATGATAATGGGAAAAGTTAATATGCTAATTAGCGAGCTAAACTGTAAAAAACCTTCAAGTCACTGTGTTATAATAAAGCAAGTGGCTTTGTGCCTTCAAGAATATGAGTGCAACTTCAAAGCAGCCACGAATGAAGTCAGGCAGAGGCAATTAGCGATGCTCTTTAGCACGACATTAGTCAGGAGCTCGGATATAAATCTCCAACATTCAGGTCATGATAATCTTTAACTTCTCAGAAATGCCACAGCATTTGTCTGCGGAGGAAGATTTGTCCAACCTTAGCTGACAGACAGTGGAAACGGGCAGATTGTGACAGATAAACACAAACAGACTTTCTAAATGTCACGCTGCCAGAGGAACAGGGTGCGCAATAGCTTTATCCTGCTCGGTGGCCTGTAACGATGGAACCGCTTGTGTTGATTGGAGAAGAAACAAAAGCACCGCTTGCGATTGGGCAAAGACGGAGCTTCAACCAAAGCAGATAGAATGTCAGCGGATCTGACAGAGCCGGACTGAGTCTCCGTGGAGCGTGGATGCTTCAGAGGTCAGGGAATGCGCAGTAGTGATATTTAATCAACCTGACAGCTCTCGGGCTGGAAGTCACTTTCTGTGAAAGAAGGCCTTGTTCAAAAGACAGGGCTTTCTTAAAATGGGACTGTTTGATGGAAATCCATCAACTAAGACCTACCACTGAGACTGAGGACTTGATGGGGGTTGGTGGTCAGCACAATGGGCAGATGAAATCAAAGACGACTTCTCAAACCTTTGGACCCAAACAACATAATGTTCCCCTTGTGATGGACACACCTTCCTAAAGCAAAGGCATGCAGCTACATTCTTAAATAGAAAAAAAAAAAAATGTAAAGAAGTTTAACAAAAGGACAGTGACCACTTCATTTTATGCAGATAAAAAAAGTAATATTTTATATATATATATATATATATATGTTTAAATGTATAAATCTGTTGAAAATGTTTTGTGCACAGAAATTTATATCAATAAATCAAGTTAATATATACAATTTAACAAATTTAAACATTTTAATATAAAAAGTTATATAACACTAACACATTAACTTCAGTAAGATCAGTAAAAACTAGTGCTGTCAAACGATTAATCACATTCAAAATAAATGTTTATGCAATGTGTGTATGATGTATATTTATTTATATATAAATACACAAACATGCATGTATATATTTCCCAAAAATGTTATGTTTGTATATTAAATACTTGTATATATTTATAATTATGTAATTTACATTATATATATATGTGTACATATTTTCAAAATATATACATGATAAATACACAGTACACACACCAATATTACGTAAAACAAACTCTTATTTTGGATGTGATTAGTTGCGATTAATCGCTTGACAGCACTACTAAAATAATTACCACTGAACCCTCCTAGTCCAAGCGTGTGACCCCTGGGGGTCCCTGGGGTCCAGTTTGGAAACCCCTATGATGCTGTTGACATGTTCTTGTGGTCTTGTAGCCTTCGCTCATGCATGGCCATCCACAAGACCGCAGGATATCCCATTTTGGATTGTGGTTTTAAGAACGGTGCTCAAAAGCACTAAAGCACAAAACAAGAACTGAGTGTCCCATTACCTACAAAGAACACATAAGAACTCCAGGATCCTATCAGATCATCTTATCAAACGGAGCAAGACTCCACTCGCAGAGCATGATTTCAACTTCTGTGCGACAATTACACGTTCAGATGATGATGTGGTTCACTGACTGACTTCTTGCGACAGGATTTTGCAGCGTTACACTTTTCTCCTCTCAGAAGTTGATGATGACATGAAAGCAGAAAATGAATGCAGAGGCACAAATCCAATCGGGAGAGAAGCCAGTGGACTGAGTGAACTCCCAGATCCAGAAGGAAGAATGAGGTAGGGAAAAAAAAGCAGTACTTGTGCATGGAATGTGCTGGACGGCTTGATTTATACACGCCACTGGAAGACACCACTCTTTTGGCGGCACATTGACAGGTTGATGATGACTTAGCCACTTGTTCTGCCGACATCATGAGAGACGCCTCGATCAAGTTACTATACATATACAGACAAGCAGCAAAGCATCAAATTATGCCTCTATGTTTGCAGAGAGAGAGAAGACATTTAAAACGTGGACCATTAAGACTCAAACTTGTCATATCAAGTTAAATTTCCCCAGGTGAATCTCAAACGCTTATTTACATTTAAAATCTTGATGATTGACAAGTGTGTAAAAGAGGTTTCTGCAATATAAACAGTTAATAAATAGAGATGTAATATTACAATTCTGGCCGACACTAATTATTTTCAATAAAAAAAAGCTAAATTTTTATTTTGCCTAAATGAATGCTAAAAAGTAGTGTTTTCAAATTATTAATTGTGATCCAAAACGATTTTTTTGCATAAAGTGAGCTGTGAATATTAGTTATGTATATACAAATACACACACAAATGTATATATATATATATATATATATATAAGAAAAATGCTATGTCTATATCTTAAATATATTTATATAAATATAAATATTTTCTAAATATATACTGGGTGTATGTATTAATTGTTTTACAGTACTACTAAACTAGTCAATTTTTCAACAAACAAACAAAAAAAATTGATACTTTTTTTAAGACTTCCTAATGAGAAAACCTTTAGCAGTGTTATTAAATAATTTGGTTTTTAATCATAACCTCTGACTGTTAGATGGGAAAAGTAGTTCTACAATTAAATATCAGTATTACATACAATATAAATAAAAATGCATTTATCGTGCAGCACTATTTAGAAGACTCAAAAATCTATTTTAAAGCACTTTTATCAGCTGCAGAAACTCTCCTCAATAAGAGGAGAAATCACTGCTATTCAAATTCCTAAAGAGTCTTTTGTGCTTAGAAAAAAAAAAAAAAATGGCTCAAAATAAACACCACAGCAGTGTATGTTTTCCTGCTACATGATCTTAGGATGCTCAGAAAGCAAGGTATTGGGCTCGGTGTTCACCTCTTTGCTTGAATGATGAGTTCTAAGAGCTCATGGTAATGGCCTGTCTCCAACATCCCAGCCACTATAAATCTTCCTGAGGAAAAATGAGGGAGCAGTCAGGTGGGGAGAGGGCCGCAAGGGTGCATGTGACAGCATGGTTGGCGTTCGGCATGTCTACACACCCACCACTTCATATGATTAAAGGGCTGAAAGTAAGGGGAAAAAATTACATTCTGCCTGCATTTTAAACGAATCAAACCATTAGCAATATCAACTCTGGAGAGATTACTTTTTTTTTTTTTTTACATTTGCACTTTTGGCCACAGTTAAAAGAGGTAAAGCCAGGCCAGGACCTGAGATGTGCTCAGATACAGACCTGCCACAACAAATCAAGGCCCAACAGGTCGGCAGGGAACCTTTTTTTGTTTAAAGCAGCTGTGAAGCTGTAGTCTTTTCTCTCTCAGCTATGCACTAACATACGAGTAATGAACACTTAAGTACCTGCATGTGTAGGGGCCTGGAAGCAGACCCCAGGTGATCTGCGGAAAACGTCTCGGTTACGTATTGTAACCCTCGTTCCCTGAGAAGGGAACGGAGACGTCACGTCGGGAGCCGACGAA
>JAUCMS010000038.1:11704010-11730374 GCA_032357445.1 Enteromius radiatus
ATACAAACCGAACCGTGGGTTTTGTGAACCGTGCCACCCTTACTACTTACAGCTGGTTTCATGATCCAGAGTCACGTGTGTCATGGAGTTGTTGTTCTAATAAACAACAGAATCAGTATTTTTGAGTGAACTATGCCTTCTCTGCATGTCTCTCATTTAACGCACCTGATTCCAATCACAGTCACATGAGAAGAGAACCATTCCAATTGACATGGTCCCTACACAGTGTTCACTAGTCTCTACTCCCAGCACATGGGAAGCTTACTTCACCTAAGAACATGGATTTGTGCTACACCGCTGCCTGCAGCTTTTTCACACAAAGAGCAAATTACTACAGAAGTGTGAAGGGTTATTTCACTCTCACTTCCTTTAATGCCTTTTGAATGGAACATATATGTTTCTTTCGAACTGTAGGGATTGCCTGTGATGTCCACTTGGCAAGGCACATATGTTTGAGTGGAACAAACCTCTGAAGCCATAAGAGAAAATGCAATTCAGCTCACCAAAAAATAAATAAATGTGGAAGGCTGCTTAAAGTTATAACAGGGGCAGAGGGTCGATTCAAGGTTTGTTAAAATTCCTAGAGCACTACTATTAAAGTCAAACTTTACACCCACAGAATTAAACAAACAAGCCTTCCCCTCTTAGCCCTAAGGCATGTAGACATTACATGAATTCTTCAAGAGCTGAAACCCGGCTCTGAAACGCTAAACCACGTCCCCTGCAGATAGCTCAGCACATGTTAACTTTAAAATGTCATACAAGGGGGTAAAAAACTAAAATTTCCCCCATATTAAAATCTCACTTCAATCCTCAGCAACAGCAAGCAAACAAGTCAAGCAAGTCGAAATCAGATAAAGATCACAGCAACAGAATATTGCGCTGTAGAAGCGGATGCTCATCTGTGTCGAGTGGAGCTCATCTGTGTAAACTCAGAAGCCACAGTATCCGCTGGGGAAAGCACTGTAGCCGCGGCTGAGAGGGGAGCTTGCGCTTTGCATGCGTCCTTCCTACTTCGCACACAAATTTTTCAGCCGACCACAGATTGCTGGTAATTGATAGAGGCTGACAGCTGGCCAATGTCATGATTTGTTTGGAGCTGCTAAAAGCTCCTCTGCAGCTCGGGTGGGGTTGTGGGGGGGTACGGAGGAGCGCTGAAACAGTGTGTGATTGTGTTAAGAGAGACGGACAGAGTGAAAGTGTGTGTGTGTGTGTGTGTGTGTGTGTGAGAGAGGAATTGGCCCATGATGGACGAGTCTCAGGCAACAGGGGGAGGGGGACAGCTGTATGAGTTTGGAAATCCCGGTAGGCAAAAAAAAAAAAGCTACGTATAAAATGTTTTCCCATCCTCACCGTAACCACATAAACCACATATACACATCTGGTAGAGCATATTTGGAG
Source organism: Enteromius radiatus (assembly GCA_032357445.1). NCBI lineage: Eukaryota > Metazoa > Chordata > Actinopteri > Cypriniformes > Cyprinidae > Enteromius > Enteromius radiatus. The sequence continues at coordinate 11,705,412 of JAUCMS010000038.1, forward strand.
TCAAGTCGCACTGTTTAAAAAGGTTTACGATTTACTGTACCTGATGGAAACATATGGTTACTGAGTGTTTCACATATAAATATGTATAAAATCTTGCAAGAATATCTATAAAATATAGATTTTATACAGAAATTAATACCATTTAAATAAAAAAAGTATATGCATAAATAGATTAAAACAGATATTGATAGGTTTACGGTTTTATTGAACTACCATCATTGCTACAAAAGGAGAAAAAGTCTTTACAATCTTCTCAAAATTGTTTCTTTTATACCCTTTAGACACAAACTAAACAGTAAAATTGCACCAAGGTAGTTTTCTACCTTCCCTCTGTATCTATCTTTTTGTATATTTTCTTTTTTTGTTCATTTTGTCCCCCCCTTGGTTTCATTTTCTCTCTCTCTTGCTCCTTCTCTCCTCATTCCTCCAATTTGCTCAGGGTAAGAATGAAGATAGATGAAGCTAGTCTTGCCAGGCAAAGCCAATAGTTGCTGTGGAAATTGTGTTTGCTCAAATATAATTACGAACACCTTACACACACACAGACACACATGCACAAATATTTTTCAAAGTCAGAAAAATTATTGCGGGTATGCATCAGGTGTCGTCTGTCGCTATGGTGCGACGCTCTCTCATATTTCTATTTCAGGAAACTTCACCAGAAAACGACCTATACAGAGTTTTTGCTTGTGTCCATTAACTTCTACACAAGTATAAAACCACTTTTCCCCAGATTGTTCGCCCTCGTCTCGTGCAAACTCATTTTCTGACACACAAACACACACACGCGTGTCTGGGTCTCTGAGGATTCCTGGCTGTTTCTTTCCGCCAGCAGCCCTGTGGGGGAAATACACAGTCAGTAATTAATCACGGTAGATGTTTACGAGAGGGGAGTGGTACATTTCTACTGCACTGCACTGACAAGCTTCATTACCACCAGCTAAAGAATCCCATGTTAATGAGGGACACAGACAGAGTCTGGCTTTGTACACGCCGCCAAAAAATGTTGCATCACCTATTTGGACATGTGCTCACACATATGGACACATGTTATGCACACATAGGACTACCCCTTCATTCAGGAATACATGGTCATACATAAGGGCTGTGTGATGCACTGAATATTCCCAGTCATAATTTGGCTGGCTGATAGATGATTAGCGATCTGTTTACCACTGTGATCGGAAGATTGGGCCAGAGCACTGAATTGACTGATTAACTAGAAAGTTTCTGACTCAAAAGATTTATTTGTTCATTATTGAACACTGCTGCTACTTTGATACAAATGAGATCTAGAGCACATGTCAGAATTTTAAGTGAATACTGAAAATTCTAAAGTCCTTTGTTCATCTTTGGAACACAAATGAAGTTGTTCTTGATGAAAGCAAAGATCTTTCTGACCCTGCATAGACATCAATGTAGACGACACATTCCTTAGATTATATATAAAAAAATATTGCATGTTAAAAAAAAAAAAAAAAGTGTTCTGACAGTAATTAGAGACGTCATTTTCATTTTTGGGTGACCTCTCTTTAAAGTTATGAAATGAAAACATGCTACTATTTCATGATAATTAACTTTATCCTGTTCTCACAAAAAAAAACAAAAAACCCCACATCAAATAGAGAAAAGAAAAACCAGCACAATTCTTGAAAAAATTTCAAGCGAATAAATAAAGTCATACAAGTTTGATAAATAACACTATTTTCATATTTGGGGGAACTAATCCTTTAAGCCCAACCGACCGATAACCCCTCACACAGGACCAACTCTATAGACATTAATGAATTCTCCCTCAAACGTAAAAACCATGTACAGCTCACTCTGGGCTCCCTATCGCACCGCGTACACGGCAGCACAGAACGCTGGAAACGCTGGCTGTTTAACTTCAGGGAAATCAAACACTCCCACACACAGCGACTTAAGTGCTGGAATCTGTGTACACAGAAGTACTAGATATCCATACCAAATGACCCTCCGGTCCAAATCTCTCCTCAGCCTCACGCTATCCTCTTAACTACACACCCCATCGCAATCCTAGCCTGGGCTCGGCTGCCTGCAGATAACAGAGCTGCCCTGACCCTTAACTCTGAGGGATCAGACAGATCTGTACACCTGGCATGTACGGTCAGATTGGAGTAACTGTTTGTCTTACGTTCTTGTCTCGATTGGAGTGATGACTCCAGTGAGACCGCCAGCAGTAGGCTTTACAAATCTTGACAAAGTGCACACCCCGCTGAGAATTCGCCTACGGTTAAGTCTCTGAGGTTAGTGGTATGACTCATTTGAACTCTTTGCCAATTTATGTTTCTCGAGGATTATCAATAGTGTATATGCGTGTTAGTAGGTATTAATTACACTTTAGTGCTCTATAATGGATATATAAAAGCAAAAAAAACCTTGTGAAAAATGAAAAAAGGACAGCAGAGATGAAGCTAAATTAGTAAATAATGAAAACACAATAATTGAGGAAATAAATAAATAATTGAAAAAAACTTTAAACGTGGAGTGTAAAATATTTAAAATTCAGAATTTCACGACTCAATCAATCACAACCAAGCACTGATTAACACGAAATCAAAACTGCCTAATCAAAAAATGATGATAATAATATTAAAAACAATTCTATAGGATAAGGCATTAATTATTAACATTTTTATGGTGGATATACAAAACCAACAATAAGATTTTGTTCAAAATATAAATAATAATAATAAAAACTATTTCATATGCTTCATGTACCTTTAGTTTTCACAAAATTCCTGTCTTTCTTTCTGCCATCAAGACCACACAGACGAATAAATAATGTATTAACTTATATACACACACTATAACAGCTTAACTCAATACAACCAAACCAAAATAAAATCAATAAAATACATCTAATAAAAATTCTCAGTCTAATTCTACATTCATCAATAAACATTGTTTCACCCAAAAGTTCAATACGAATAAACTATGAATGCAAAGAGTCAACATACTGAAGCAAGTATTCAGGCACAGACTGCCTGAAACAAAGAATCTCATTGGTACCCAGCGGATGCTGATCCAGGGTCAGTCACACTGTAAAAATACAGCAGTGCTGCTCCACTGTCAGACAGTCTGGCCTCTCATTGATCTTACTCGGACTACAGAGAACACTGGTATGTCTCCAACTCTTTGACGGGTCGCTTCTTTCCCAGAATGACTTTTGACCCATGTTGTGCATGACCCTTAAAGGGTAGAGCGGGCAAACACCACCTACTCCCCTGTGATCTCCGACACGCTGCTGGACTAGAATAAACACACAGATCAAGTCCATGAGAAACCCACAAATGAGCAAACACGCTCAGACAAATATGATCTTGTGAGCTCAAGAATGCAGAAAAGGGCAGATGGTCATTCCTGTATATAAACATGGGCACATGCAGTCAGTCTTATTTTCTCTCGTACGCTCTTAGTCTTTAACTAAAAGAGAAGTCGGTTCCAGCTGTCATCCCTCTAAAGTATTCATCCGCTACTGGATCTATAAGAGTAGAGTAGAGTAGTCCACGTGATCTGCTTGTTGCCTCATTTACAGCGTGACGTCGCACACGGGGCTCTCCGTACAAGAAAATACAGCGGCATTTAAAAATAACTCTGCTTTAAAGCTTTAAAAAATGCAGTGACTAAATGAGTGTCTTCTAAAATGAGAGACGAATGCACAATGCAGCACAAGTAATCACCGAGAACACTTCTATACAGAGAAGAAAAAAAGGAGAACGAGCATAAAGAAATGTTAAATACCCTTTGAAAGAGATGCATGCCACTTTAATTGGCATAAAATCATCAGTTTAAAAAATAAAATGAAAGTACAAACTGAGGCTAACCGAAATAACAGTAGTGCAACATTACCCAAGGCAATAAAACAATCCTCCGGGCCCCGTGAAACTCAATACACCGCATGAACCACACTACCATACAGTACACAAACCTCACACGTTCTCTTAAATCACTTCAACAATGGAGCGAACAGATGTCAGCAGTTCTCTGATGTTAAGTGCATCTGTGATAAAAATCCACCGAACAACATTTTGTAACATTTACTTTCCTCTGAAGACTACTTGAAGAATGTTTCTTCCACCTCTGCTGGCTTTGCACAGCCATTGTGACACTCAGGGCTTTTTTTTTTGCTACTGTACCTTTAAGATTTGTTAAAAACAATCAACCAACCAACCAAAAAAAAGAAAAAAAACATGCTAACTGTAGCCCACATCAATTTTGGCAAAGTTGCTGATTTGTAAATAGTTGCTGGTATGCAAACATGGACCACCACAAGTAAGATCTGCTCATGATTCAATTCTCAATATAATGAGAGTGGCGGGATTTATTTGTTTTTAGAAGAATTAATTAAAATATGACAAAGAAGAGAAGCTGCAAAAGAGGATTTGGGGACATCAGCTAAGGTCTTCACTGACGTCCATCCAATTGTCATGTACGTCTGCATCTCAAAATCCTTCCCGATGCACATCACATCGCATCCACACACAAACAGAGCATGCTCACCCACAGTCCATTCAGCTCGGTGACAAATCAGAGTACATCCACCACCAGCTATTCAACACAGCCGCTGAAAAATGCGAGGCCATTCAAATGTCATTCGGTGCAAAGAGACTCGGTCATTTACATATCTACAGCTCTTTACATAAAGATGCCCATCAAGGCCCTGTGAGCTTTGCTTTTCCCCCCTCAGGATCCATCCAGTGCCATCAAAAAACATGGTGAGTTTCCTCTAATGGCTCTGCTGCAACAAAATGAGATAAAGCGACTACACAAGGTCGATGTAGAAAAACGTCAAACGTGTTTTATTCAGACAGCGGGTTATGGAGGTATGAGAGGTGCAATCTGAAGGACGAAAGAGGAGTTCACTAGGTGAGAGGACAGAAAGGCCAGGCTTTCTTTAGAAGTGCGTGAGAGAAATAAAAAAGGAAATGGTAAACCTAGCGAACAAAAACTGATAAAAACACTTACCTTGGAATTAAATGACTAGAGCGCATTTCTACTTTTAGAAACGTGACTACACACAAACTAATCTAAAAGACAAGGTCTGGCCTTTGCCATGTTTGTGCTTTACAGCAGAGGAGATGTCCAACAGCACCAGGGGACATTTCCAAAGGCATAGGGGTCATTGCCGCCGTCTTTGTGTGTGTAGCACGGTGGGAACCAGACACACACACACACACATCCACAGGGGGCTTAGACCCTTAACGACATGCAGACAGCCTCATGCCTGGTGAGCAGCCAAAGGACAAGCCTACACAACTGCCACCGCAAAATAAAAATACTTCAGACACCTGAACAGATTTGCACTGCCTGTGCCTGTGTTTGGTACACAGCCAAACTACTTCATGCTCCAAAAGCAGCAAAAATTAAGTTATTTTTGTAATATTATGTCTGGAGTGTTTCTCATAGTCTCCTTTTGCAATTACGGTCCCATTGCTCCACCGAAATAAAACTTAGGAGCACTACATCTGGATGGGTAATAAAAAAAATGTAAATAAAAAAAATTCCAGGCCTCAACAATAACACTATTTTTTTCCAGCTTGCGAGTCGGACAAGTAGTTACTTTCCCTGCCATCTTTTTCCCTAGCCAAACCACAACAGAAAATATACTACAATCTGGCAGCTATAAGCTCATAAACCCACTTTTTTTCTGGAAGATGACAGACATATGCAAAGCATTATTGGCTAGGACTATGAAATCATCGCCAAAAACCACAAAATTACTAAAACTTTATAATTAAAAACAAACATGCAAAATAATACACAAACTATAGTATCCATCTTGATCTGTACCAGATCAGCTGGGAATTTCCCACAGCGCAAGCAAGCAATCCGATCACAGCATCCGCGAGAAATAAAACAATCTGCTTGGATTTCCTCCATCTTTGTAGGCAGGAACCAAGCAAGGGAAGGGTGAAAAGTGAGGGAAATTGCGCTAGCGGGCTGATGAAAGGAAGAGGTGGAGCTAGACTGATTTTCAATATCCCTACATCAACTCAGACCTGAAAACTGAGTGCATTCTGCTTGTACGTATACAAAACCGCACAGTGACACGCACTCATAAGGATGCTTATCTTCACCTGATCTCGAGGGACTTGCCGGAATACCTGCAGAGCGACAAACACACTTCACACAACGTGACCCCCTCCTTCCCCCAAACTTCTCTGTGCAATAGCTCTTAATGAGGCACTGTGGGACTGGAATTCTCGTTGCTCAGACCCCAGTCTCCTCATTCTGCTCAGACACCTACCTGCCTGTTCACCAGATGGGCTACAGAGCGATCGTGAGCAGAACCCTGGGATATCATGTACTGTGTGAAACAAAATAACTACACCACCTGAGTCAAATGCTTTAATCGTTGTGGAAAAATGGCAGAAGATAGTACTCTTAAAATGAACAAACAAGGTAAACCTATTTGGGCAGGTTTCCCAAACCCAGTAAATTATGTAAATTATTACAAATTATTATTGTGTAATTTACAAAAATGGGGGACTTGCTCGAGTCTAAACATTAAACAATCCCTCAAGTCAAGTTATGCTCACACAACATTTTTTCTCTAAACCATGTGCCAAATGATGGAAGTCCATGAAAAAATGCAACATAACCACAAAGGATCTAAACAAAGCATCATGCAAAATGCTTGCTGAAATGCTATTTTCAGGATTGGCGTCAACCACCCACCAAATATGAAACATTTGGGCCCGAGGAAGGCCTTCTAAATGACTGCGGTGACCTTTTATTGACCACAGAGCATTGATAAGATTGTTTTCCTCCAGAGGGATGAAGTTTAATTTAAAAAACTGAAGCATCACTTCCTCTCTTTGGTGTTACAATGTTCCCTAGAGGAAAACAGAACTAGCTCAGTCACCATGAGCCATTATGCACAATACCCATCTTTTACTTCCTAAAACTTGCTGAAGATTAACCATATTCACAGGATCAATAACAGCAGAGCCAAAGTTCAATGAATTGTCTTTCTAAAGGGCAAAAACAGTTTTTGGGACAGGGATCAGCCATATCAAAAAGTTATTATAGATACACTGCTTTAATTTATCTGCTTTAATGATGGTTTACCAGCTCAATTTCAGCACTGTTAAACTTTCAATGAAATATTGCTGTGATTGTCACTGTCAATCAGCATGAGTTCTATGTCCTACGATTATTAACAAGAAACAAGCCTGAAAACACTCCAGTTGGTGCTAGCTATTTTTTGCCAAATTAACATTTGGATCCACAGATGTAGCTCTCCTTAAATGACGGTTTACCAGACTACTAATTAGCTTATTTTAACTATAAAAAAAAAAAATAAATAAATAAATAATAATAGTAATTAAAAAACAAACTTATAAACATAGCAACATTTCAGTCCATTTCATTTTTTTTGGCTATTTTTGTACTAACTTTCGCACCCACAGATGCATCTTTGACTTAGCTACTTAATGATTATTTATCAGAACACTAAATAACCTTGTTAAAATTTAAAAACACCTTAACGATTGACAGTGATGACATTTTGGCCAAAGTGTCCTTCAGGTTTAATACTGCCGATGCCAATAAATCAACCCTTTTGGCACTACCTATTTTTAAACCAAACCAACACTAGTACAGCACTGTATATGCAAATTTCATATCTGGTTACCCAAATGTTTAAGGTGAGGATAACTGCATTGCATAGCTGTAGTGAACTGGCGGCCAAAGTGTTAAGGCTTTTCTCTCTCAACCATCACAAGGTCCTTAAAGGACACGGCTAAGAATTTGTGCACTTCACTGATTCCCACCTAGCTCGTTTTCCTTGTGTTGCTTAGATTAAGGCTGAGACATGGCTTCCATTTCCAGAGAGAGAGAGAGCAGATGGATTCCCCTGCACTGTGACAGACAGTTCAGCTCTGGGAATCACAGACAGTGGTACTGGCAGTGATTTGGAAAAGGATGGATTAATGGGCACGTAGCAATAAGGGGGAAAAGCATCTCCGCTACCCTTTCTCCCTTGCCCCACCTCCAAGAACATACAGCCTGCCAAGAGCTCTTCACAACACAATGCAGAAAATAAAGTCCAGAGGCTAAGAAAGGCCTGCTGAGGGCTTTTTCCCTTCTTTTTTTCTTCTGCAAGCACACAGCTTTTGTGCTCGGATCCAGGGGGAGGGCACAACGGCAATGCCTTGGCATTGCAAATCTGTTCCTAGGCATTGATGGACGTCGCAGTGCTGGAAAGTTCCCGCACAGCAGCTCGATCTCTGTAGATTCGGCACAATTGCCTCTCCTCCCTGTGAGGTTGGGCCCTTCATTTCCTTTCATTAAAGCCCCCGGTTGAAAATGTTAATAAAGGCGGTGTCTAATTACAGAAGCACATCTCCACAGCTCTATAGAAAATCATCAGGCTAATGCCAGTTTCCCCATTCTCTTTTTGCTTTGAGCTTGATTGATTTTTCTGGAGAGCTGGATTGGTTTTGTTCCTGCTCTCTCTGTAATGGCGAATGCAGGAACTCTGGAAGTGGGTGGAAGGACCAAGTCCTTCCTGACAGATTCTGAATCACTTGTATTTGGCAACTGCGATGATGGACGCTGGCCAAACTGTCTGCGACTGGGGACTTGTGAAACCAATTTGTACATGATGACCTGCAGATGCCTTTGTAGAGGTTCTGATTAAAATAAAAAAAATAAAAAGACTTTGGGCATAAGAGTTGCTAGTTGCTTTGCTTTTCTCTATTTTCTCGACTGTGAGGCTGAGGCTACATTGCTCCATTTCCCGGCTATTGCCTCGCTTGCTGTTTATTTTAAGTGAAGGTCCCTTTTAAACAAATTCTGCTGACTTGGCTTTTCTTTCCTGCTGACAAGATTCACAGGATAAATGGGGCCCCAGATGAGGTGTTGCTCACAGCAGCTGCCCAACAGACGTCTAACTAGCATGTGTCCAGGACCGCACATCTTCGTCTTGTATCTCTTAGGGTCACAAGCAATGCCTCCCAGATCCAGTCGACGGAGCACCTACAATAACCGTAGTGCAACTCACTCATGTGCTAAATTACAGTCACAAATGGTCTCCTTCCACCTTTGAGCCTGACAATTTCTTCCCGCCATTCAGCTTTTCAACTTTTTTTTTTCCTGGACACATAATTGTATCCGGTGAGCCAGCCTGCTAAAAAAAGGGACATTTAAAAAGGTAGGGGAGGAAAAAAAAAAAACCTGTAGCAGTTCTGACAATGTTATTAGAAGAGAGAGTGTTCAGCTCTCCTCTCGTGTCTCCTATAATGAAGTTCTCCAGGTCGCCACGTACTCTCCCCAGGAGTACATAGTACCATAATTAAGGTTCTCTCCTCCAATCGCAGACACTGCAGAGGTTTGGGTCCTTTCCCAGGTGCGCCGACTTTCCCAGTGGAATGTGATGGGTGGGCGTCAATGCTTTTGCTAAATAACGCCCTTGAGGCAAAACCCAGCCATGGCCCTTCAGTTCACAGAGGACACTCAGACGCTGAAAGATACGCAGTCCCCCATTCTTCCCCGAGAGGGTAAGAGCCACCTCAGAGGCACTGAAGACTGCCGAGTAAGTTGACCTGAGTGTGATCTGATCCCCTCTTGCAGTCGTGGATGATTTACGGCTGTGCCCAGGGCACTGAAAAAGCCTTAAACTCTACCATCCGCAATCAGAAAGCGACTTTCTGGGTAACTAATGGCAGAAATTAGCATAGTATAAAGTCACCTTGATTAGGTAGGGGTGTTTGCTGATATCTCTGTATTCTTTTTTCCTTTGGATCTCCGTGCATATATAATAACGGAACCATAACTTATTAAACAGTGCCCTGTTGTGATTTACATCATGCAAAAAAGGGCAACTTAGCAACAAAGCACATTTTTAGCACCACGTGTTTTTTATGGCACAGTTTGAACTGATTCTATAGGAGCATCAAGCTACTGACACCGTCAACAAGCTGGATGACTGACACCACACAAATCACTGCCGCAGTTATGATAAGGACAAGTAGGCCCTGTCAGTCACTGCCAGACAGGAGACCACAGCAGTCACAGGAGTCAGATGTCTGAAAGCAACATGTTTACAGCTGCTACAAAAACCAGAGTGCCATATTAAGACAAAACAGAAGAGAATTTTAAAGCGTTAACATTTTTTACCGCATTGCAAAAATCGCATGAGTAACCACTGTCAAATCGGCTGACAGGAGCATATTACAGAATCTTTTCAGTCAAAAAAAAAAAAAAAAAGTTTTCCATTTTCCATCCTGCCTCAGTTGCTTAGTGACTATAGAGCTTTATCTAAGTGACATGAGACATTACTTTTAGAAAAGTGAGAAGATACTTCTAATTCACTGAATCTGTCGTTTTACTCTTGAGAATAACATAACACGAAAAATCAATAAAGCACGCTGCTAAATAAGATTTACTGAAGTGGTGAATTGAAAACAGTGGTGAAAATTTAATGAAGCTCTAAGAAAAACTTCTCACACACAAACCTCTAAAGAAAGTTTTGAACAATTCTGCACTAAACAATGACAGAACCGCAAGAGAAAGCCTTATAACCCTACTAGAGCTACTACAAAAACAAATGCAGAGCGAATAATTAATATTTTTATAATTGAAAAGCTGATGATTATGGATAACAGACAATTTATTTAAATGAAAAAAAAAAATATATTTTTTTAAATATCAGTCACTGCAATAACCCCTTAAAATTATGCAAGGTAAATAATTCCCCCCTCGCTTTTTTTTGTAAGAAATGTTTTTTCATTAAGCCTCAAAAGATTTACAAAATGTGATCCAAGACAAATGGCGAGTGTCAGACTCGTCCTGATCTCTTCATCTAACAGAATGACAAAGAAAGGTCAAAGTGGTGACGAAACAAATGACTTTTTATTTCTGGTCGAGACAGACGACTGGCACATGACCTTATCATGTGCTCTTCCTCAAAGAATTAGTGTCATATCTAAAGACTGAATCAGTTCAGGTTTTTCTTTTCTTATTTGGGATCTCTGCAACAAAAAGGTTAATCCAAGAGGCAATTATCTTTATTGGGCTTGGCCATCCATTAGCGTGCACAAAATCAATTAAATCAATAGCCTGTTTTCAGCTCCATCAACAAGCTTCTAACAGGGTCAACTGTACGAGAGACTTACATTGAAAGGGTTTCAGTAGCTAGAGCGGTCTTGGCTAATGACATTTACTTAAATACTAGAGAGGGTGGAGAGCTCTTCTGCAGCGGACGGTTAATGTTTAAGGAGGAGAGCTACACAATAAAAGACATCTGCATCTTGAGCTCTTAGGGTATAAAGCTTGATACCCTAAATTAGACGTGACTGAATAATAAATGTTTGGATGCTGCTGCTGCTTCTTCAAATAATAATCAGAAGAAACCCTCAGTTCATCCAGATACCAGAACGAATTCAAACATTGTCCACTGCTTTGTGACACTCAAAGCAAAAGAGAGGCCACATGTGTGGATAAAAGACAGAGTGGACATGCTCTACAAAATTGCACGAAAAAAAAAAAAATGAATAAAACACAGGTGCTGAATAATTCATTCTGTATTGCTGCCTAGGTTCCACATGAATGCCCACAGCGACTCAACAGCTCTAGTCCGAAAGCACCAGGGAACCAAACGGCTGGAGTACATCAGAAAACCGGAGGGGAACATGGGGTACAGAGAGAAATATTGAGTTGGGTAACCATATAAACCACTTAAAGTGGCAAACTCTCTCCAAGCCAGCCCACACACAAGCTAGAGAAAGCCCTGACCACATATACCTCAGCATTTGTTTCCGATGAGGATGGGAAGGAATACAAGGATGCATAAAAGCTAAGTAAACAATTACAGCTTTCAAGGGTTATGCCAGTTCAGTCTCAATGGTGGATGTGCTAAAAGCATCTTATAAGAAATGTCAAAGTCTGACGCCCAACCATGATTGATTGATAAATTATTCTTCCCGTCTTGTAGAAGAACCTATCCTCTGGAAGTAATATTCTTGTTTTGGCGCAAGTCAACTAGCATAAAGTCAAGCCCAGTATTGTGTCGGCTGCTTATTCTAGCTATTCTGTGGGGAAACATTTCAATGGCTGCACCCATTATCACTGCAAGCTCAAGAGAAACGGGGAAGAATAGGGATGCAACATACGGCGTATTTTCAGCAAAGGCGGCCTTTTTTTCCTTTAATGCGGTGAATGATGCTTACCCAGACACAGAGCAAAGAAGATGCATGTTAAAAATCATTGAATACAAAAAAACCTCTTATGTGTCCCCTCTATCACATAGCAGATGAAATGATCCCGAAGAGTCCTATCACACAGCTCATGTTAAACAGCCCTTTTTCTTTAAGGCAGCCAACGACAAAGAAAGTCACAGATCAAATTCTGCCTGACGGGAAGCTGAAAGCAGCGCCGGACTACATAAGGTTACGCATTAGAAGTTTGGGAACCTGGAAGAGACAAACAAGCAGCTATACTTCTCAATACCGGTGAACATGTGAGATTGCCTGGTTTGACATTGCCGTCAAACTCTGAACAAATACATGCATTCTCGGTTGCATAGAGATTGTGCACCATGCTCAAAACTTGCTTTTAAAGTATGCACAGATAGTTATGACGGTAATAGTACAGTTATGACAGCATTTAGCCCACCTATATTATACTCATTAGTGACCTTGCCCTCATACCTGTAGCGAAAAATAAATCGCAGAGGAACATTACCCTAGACTGGAAATTACTCCTCTTTTCACACAAGAGAGTCAAGGTCAGGCTGACCTTAAATTCTGGATTACCATATGGCTGGCATTCTAGATCATTCCTGATACATTATCCTTTTTAGCTATAAATTTTAATGTACTGAAGCTGTATTACAAATAAATGCTTTGGGACAAAAGACTTCTGATTTTAACAGTGGTTTTTCACATATGTTAAAATATAAAAAGGGCAATTTTAGGTGAACATGTCTCAATTTCCTTTTCAGGAAACCAATATAATATAGGCTGGGTTCCAAAAACAAAAAAAAAAAAAAAAAAAAACAATGACCAGAAAAAAAATGTGTAAGAGCCTAAATGTGCCTATATATATATATATATATATATATATATATATGTGTGTATGATTTCATGTAAAATATGGGTAAATTATGTGTTATGCTGTGTTAATGTACTCAGAAAGACACATGAACAAAATGGATAATTACATTGATAATCAGAATAATTAGTTTTATAATTAATCAGCAGGCAAATTCTATCACCATAGAACAAGTAAACATTTGCATCTGAAAGACATGCCCCTGTTAAACCCTGCGTAGGTCTGAAAAATCCTCAAATAAAAGCCTTGATTCATTCGAAAAGATCTAAAAAACTACTTTGCAATTCTTGACATCAAATTATTTATAGAACATGAAAAATGTTTATAATTACAGGTTATAACCATTGACAAAAAAACAAGATGCTTCAATGTCATCTATGTGAAAATTGATGATCACTTCAAGGCCCTTTTATCTTTTTCCATTCTCAAGTCTAGAAGTAGCATCAGAGTAAGCTGAACTTTACCCTACATTCTCTATAAACATTCATACGTGTCTTATCTTATGAGACCTTGGAGTAAGTAATAATTAAACCATTACTTCCAGTGCAAGGAAAAACATGCTGGATCAAAAGGTGTTAACCAAAGCTTGTCGACACTACGCTACGGTGTTATGAGTGGTTTTTAGCATATCGTATTGTGGTTGCTAGGGTGTTGATTAGTGGTACCTTTTCAAAAAGTACACGTTTGTATCTAAAGGGTCCATTTTGGTACCTTAAAAGGTACATATTTGTACTTTAAGTGTACATATTTGGACCTAATAGGTACATAAGTGTACCTTTTGAAAATGTACTGTTCCAGTGACAGCTTTCGTGCCTTTATTTATGAGAGTGTAAGGCAGTTGTTAAATTTAGGTATTGGGCAGGATTAGAGATGTAGAAAAAGGTCATGTAGAATAAGAATTAAGTCGCTGGGTTATATTTGCAGCAACAAAATTGTGGGTCAATATTATTGATTTTTTTTGTGCGCCAAAAACCTTTAGGATATCAAGTAAAGATCATGTTCTATAAATATATTTTGTAAATTTCCTACTGTAAATATATTAAAAAAGTATTTTTTGATTAGTAATATGCATTGCTAAGAACTTTAAAGGTGATTTTATCAGTATTTAGATTTTTTGCACTCTCAGATTACAGAGATTCAAATGGTTGTATATCTACCAAATATCGTCCGATCCTAAAAACCATACATTAATGGAAATCTTATTTACTCAGCTTTCAGATAAATGTATAAATCTCTGTTTTGACACTTAAATTGATGCTTATATGGTTTTGTGGTCCAACGTCAAATATGGCTAATATTCTAGCAATAGGCATGATAATAAGTAGCTAGTTAAGAGACCCTAAAATAGAGCGTGTCAGAACTTTCAACCTTTAATAGGCATCAAACTAGTATTTTTGTATTATATATCACATAAAATAAACCCCAAACTTGTGAATGGTAGCTTTTACACAGACATCCCTTAAACCCCTAGTTTTTTGTAAAAAAAAAAATATATATGCATGCCACTATCACACCCCACAAATCTTACAGATCAAAGTAAATTTCTTACATAGGCTACACTCAGCTTGGCCAGATGCCGTCTGCACCCCCGTCTTTTCTACAACAGCGACGGCTCAGGCACTGAACCATGAAGTATCATGGAAGCCCACAAACAAGAGTCGCCAGAGTCTCTGTGCGGCCTTTTGTTTGATACCTTCCAGAATTCAAAAGCTATGGCAGAAATCAGGCTTGTCTCACTGTTGTGAATCTGAGTTCTAAGGGGGAAAAACATGGGAAGTCTGAAGGGGGGGAGGGGGAAGTTGTTTCAGAGCTTTTGGCAGAGGAAGGGGGTTCCTGTGGGGGATGAGAAGGGGCCGTGGTGTCAACAAGGCACAGGCTGCGAAAGAATCTGAGCAAACTTTCGCACAAAGGAGCCCCTCAGCGCCCGGGGGCAAGAGAGCCGTTTCACTGGAGAGGTAGTCAAATCAAACCATAAAACGGTTTGGGTGCGAGCCATTAGATCAGCTAGCACTTAAACAAAATGCTCTTTCTATAGCAGCCCCCCACTGTCTTATACAGTCTCCCAGTACACTTGCATGTATGACACAAAAAGAAAAACGCCTGCAAAGAATTTAAGCAATCCCTCTTCAAATTCCTCAAAACAGAGCTTGACCATCAATGAAAAAATGTTTGTTTTCTTTTCCCGCGGTTATTGAACAGCTGAACAGTGAGCGCTTTGTTTCAAAAAGGGCAACATTTAGTGTGATGGAGTCCATGATACAACTAACACAAAGCAACAAGTCTTGCGAATTACCCTGAAGCTGTAAAAAGTCCCTCACCTTCTGGTAGAGGGCTGGCTTTTTTGATGACCCATGGCAAACGGGCCAATCCTGGGGTCTGAGGATTTCAGATTTTTTGAAATCTGAAGATTTCAAAAGCAGATTTCAGTCTGGCTACAACAATAGTTAACATTTCAGCTGAAATGTTGTATACCAAGATGAAGACTGTGTGGTCTACACAAAAACCTTCTGTAGCTCTATTATAATTGCTCATGTAAACATGCTTTCTAACAGACCAACACCTTAGGTCCAGAAGTATGAACTTCAAATGAGGATCAAATGTTCCCCACAGCAGTGCAAAAACACTCCTTTAGGAACATCTTCCGCACACAAATGTATGACAATGCACCCTGCAGTAGAATAATAGGCCTGAATCTCCAGCTTCCTTCGTGCTTTCATCTGCAACAGTGCGCAAAAGAAAGACGAGTGCTTGCTCCAGAGAGTAAACAAACCTCACATAATGCCTTAATATCATCTGTGTCTTCTCGTAGAGTCAATCCCGCACTAAAAGTCAGCACTGAAGAGAAATCCATTCAGCGTAAATGTATTTACAGTAAAGAAGTCATTCTTAATATCGTTATATGATCTGACATCTATTCAAAATCTTGGAAAAAAAAATTGCTATGGCTATACAGCATTTAACAGCACTAAACGACACCTGTTTCTCCGAACATCTGCTAAAGACATGTTTTCATATGTCCCAAAATGAGTGCAAAGCTGAATCTGACAACTCTGGTATTGAGGAAGGCTGGTTTGCTTCTTTCAGCATGTAATTAGCATGCAAACTGCTGCGTTAGGTTGTGAGGCGGATCTACAGACGGCAAAAACCACAGCGGTGGTGGAAGACTTTCTCTCCCTTGAGAGCTGGATTAAAAGGCCACGGCTAATACTCGTGGCTAATGGTCACGGGGGAGACCAGCGCCCTCAGGGCCTATCATCCACCACCTCAGCACTGACGTCACAATTTCAGCTACCAGACGAGCAGACAAATGTCTCAAGACTTAACTAAAAACTAAAAATCCTATGTGAGAGAAACCAATGGCTAGTCCTTCGTTGTACAGTGTCATTTAAAGCTTGATGAAATAAAGAAATTAATACTTTTATTCAGCAAGGACGCAATTAATTAAATTAATCAAAAGAATAATGAATAAACAATGTTCTGTTGCGCTTTCTATTCATCAAAGAATCTTATTTATGAAAAAAAAAAAAATGCATTATGGTTTCCACAAAAAGATGACAATATGTAAAAATATATTATACAGAAAACAGTTATTTTAAATTGTAATAATATTTTTCAATTTTAGTGTTTATTTTTGAGCAACAGAAACATTAAAAACCTCTTAGTCAGCCAGGATGGGTTTATGAACACATTCTTTCAGAAAAAAAAAAATATGTAAATATGTACCTCAAAAAGACACATCTTCCCAGAGATCCCACTCAACTGTGAACCAATCAATGGTCTGCTCTGCAAATTCCTTTGAGAAGATGTGTGTTCTTGGCGGAGCATGGAGAGGAAATGAAAGATGCTTTTCCAATTCTAAATCCCACTTATTAATTCATACTCTTCAAGAGCTCATTGACAGGCTTTGGATAAAAAGGATCTTTTTGCGTCTTGTTTTCTCAATTACTGCCAGCTCTATCACTATGGCTTGTACTAGCAGAATTTAACTTCAAAGCTTGCTACGTTTTTTCCCCCCCAGAGTCAGTTGTAGTTACCCTTAGTAATAATTGACTCACACCAGTTTAGACTGCAGTTTCTGAATCCGCCTGGTGGTCTTTTTTTGTGGCCTGAGGGAGTGCTCCTTTGGTAATCCCACTGAAAGTGGGTCAATGAGTCGGGGGACAGAGCTCCCAGACAGGGATGGACAAAACGGGGGTTGGTGACCACCCACACAAACATGCACAAACAACCCAGGGCAAATCTAGGCCTCGACCTGGTCAACGTTAAAAAAAAAAAATCATTAAAGCAAAAAATCTTCAAAGCTTGAAACATTTTTAAACTATACACAGACACACACAAATTACCTCCTCGCTTTAACATGCAATTTATCCAATGCTGTGATCAGATAAAGCCAGCCTTAGCCCATGCACATTATGCACAGAAATATATAATCAACCAACAGTAATTAAGCAGAACTCTATTCAGGCTAATTACCTCACATTAGCATTTGTCACACAAGCTCGGGCCTCTACTTTATCTGACTGAGGTGAGATCATGAAAAATTCATGATTTATTAATGTGACAACAGAAACAAATAACAGAAACAGTGGGAAAGAGCAGAGAGGAGTGCCTCATATTAAAGAAATTAAACTATGGTATTCGCTACAGACCTTTCAAGACGCTAATGCAATTTCATCCTATTTATGTATAAATACAAGTATAACACTGACGTTCATCGCACATGCACCGGAACAAAGCAATCCATCATCAACTAGAGGCAGGGAAACTAGTTTGTTTTCATTTTTCCAGTGTGTTCTTGGAATGATTAAAGCCTGTGTCTGTGGGCAGGAATAAGAGATGTTAAATTTGCTCCTTGCAGTGTCCTTGAGTAGCCTTGCGAGCAAAAGGCACACAGAACAGTTAATAAAGTCTGAAAAACCTGGTTAGGTATTAAAGGAGGAAAAAACTGAGTTATTACAGATATCACGAGGGGGAAAAAAAAAATGTTGACATTGCAAATATTACCCTTCTATATCTATGCAGTGACTCATTTTCCAGGAAACAAGATTTATACAATTTAATAGGAGCTAAAAAAAGGGGGAAAAAAAGTTTTAGAGTCTTATACCAGACTGAATATCATTTGCAGCAGGGGGGATTTGAAATCATTTCCTTCATCTGTATCAGATCAATGTGACAACTTCCACAAATCACATCGAGGCAGATTGGATTTCCTCCACTCTTCCAGCTGGGGCAGTGACCAGCGCTGTGCTTTGTGACACAGTACTGAATGAATCTATTGTTTAATAACGCTTGGCACTGCTGAGTTATTCCAGCTTGGTAAATTCCAAACCGTGGCATGGAGGAATTTCGATCTCAGGGCCAAGTCTCAGCTACAAGTCTGGCAGGCTCACCGTCAGACCACCGGTGCCTGAAGCCATTCAGATGCAGGTCATTTTAAAAGGTAAATCTGCAAAAAAAGCTCAAATCCTTTTGGGTAATTAATATGGAAACCGAAGTATAATTTAAGTAACCCGAGATTGCCAAAGAAACGTTGTCAAAAAGCGAACACCAACATACCAAACAGACAAAAAATTATTATTAATAATAATAATAAAAATAGCATACTCTCGTCAGCCAGGGTCATTTTTTGCATGGCTCAGCTCGCTCATGTTCCAAACAGCTGTTCTGCCTCACACACACGCACACACACTTACACCCCAATTAACAGCACCGCATCCTGCTGAGAAGCACCTTAGAAGCATCATGGGAGGGAGAAACATGCCAAAAATATCTACACACCGACCAACATTAGTGCCATGACTAACCAGAAGTGGGCTAGAGCGGGAGGAAGAGCGCTGACTACATCTAGGTGCTGAGTCTGAAATCCCATTAATGAGCACTCAGGCTGTTTTGAAGTGATATGCGCCAGGTAATTACTCTCACAACGTACAGTGAAATTATCAGTGAATTCTAACGGACCGTGATTCAGAGTGCTTGACTATGTAATCCATTCACTTTTAGAAAGTGGGCAACAGATCAGCCAAGTGGAAAAGCGAATTATTGATTAACTTCTATCGGTTTAATCAGAAATCGAGCTTGTATAAAGACCGGCAGGGCTAACGGCTAACGGGACGGATCTACTTGTGAGCGTGTTAACATTTCAGGACAAAAAAAGATTGCAATTATGGTTTATTTACACTGGGTCAGCTTTCTAATTATGCAAGGTCATATGCCTATTCTCTCTGTTGAGAGAGCGTTATATTTCGAGCATATGGGACGTGTTCGAACATATCCAGATTAGGGTGAAATTCCCATGGTGGATGCTTTTTAAAATCTGTGCAATTCAGTTAGGATATAAAAACAGAACGGATTAGAGCTCGCTACTGTACCTGGGAATGTGCCTGTCATGTCAATGGCTTTCTAAACCAATAAAAGTGTTTCGTAATGTGGTGTAAAAACACATACCCAGGGAGCCCTGCTTGTCTCCATGGCACATGAAGCACCGCTTCAAAAATATTCAAGATGACACAATTCACTGAAACAGCTCGCATAAAAATGGCACATTGCTGGGTAAATTGGATGGCGTGAGGCGTTACAAAACATCTTTGAAGTGCTTTACATTACAAATGTCCAACTCCTATTCTGTTACTATAATCAAAACAGCAAAAAGGTGTAATTATGAAACTCCACAAAACGATTAAACATTAAGTAGTACTTAGAATTTATGTAATTAGATTGTAAACAAAGTAAACTGTGACCCATTTGCAATGTAAACACAACAGAATACAACTTTCTCAGACTTTACCATGGAAACCACAGTTTCTAAAATTATCACAGGCATAATTTCATATTATTATTATCATATAAATTATGCTGTTTAGCAACAGACGTCCAATCAAGTGCCTCAGTGTTTATCTAATTAGCTATTCATGCCCTTTGTAAAGTTGCAAACAATTTCGCGTGCCTCAGGAAACTGTTAAAAATAACGAGGATGATTTTTAACAGATTATTAGAAGCTGAGAGCAATAACATTAATTGGATGTTGGCTTACAGCGAGTAAAAGAAAAAGAAAATGTTGAAACCTAACTACCTTGCAGAAATGACTAACCCATGAAAAAAACATGAACAAGGGCAGTGCATTTCTGCCATTTTGACAGCTGTGGTTAATACGTTGTAGTGTGATAATGATAAGCACTTTGTGAGAACAACAGAAGTTTGAAAACTCACTTGTCATACTCGGCGTTGTCCTTGTCACATCGCGCGTCCTTGTGTTTCTGCCAGTCTTTCCCGTGTTTGCAGGTGGTGAGGAGAACTACATCCTCCGCGTTATGAACATGATACAAGGCATTCCTCGTGTCCGAGCCGATGCCGGTCAAATAGCGCTTCCCCTTAAATACCAACATATACTTTCTAAAAGGTGGAATGGTGTTGTATTTCAAGTACCCCCTGTCCCCACCGGTCCTTGGGTGCTCCTTGGAGAACAAGGGGATGGATACGTCAAAGTTGGGTCTGAAGTTCTCTGTACTGATGCTCGCTTTGGCCAGCATTGCCTGACCGATGTCAAAGCCCAAGTCTTCCGTGTAGTCGGGCCACGTCCCCGAATACAAATTAAATATGAGGTGATTTCTACCATTGTTCCAGAGAGGCAAGCTCTGCACCTTGGTTTTGAGATTGTGCACGTACTGTGGCGATAACTGGTCTCGGTCGAGAGTGTCCAAGCTCAGGACGAACAGACACGCTTGACCGGGGTCCGAAGTGTAAAACCTAGAGCCCTCGATGGTGGATAAAATGTTCTGGTAACTTTCCGAGATCTTCTCGCCTTTCTGCTGCGGGTACACGTACACTTTGAACCCGTTCCTCTGGCATAAAGAGAAATCGAAGCATGATTGCATGCGGCACTTTTTGCCCTTGTAAACGCTCGAGTTAACGTCTCTCTTCTGCCTGGGCGATATGTGCACGTTGTATTCCTCCGTGTCCGAATGGTCCCACGGGCTGAAGCGTTGTAAGGGATCCGAGAAGTGTGGCCACGGCTGCTCGGGACGATTATATCCATGCCGGCTCCTGGACCCCGTGGCCGCCGGACCCGGGACCCCTCCTCCAAAGTAAAAGAGCAGAACTAGAAAGGCGCCAGTCAAGAGCGAGATCAGATATCGTTTTTTGGCCTGCATGTGTCCTGAAGGCCAGATCGCGATGTTTGCAAATAAATCTCAAGCGGTTGGAAGTTTGTCTCTCAACACCACCTCCTCCAGCTATAGTACTGCTCCGCCATCTTCCAGCCTGCGAGGATTTACAACTCACGTCTTCCCTCTTCAGATTCTGATCACCGAACAGCAAGCGATTGATCCAGCGCATGTGGGCGATTTTACACCGGGTTCCTCGCTCTCCCTCGTCTATCTAGTAGCAACATTTCACAGGGCAGCCGTAACAGTAACCGTACCTGTTAAGATCATCATAAACACGCAATCAGGTATGCTTACTCACTGACTTAGTTATCCCCCCAGATGGATGAAAACGCAACGTTTGTTGACAGGACACGCGCTAGACAAATGCGTCGCACGGTCCGACTCGCGCTGGAGAGTTGCGGCGGCACTGACTCATGGAGTTTGTCTTAGGAGAGCAGCGGTTCCCACTGGAAAAGATGGAAAGTCGTTAATAATACAGCGACCGAGGTTTATCTCCGATGCCGTGGCGTTTCCGAACCACACGTCCAGACTAAACTAAAGCCCACAGCTCGCAGAGTAACTCCATTCACCTCCGAAACAATAATATAGTCGGGGCAGTTCACCGGAACGACGGTAACCTTACGAATCCCTGCATTTCTCTTATCCCTGCGCTCTCCGTGGACCTTCACACACACAAGAAGTAGATTTCCTCTTCATCGGGACACCGGCTCTGGAAAGCGGCGTTTGCCTTTTGGCGAAAACACGAGGACAGTGCGCGAGTTTCACAGGATGTTCCCTTAACAAATAAAATCAACTGAGTTCCTTGATCCGCGAGCTCAATCACCTATTGCTCAGTTGTTCCGATTGTTACTCTGTTACATTCCAATCCAGACACGACGCCAATGTGCGTGACGTCCCATCTTGGTGCATCGTGCGTTTTCATTGGACAGAAGAACCGGATAGGGCGGGGCATCGACAGCACCCATTCATTCCCAGTGCCGACCATCTGACTGAATGTGGATGGACTTCTAGCCACTGCACATTAAAAATGGACAAACTTTTTAATGTAGATGATTTCTTTTCACTTTCACGGAATATTTTAGCTATATAATAACATTTTTTACAGCAGAGCAAGATTCGTTCTTCTAAACGTAGATTTTTGAAAAATGTAAAATGTAAATTGAATTAAAAAATAAATGTAAATTATATCGGAGGGCGATATTTTTCTTTATTTTTCCTCTTCCTATAATAATAATAATAATAATATTAACAATGCTTTTTAATTTAGTATTATTATTTATTATTCGTCTTAATTAGTCAATGATTATTATTATGGTTATGATGATATTATTAGATTATAAATAAATAAATAAATACTGGCATGGCAACACTGCAAAAGTTTATATAGTACTTGAAACAGACAACAGAGCAAATAAATATAGGCTAATGAAATAAAAAAAGTAAAATTAATGGGAACATTAAAAATGGGACAGGTATAAAACAAAATACAGAATAATGAAAATTACAGTTATTCATTTAGCAGATGCTTTTATCCAAAATGAGTAAATTTACATAAAATATATGCTATGTATAAATATTAAGTTTTACCACAGAGAGTAATGAATCAGTCAGTATGGTAATAAATGATCATAACTTTTTGTGCCTGTTGACATGATGATGTTGTACTTCCCACTGTCCATGTTTTAAAACAGTTTGGGGGGGGGGATCTTTGATATTGTATAAAGCTCTATTATAATGACTTAGTTATGATAATTAATTATTAAAAAATAACCATTGATCATCAATCACCAAAAGCTTGTCCCCTTTTCTAACTACTGCTCTTGCTGAACAAATGATTTATTTGTTGTTTATTTAACCAATAATTGAAAGAAGAGAGCTGGATTACCCAAGGGATTTGCTTTTGTATCTAACAGAAGATAAGAAGCCCAGCTCTATAGCACTTCCTCTTCCCAAAGCCTCTCCCAGCTTGTGATAAAAAGCCCCAAATTTGGGCCGCTGTAAACAAATACCCGTGTCTGGATGGGGTAAGCCGCGAGTTCAGAGAGTTCTAAGCCCTGGGAAAGACAAAACACCCTTTGAGAGTCCTCTACCCTCCACTGTTCCAAGATCTGATAAAGCTGCTTGAGATGATGTAACACACTGCATTCCCTGAGTATTCTGGGTAGGGCCGGGAACAGTGATATGGAGACACTACACAGGTGAATGTTGTAAGACCACAAAAGAAACACCTAATAAAAGGCATAGGGAATGCAAATCCAAATACATAACGAAGCCAACATCAACTATACTGAAAGATTAATGCCTTTCTAAGAGGATAGCAATAAATCATGCGAGTGAAAAAAAAATCAATAACTCAGATTGTGCTGGGAAATGTTTCTTAGGCCACAGAACATGGAAAACTGATGATTTCTAAAAGCACATATTTCAAAATGTCTGAAATTAATGTAAT
Source organism: Enteromius radiatus (assembly GCA_032357445.1). NCBI lineage: Eukaryota > Metazoa > Chordata > Actinopteri > Cypriniformes > Cyprinidae > Enteromius > Enteromius radiatus. Next base: position 11,729,103 of record JAUCMS010000038.1, read on the forward strand.
TAAAAACGTTTTAATAGAATATGCAATTATCTTGTAAAATGTAATAAAAAACCAGCATGAGTTTATATGTTTCAGTTTTATGTCTCTTGGCTGTGTATTGTTGATGTCTCACATTGTACAGTCTATTGTATTTTTTTATCTCACCAAAACCAAACAAGCACAGCTGTTTAACTGCAATGCTATGGCTATGCTTCCAGGGGATGTTAATATGTTAAGATCCTGTTCTCTCCCCACAGCGAGAGCTAGGGTGCTGAGGAGCCGACAACATTTAAAGAATCAAGCAGCGCTCCGTGACTAACGCAGACATAGCCATTGAGTAGGTGTGGATTCTGAAGTCCTGCTCCTCTTGTTTAACTCTCTCTGGTGCCCTCCAGGCAAATGAATCTTTAGGAGGAAAAAAAAAAAAAGAAGCAAAAACAAAACTGGCACACAGCATCTTAAAGCATGAGTGTGAGTGTGGGATGGCTAGATACCACCTCGTTGCTTTATTTATTTAAAATGACCTTTCCGTACTGGAACGGAGTTCGCTCTTGGCAATGTTAAGGTTTAAATGTTGGAAGATGTAGGAGGGGAGAGCAGCAGAAACCAAACCCAAGAGGAAAAGGAGAGAGAGTCAAATCGCAAGAAAAAAAAAGAACTCGAGTGACTCCAGGGAGAGCAAGGCAGTAAATGAAGCAGAACAGGTTAGATGTGTTGATAGGTTTTTGTCCTCATTAAAAAAAGCCAAGTTCTTGACTTCTGAACTCCTTCATTTGTATTCTGTGGCAATTTATTCCGTACAGATTTGGACTGGAGAATTGGGTTAGATTGCGGTGGTGAAATGAGAGTATCTTTGCTAAACTCCAGCAGAGGATCCTTCACATTTGGCTCTGTTTTCAACTCAGATGATTAAAAGAGAGGGAAGAGAGAGAAAGCAAAAGTAGAGAAAGAATGATGCCCAGCAGAACAGCGGCATGCTTCAGCTTTTAAAATGAGTCATGAAAAATTTCCATTAGTTTAACAACATCATAAACAAAACTACTTAATAAAATTAAGTTTAATTATAATGCATGCCGGTTCACAGCCTCATCATAATTTAGATTATTATTTAGGTCAGGTGTAATTTGTGCACCACTAGTGATTCTAACTAAACTGTGAAATTAAAGATTAAAGAAGTTTTTTTACACAGATAGTACTGTATTGTATTAGTATAACATTTTAAAGGTGCCATAGAATGCATTGAGAGAATATTTTAAATTGTTGTCTGATATGTACATAGAAGGTATGTAGCTT
>JAUCMS010000038.1:11735194-11759051 GCA_032357445.1 Enteromius radiatus
TTTACACTATCTTTGAGAAATTTTAAAGCAATCTATATTACAAACTTTCCATTAAGATCCTAAAGAATCATATTAGCATATTTCCCCTTTAAAAGTGACATTCGATCGAGAATCGTTCTTACAGTCACAATCACGCAGAAAAACAAAACTACATATGGAATGTTTTATAGCATCAATATCCATATTTAAATGAAGGTTGTGATTTATCAGTCTTGCATTGGTTGGGAAACCAGTATTTCTACCCTAAACAGACAGATATGTATGTGCAAGCACAAATTCATACTGCAGATACAGAGACTCTACATGTTCCAGACAGGTCAGCCTCTAAATCTAGCTGCTTTTGCCTTTGCATAGCTTTGCCTCATAAATCTTGCGCCTCAGGTATTCCTCATGCCCTGGAAAACCAGGAATTTCTGACCTTTTAGTTGTGCGTTATGTAAAAACTGCCGTCTGAGAGGGTGTGGAACAGTGTGCTTAAACACACACTCATAGACATGATAAAAACACACATCGGGCATGATTTATCAGCATTAGGCCTGGTTGGCACAGTAGGGATAGACAGCATGTAAACGCAGACTGCCATTGTTGGAGGATGAGTGAGAAAAACAACAGGTTTTTTTTTTCTCCTCTGAGAAATATAGATGCTGTCTGTGGACAGGTTTGCTCAGGAACACCGAAGATATTCTTCATAAGGATGACAGCTCCTGACTGTGAAGACGCAGGTCAGCAAACGGTCGCGTCCATGATATATGGAGCTCAACTTTTTTGAATGAGCTGGAAAGAAAAGCATAGCTCCAGGTCCGGATTGTTTTTTTCACAGTTTGAGGACTGTCGAATCTGACATTCAACTCCCTTTGTTATAAACCCAAACCCAGAGGGCTGATGGGAATAAAATGTGAAACGTCGTTTGTTCCAGCCTCGGAGGAAGGAAGAATATAAAAGTGTTTGAGGACCATCAAATAGAAATTAGAGCTGTTCCCCAGCGTGACTGTGAGTCAGCCGGACTTTACAAGTTCCTCAAAATCTCACAAGAGTGTCACAGATGAAGAATGGAGAGAATCTGACGAGTCCTTGTAAATCAGCGGCCCAAAAAAAGAAAAAGATACAGCGGTGTCGAAAATCTTGATGCTTCAATTTGGTAGTTTCTGAATGTATTGAAAACCATCTCACACCAAATTATTGAAACGTTTAAGTAAAAAATACTTTTATCCAGAAATAAAGGTACATAAGCTGTCACTGGGGCTCTACCTTTACAAAAGCTGGACCTAAAGGGTCCATTTTGGTTGCTTAAATGTACAAATTTGAACCTAATAGGTACAAAAGTGACAGCTTTTGTAACTTTATGCCAGAGAGTGTATGTCAGAAATTTGCTTAACTAAAAACAGTTCTGAATATGCTCTATTTCATGCTCTATACATGTTTCAAATATTTAAAACGTCCTGGTTTTTTGACTCTTATACCCGACTGTAGATTTTACCAAACATTTCACAAAAAGACTCCATTGGAAATCAATCAGGTTTTCACACCTGAACAACTTTAGCCGATTCTAAGCACAAAAACTACCACAAATCAAAAAGAAGTAGATGTGCTTCCTTCCATGCATTAGGTAAGATGCACCCATCACATAGTGTCTGACCTACCAGCCCAGAAGGGAGCTCAAGCAATCAGTTTTGCGAGCAATTAATCATTGTGAGCTCGACAAACTGCTACAATCTCATGCACTTAGAGGCAGAGGCAGCTGTAATTATGACAAGGCAGGGCGATATAATAGCCGACAAAGCGTGCCTTCACTCCCATTAGGAAGGGAGGAACAGATCCCTTCTGAACACATCAGTAGCCAGCAAGGAGATAAGGGGGTCGTATATAGCTTGGAAATGGAAAGAAAGAAAAAAAAAAGAAAAACAGAAAAGAGGAGAGAATAAAGACAAAGGGAGCAGCGGAGAGCATCATACAGCTGACCTATAAAGAACACTGGAAGATGTGGGTGGAGATGTTTGGAGTTCCCACAACGCATCACACCCTTTCTGTTTCTGCATTCAATGCAGATTACAAATGAGACAGAATGAGCTGTCAGAACACATCCAACTGAGGCTGAGATCTCTTTCTTTTTGCTAGATCTAGAGTAAAAGAGCTGTTGCTCTGTAAGCAGCAGATGATCACAGCTGTGGTGATTTTCAGAAAAACCACACAACTGCGAGTGTGATGTTTGCTTTCATATTTCAGCAGACACAACACTGCCAAATACTTTTTCTGTTTTTGCTTTGACAACAAAAATACTGTAGTTCCGAACAAATCCAAAACTATGGATTGAGCAAGTGATGGGTTATTCAGTTTACTGTTTCTGGAATATGACAAATTATTAAAAGATAACAATTTATGTTCTTCGTAAATAATGTTTGGCTGCCTTATTTGGAATACGATCAAAATTTTGATATGATTAATTTCGATTAACAAGGTCGACTGCAACAACAGACAGTAATTCTGTCTCATTCTTGAATGACTGAACATTTTAAACAAAATGACTGAGCAAAGTATTCAATGACCCATGCATTTGTTGTGTTCCTGAATGAATCATGTTTTTGGTTTAAGGTCCTTGCACACCAAGTTCGAAATTTTCGCACATTAAACAATACAATACAACATCACGTTGTGCCAATCATTTATACACACATTCTCCAAAACTTTGGGCCATCATAAAAAAATTTGGATTGGGTTCGATTTTCAGAGTTTTTCGCATAGCATGCATTGGGAGAGGAAAGAATGATGTATAAAAAAAAATAGCAAATGCATATGAAACATTTAGACTCAGTGATATGACTTTAGTCATAAAGACAGTCACTATGGCAATTAAAAGCGTGTTCTGTGTGTGTATGGATGTAATTTGGACATACTATGTTGCCTGTCGGCAGAGCCTGATTTTGCTGAGTTCCACATCTCCCTGATTCAACATCTTTGTTGACCCTGGAACAACATTGTGATTAGCCAATCAGATTTGAAGAACCAGTTTATAGTTTTAAAGTTTATAGTTTTTTAGTTATTGTTTAAAGTTTAGGCTTACAATCAGTGTACATCAGTGTCATTCATCTATCACTAAATATGAGTTTAGGCATTAGTATTACTCCTGTGTAAGGTTAGGTTTAGGTGTAGAGTTATGGTAAAAACTAAAATTTTGGATTAAAAAGTTGATGATAAAATGTTTTTATTACTGTGTTAAGGATATCGTGAGCTATAGAACAGCAGAACAAGCCACAAATATTTAAATCACCTTTCATAAAAATAAAAATATGTTATACAGTTATAAGTTATAAAGTTATACAGCCTCTGTCACAGTATTTTAATAACTTAAAACAGCAGAACATTCTAAACCGTTAACATAAAAAAGGCTTTTTTATCATGGTGCAACTTGTTAAGTCACTGGTAGTACAAGATCAAATTCAATGTGCACCTTACTGATGATACATATTACATACAGGAAAACAGTTGGGCCCAGAATATGAACACAGAAATTGCTCCATTATTGCTACAATATTGTTCCGTTAATATTTTTCATATGCTTGCCTGCCTGTACATAATATGCTTTATTAATACTGAATTTGGTCCTGTCTTAATGCAATAAGCCATAGTAAGTATTTTCCTATGGTATTTATGCGAGAACATACCATTTTGTGCATTGCGTTCATATTCTGGCCACAGCTTGTATACTACATACAAGTTCTGTACAGACTTAAGCGTCAGTGAGGTGTATATTGAAAAAGACCACTAGTACTCAGTACCTGGTAAAAATAGCTGGCGGGTAGCACAGAAAAGACTCGCTCTCCCTCCAGGCTGGCTTTCCTATTAGGATGTGCAACTGAAAACTGTAAATTGGAGTGACACAAACCAAACCAATAAAACTGCATGAATAGAAATGTCCATATATATGTGCTATATAATAGCTTTGTGTGAGAAAAAGATGAAAAGTTATGCAACTTCGGTATAACTTTTCATTGCTCTTGCTTTAAGCCATAAAACAACCCAATCAATGTTGTTTTACGACTTTCTCTGTGCTAACATGATGTTGCAGCAGCAGACAACTGCCCATTCTGTCATTCCTAGTCCCAGCTGGCGCAGAACAACACTGTGCCAGGCCTGATACCCATGGGGCAAAGCTGAGCTGGGGGTTGAGACTGCTTCCAGCTGGCCCCCTGGACTCTCCAAGATCATCCTCCTGCTCTTTCTCCAAGCACAGACACATCACTAAAATGGGCATGGCATCCAGCCCACACATGTACTAGCTGTCACAACACGACAGGAGCATTAACAATCTGACACATCCAAACACACCATCATCAATCTCAAGGGTCACACTCCAGAAGCAAAACAGAATGGATTCTTTTCCAAAAGAGACTTCCAGGACCAAAATGCATCCTTAAGGAATCAAGTATAAACGAGGTTGTTGGATTTGCTCGGGAAAGAGCGAAACGTCATTCACTAAACAGCAGACAGGTGAAAATACATAAGTGCAATTAAAAATAAAATGCAATGTCATACATAAATAAAAATAAATAAAACATTAACTAACTCTATGTTAAAGTTAGCCTACAGTTAGCCCTTTGCATTTAAAAAGAAAGAGACTCCTATCTTTTAATGCAAGTATGCACAAAAAATGAGCACTGAAAATAAGTAAAACAAAAACAATGCAAATAAAATGGTATGCAGTTCATTCAGTCATCATCCAATTACAATAAAGACACAAATAGTTACACAATGGGCATGAATACTTATGCACCTTTATTTTCTTAACACTGTTCCTGATCTTATCCTCAAGGATTAATTTATGATACTCCAAAGGGGGAAAAAAAAATGGTTTGGCATTGTAATTTTTAATCAAAATTTAATAACTTGCTCATCCTCTTAAATGACCTTTCCTTTTCCTCTTAGGTCACTTTGGATAAAGTTAGGCATTTGGGGAAATGCTGCATCACACAGCCATCTGCTTAGCCCACAGATGTATATTATATGCATTTTATTGTTTCTTCTGGGATCTCTAAGATTTTTTGAAAGGAATTGATAGTTATATTCCCCAAGGACACATTACCAAGATTAAACGTGACAGTAAAAGCGTTTATAATCTTACAAAAGATTTCTGTTTCAAATAAATCCTGCTCTTTTAACTCTCTCTCCCGCCTCCCCCCACATACTCCCCAGAAACACATCTGTTTTCAACAATGATTATAATATAAAATGTTTCTTTAGGACCAGTGATGAATTCATTGCTAAATGTTTCTTCATTATGGCTTTTTTTTTTGGTCATAAAAACCATATGTATCATTCATATATAAGTCTCTCATCACATTTCCTGTTTTAAGTCACCTCAGATGTTTCATGACATTCTAACTTTATTTTGATGTTTGTTTCCAATTAACCTGCTATGGGAAAAGAGAAAGGAATCTATGCTTAGTGCTTTTGTTTTAGTAACCGAACTCCCAAGCAGAGAAGGCACTTTTATTTCAGCACGCTATTGGATACAAAGTGTGGGAAAAAACATGCAATTTCTTGTGTTTATGACTGGCAATAAGCCAGAAAGGTCACAACTGCACAAACTTGTCTCAAGATATTGGAAAGAAAAAAAAAACAGAAAAAGAAAGAAGCAGGGTGTGCCAGTGATGACACACTAGAACTTTGCTCCAGAACACCTGTTTCTAACATTCCCACACACACACACACACAATTCCCAGCATTTCAGAAGCCGTTGACTCACACGTGTCCTCACCGAGGAATCTCCAGCAGAAAATCACTCATGATTGCACAAGAAGATCGTTAATAAGAAAAGTTGTGAAACAAGATGATGGCGGGGGTGTTGATTAGGAACGCCGCAACTTTGGGTGTTGAGACAGTGCTTAGTTAGCAACATGAATATGTTCATGACCTGTTGTCAATTTTCTCTAAACCTTTTCGTTTCTGTAATTTCTGGAAAAAAAAAAATTTAAAAAGTAAAAGTCTGATTTAAAAAAACTGACTAAATAGGCATCAGATCAGTAATGATACCCAACTGTTTTTTCTTGATATTTGAAAATGTAAATGCACACTATATACCATAGGCACAAAATATTGGCTTCCAAATAATGCTAATACATCAAAAATAGCCTGGGTCTGGAACGCTCACATCTTTAACAGGATGACAAAACAAGGCTCGTACTGCATCTGCTAAAGAAAACTCCTTTTTACGCAGTGAAACTGCACGGCCACAGATTCACGCAGTGGTAAAAAGACGAACCAATGGCTCGGCAGCAGTGCATGGCTGAGGTTCCCGCCTGAGTGGGCGGGGCCGTGAGTATATAAGCTGACTGATTTTTTTTTTTTACCAGGTATAAACCAAGTCAGTGATATTACAAACTCGATTATGGGTTTGTAAAAAGGTAAGCAGATAAGTCTAGAATATGAATGCAACTTGCTAAATTTTATATCAAGCTTTTTCCTACAGAAAACCATTATAAACAAAAAGTTGAATTTAGCATGTTTCTTTCATGTTCTGAGTTCATCTGCTTTCTTGGATAAAGTGTATATTGAGCTTGATCTTTTAATATTACATTAATTGTGTCTCGCTGTTGTTGATGGAACTATTGCAACAGGTGCTGTATTTGGATGGCAAACTTACACTATGTTCACTTACTTTATTCCTCTTTTAAAAGATGATATATGGAAATTTGAAAGGCGCCAACATGCGCCAGTCATATGACTGAAAACTAAGAATTTGCACACTTACTGCTACTTTTTCTTTTTCTTTACTTACTAGATTAAAAGAAATAGAAAGTAGAGATCAGTAAATGCACAAACATTTTCATGTTAATTCTCACTGAACTAAACACACACTTAGATTAAAGCAAAAGATCCACTCTTTACCACAAGGATTATCCATAACATAAACCCAGAAGTCAACACAAATGAACTACTTTTAGGTCTTCCCTGTTCCCTTCTCACAAAAACAAATAAATAAAATAAATCTAATAAAATAGATAATTTGCTCACCCCATCAAGTCACAACCAAAGCATACAAAATACAAATTTAACATAATGAGTTGAATTATTACATTAGCTCATTTTGATTTATTCAAGTAAGTAGCTAAAATCTTTGTGTGCGCTCATGATTTCAGCAGATATGCAAAAAGCAGAACCGAAAATATAACTGAAATTTGACCAACAATGCAGATTTTAACGCTGAAGGACAACTTCCAGAGTCGAGTATGGTTTTCACATAAATAAATAAATAAAACAACATTCTTTCCTTCAAATCAAACTCATTGTCTGACTGCTTTCATGCCATGTGTTGAGAGCCTTTATTGTGGTGCAACTGTGCAAGAAGTCTTCTTGGTGTTTGTTTTGGTGTGTATGTGTGTGTGTGAATGATAAAGACACACTGTGTCAGCATGAAAGAACCGCAGTAGCTGTTACACGTTGGTTGAGGGAGTGAAAAAGGGATGAAGTGTGAAAAGAGAGACAGAGAAAAGAATGCGAATGCAGAGAGAGTGAATGGGGCAGGAAGGCGAACAGGACATCATTAATGACCAGTGCAAGGCTTTAATGAGCAGGATCGCTGTAGTCTTCCATCTGCACTGATGCCTGAAGGCTGGAGAGAGTGTTTGGCTGCCCAGTGTGTCTTTCTGACGAGGTACCACCAGACATCCTCTCAGCTGGACACTCTCTCTAGGCACAAAACACACTCGCATAGCCACCTTCATGTCTGAGAAGACACATAAAGACTAGCAAAAGTGCCTTTAAGCATTGATCACATAATGATTGTTTTGCCTTAAGGCATGGAAGCCGTTTGGCCTACAGTCTCAGTCCTGAGCTGAGTGTGTGTTCCTGCCTGCAACATCATGTCTGAATGCATTTCTGGTATGTCTGGTATCTATCTATCTATATCCATATTTCAAACTTTATTCACCCCCGGTGCAGTGTGAATTTTATTATGAATACGCGTATGTTATTTCTCGTCTTCCAAGCCTATTGCAGGGGTCACCAAGTTAGGTCCTGTGTCCACGGAGAGTTTAGTTCCAACCCTGATCAAACACACCTAAAGCAGCTAATTAACGTCTTAGGAAGGTGTGTTGAAGCAAGTTGGAGCTTAACACAGGCCCTCCAGGATCAAGTTTGATGACCCCTGACCTATTGTACACTGTCCATTACTATTACTCTATTCTCTATAACTGTGCATATGTGACAAATAAAATCTTGAACGTTAAATTAACATGAAAACATTGACTGATTGAAACATTGATTGACTGATTGATTAATTGATTAGTGGGGGTGCTAGTTTATTAAATATTATCTACATAAAATAATCAGTAAATGTCAAATAATTTATATTAATTTGTGTGACAGAGTTCTATAATATGACAGGAAATAGCAAAATGATAATATGAATTCAAATGAGAATAATTACACTTTCTTAAATACCTGATAATGATGGAAAAGAAGTGTAGAGACGGCTGTTTTTATTTATTTTTTTTATTTTTTTTAAATATTAACCTCTATATAATGAGATATTCTTTGAGATAACAAGATGCTGTTTATATTTTAGGTATATATATATATATATATATAAAATGCCATCATTTAAAATGAAACAAAAATATGAAAATAAAGATCAATCTAATAAAATGTATATTTGTGCCATATATATATATATATATATATATATATATATATATTTTTTTTTTTATAAATACATTTTATTATTTTTTTTCTATTTATCAAAGAACCCTAATACCACTTCCACAAAATATTAAGTGGTACAGTTTTTTTTTTCAGTATGGATAATGACAAGAAAAACATCTGAACAGTATTGCAGCTATTGCTGGAAATATCCTCTGCTGCATATACCACTGCACAAAAAGTCCAATTTCATCACTAACAAAAGAGCATCAAGTACAGTCCATCTTAAAGGTCAGATTTTGAAAAACAAATGAGTTAAAGTATGTGCAGTGTGAAAAAAAAAAAGGTCTTTTCTAGTAATGGGCCATCATTAACGGCAGGCATTTCTGATTATTCCGTCACACTTTCCTATGTGTGTTGTTGCCTGGAGCGATGCTGGTGCGTAGCTACCCAGAAGGCTCATACTCATATATAGAAATCGCCTATATGTGCTGCAGAACTGTGGTGGAGAGTGAAGGCTGACACATTATATTTAAGTATGTATTTATAGATACACAGAGACTGCAATACTGCTGAATTTTAATAGTCGTGACAGAGACGGCACGATTGAGGGAAGGTGCATGCAAGTATGAGGGAGCAGAGAGAAGGATTTTAAATAGATAGATATGGAAACAGCTCAGAAATAGATATGAGAGGACAGAGCTAGTGCAAATGCAGTCAAGAATATGAAGAAAAAGAGAGAGAGAGAGAGAGGGAGAGAGAGAGATGCGCTGAAAGAAAGAGCTGTAAAATGCTGAGAACGTCTCAGGTAGAGTCGCTGGAGAGTACAGAGGGATTGAGGTGGAGTGATGTGCTGTCATATCTCTCCGTCTGTTCATCTCTCACTCTCTCCCACCAGGTACCCTGAATCTTTACCGTCAGCAAGAGAACAAAGTGTGTGTGTGTGTGTGTGCGATGACGCTCTCACTGCTGCCTTGTATACGTGTGTGTAAGACATAGCACAGTCAATATCAATCTAGATTAACGTGCCGCTGAAACCAGCCACAGAACACACCAAAGATCCATTTTATTGGCTGTACTTCTCATTTAAACCCTCTTGAAGAACTACATTCCTGTTTTTCATCCACTCTCCTCATCTATTATGATTAACGTGAAATCGAACCAATTAAATAAAGACCCTTTCACGCATGATCACCTAACGAACAGCCATAACAAGAATCCGATTCAAATCGTCCTCGGGTTCAATGAAACACAAAGAACGGCCATGTTATATTAATATGTTTATTAGAATATTAACATATTCATGAATATTAATGAGTAGGCACACTATATGGAGATAGAGAAAAAGAAACGGGACTGAGAGTTTGGTCTGCATGCCTTTCCGAAATTAATAAGCACAATAGTAAAAACATGCCCGCATAGTGTGAAAAATTATTTTCATAGTCTTAAATAACGTAATGGACCTTATTTAGATGAATGCATACAGCTGTTATATCGGTGTGGCATGAGTACATCTATATATCAACAATATAGTGTATGCAAGTATATCCATGAGTACTTTGTGCAGTTGAGGATAAGGTTTACTTGATTTGTGTGCAGGTGTGGTGTCCAGCTCTCCAAAAGAACCAATGTGAACAACATCGGTACATGTGCGGACATTAATAATCCACTAAAATTCAGCTCCACAGTCAAAGGAACAACTTTTTAGAGTAAGAATGCCACACTTTTACATCATGTCAGATAATACTACACTGGCAGAGAGATGCATATCTAACAAGAGCCATGGTCTATTCCTCAAAGAAGTGTTGGAGTCTAAATCTCACAAATAATAGAGCGGAGGGTGAATGTTTATTATCCTTAATTAATTATTATGAATTTGCTTTTTCAAGGTCTACTGTCTTAAAGAACAAAAACGATCATTAGTGTTTGCCTTTTTTGTTTTTCTTTGTGGGCACTCTCGTGAGAATGACTTATTTGATCTTGACGTGTATCAAAGAACGTTATATATTTAATGTGTCTTTTTATGCGATTATCAAACACACTTTTAGTATATATTATACAGCTGTAGTATATGCTATAAAATTGAATCTTTAAAAAATTAAATAATTCCTATGCACTTTTCTTAGAAAATAACAAAAACGCCTTAAGGCGAACTAAGAGTCTGAATCGACAGTATGCTGCTATTGAGTTTTTGCTGAACAATTTAAATTGACTTGAACTCTGCGGTTAATGTACCATGAGATGGTCTCATAAAGTTCAAATCAAAAACAAACCCCTCGTGGGTGAACATCTTGCCATCTAATAATCTAATCCACATGAAAAGAACGCACACTCTCGTTCAGTGTCTTTTAGAGCTGATTTAGTTTCTCTTGCGCAATGTTTGTCACTTCCTACTATGGCTCATCTAGACCGTCCAAGACAAACCCATTTTGAGCCGAAATGTGATTTCCTTTTAAAAATGTCTCTCTAAGGAACCACAAATTCTCTATATAGTGAGATCTATACTAGTTTAGCAGCTATAAAACCAATGACCATTTCGGTTTTCACCCTCTCAGCCCTTCACAAGTTCCCTCAGTCATCAAAAGCCTTTGGCGTTGAGCCCTCTCTAAGCTATAAAAAACACCAAGGCCCCACAGAGGCATGAAATGGTAGCTAGTTTTTAATTGGAACATGCTTTTCCCCAGATTCCCAGTATTGACTCCATCCTGTGAGCCAGACAAGAGCCAATATGAGATCTAATCGACAAGGTCTAATCGATAGCACTCAATTTTTGGATCTCGTTGCAATCTAAAGCATCTTGTAAGGCAAACCTTCCATCATAGGCATGGCCGGATGCCACGATCAGCAGCATGTAACCTATTACTGTAGCCCTCAAAACAACCGGAGCCGCTCTGGTTAATCAATGGCGGGTCTGTGCTGTCATGGACCTTTATCGGTGGCATTGTGGAAGGTGTGCAATATTGCGGAGTCATGCTACAATTGCGGTGAGAAGCCTTGTTGATGCCTGAGGCTCTTGTAAATAATGGAGGTTTGATACAAAGGTGACAATGATCAAAGGGTACAAATACACAGTTCATTTGCTTCAGTACTTCCGTGTGCTTCCAAGTTAAAAAGGTAACAGTGAATGGCCATGTCATACTAACAGTGATGCCTTTGTGAGGATCTCTATTCAAAAAGATAAAGTGAATGGAAAGTTCAAGGCTCCTAGTGACAGGCATCTTGCATCCTCTTTTCTCCAAAATAAAGCTCTGTCTGGTTTTTACACTTTTTTAATAATGCCGTTCCCTGCTTTAAAGTACATTCCCTTCCTTTCCCTGTCTCCCCCAATGGCAGGACAACACTTCAGAGAGACATGTCATCTATTTTTCCCCTTCTTTCTCCTGCATTCACAACCAAAAAAAAAGAAAAAAAAAAAGAAAAAGAAAGAAGAATCGTCTCCCATTTCTGATTCTTTGCAGTTTCACAGCTCCGAGCTCAGTTGCTTCATCCTGCCTTCTAATTGAATTCCACCATGAGTCGAACCCCAAGATTGGCTCCGGATCAAGAGATGACAGTATAATGCATTTGGTCCGGCAATGAAAGAAGGATTTGGGGTGGAACGCAGCTCCCTGTGGAAGGGTGGGCTTGTCTTTTTAAGAGACCTGGTCACAGTCACAGTGCAGTTCAGTCTACAGGATACGTAATAACAGGATCTTGCTTTTGATGGATGGCGAGGGAATTCAAGCTCGGGGACATACAAAGACAAACAGACGACTAACCAAGCAAGCCGACTAGATGCTTTACATTATACTAAGAGACGGCAGACACAAGAGAGAGGAAAAGACAAGTAATATTTAGACGTGCAAAGGGTGGAGTCCACATGTTGCTATTTCGTTAAAACGTTTACAGGTGAAGAAAGCTAGCTAGACAGCTTGTTTTCCTATCTAAATAGCTAATAAGCTGCATAGCTAGCTATAAATGTGTATTTCAATAATAGCTAGCATTAGATAAACAAGTTAGCTACACAGAAAGCTAATTATCTAGCTAGCTAAATAGATAGACAAAGTTAGCTTATTAGCCAGATAGCTATCTAGCTAGCTAGATAGATGGTCGCCGTGATTTTGGCAAGTAAGACATTACTAAACGTATCCCTAAATTTATCCTGAAAATTAGTGGGAAATTATAGCTGCTTAACAAGGGTGTAGAAGCACCTAACCCTGATCATAAGCTTTAAACAGATATTTCCAGAAAAACTGTCCCTCAATTCTGATTGGTTAATTGGGATGTTGCTCCAGGATCAACAAGGATGTACTTGGTGAAATCACGGTCACCAAAGATGGTTGCAGGACGTCCAAGGTGTGTTGTAGAACATCATGCTAGTCAAATTTGCTAACAGGCTGTGTGCTGAACACTGGCAGGAAGTAAGAGGTTAAAGTGCTACACTTTAGGATTACATACAGCAAACAAGATATTTCAGCAGCAAGTCTTTCACATTGTCCGAAAGGAAACATCAGTAGTCCAGGCGATTTTTTTGAGTTTGGATCTGATATGCTGTAAAGAGCTACTGAAGATCAGCTGGATCCTCCTGATCAGAGGGAAGGTGTAGATCTGCTTTAGGAGAGTTTTGAGAGAAGTGGACTGAAGGAAGACTGCAGTCTGGTGTGTGCTGTGGACGGAGGATCTCCTGGAATGCTGAAGTTACGGTGAACTCTCCAGAGAGGCTGCAGAGGAAAAACACAGAAGGGAGAGAAGACATGAGAGAGGAACACAAACAACAGGCAAAAACATTAATACAGAGTAATTGCAGAGGAGATTGCTGTGAATAAGGGAGTGGAGGACTGTTGTAAATAAGATGCATTTAATACAATACTTGGCCAAAAGTATGTCTAATTAATGGGTTTGGCTAGACAAAACATCACACAGTGAGGTCCATAAAGAGATGGAGGAACTTGACAGAACTGAGCACCAGTAAACACTTCTAGTATGACTTTTGACCTCCTGAATGAGAGAAACACTCTGCCATGTTCTAACATCAAGTAGACACCTATAATGTCATTATTTTATATGCATTAAGGAAGTAAAAGAGTTGCCTTTTATCATTAAAAGCCCAATTAAAATAAAGACAAATAACCCTATTCTAACTCCTCTAGTGTTTCAGAAGTTATCTCAGCAATTACTAAAACATTAATAGCATTAATTAGTAGTATTTATATTTAATATTAAGTTAAGATTATACTTTATATTAAATTAACTCCACATTACACTCGTTGTCAGTAATTTGCTTCTATTTTTGTTCTCCTAAAGAAGAGTTTTATGTGAAACATCTAAGATGATGTTGATACTTAATTGAAATGTATCTGAAAACCCCATTAAAGTCTCATGAACTATGAAAGAACAACCTCTGAGCAATAAAACCGTGTTCGAAATGGAAATTAAATGAGATGCACATAGAGGGAATAAAAATGAGGGGAAGAACATAAAGGAATGAACTGATGTGTACAGAAAAGAGTCCAGATGGAAAAGACTATAAAAGAGACAGAGTGCAAGAAGATAGAAAAAGAAGAAGAGAAAGAAAACACAAAATGGTGGTTACAGTGGTGAATCGATAGCAGAGGCGCTATCCCAGCATTCAGTATCTCAGAGAAGCTCATCTGACCTTTACTAGAGAAAGACAGGAGAAGACAGAAAAGACTGAGAGAAAAATGAAAAGCCAAAAGCAAAGTATGTATACATCACGATTTAACTGGCATGTGACATCTGTGACATTCAGACGGAGGTACGAGTATGAATTTACCATAAAAAACCTTATTTATGAATCACGGTGTGTTATAGCTTGTAGTAAGCATCCACACACACACACACACATTACATGAGCTCTCGTAGATCACCCTGTTAGAGCACAAACAGTCCAAGAACACACTAGCTGCTGGCTACAGAGAGCATATCTAGCATTTGAAATTCATTATCATGGGGTAGCCTGACAAGCTGTCAAAGCAGCGTACACAGACTCTCCATCCCAAACAGCCGCATACGACGCTGTTGTCGAAAAAGGGGGAAGAGGGAGGTGGCTCGGGAGGTTCAGCTGAACGATAAAGCCGCCCGGTTTTTGTTTTTGTTTGTTGCAAATCAAGGTCAGGAATTTTCCTTCAATTTGCCAAGGACTGCTGACATGCTGCACAGAGACAGGTTCATATTTAGACACACAACAACACCACAGACACACACACAAACAAACACGATCATCTCTAGCCAAAGCGTACTGCTCTACGGCCATCAACATCATAGAAAAAACTGAATAAAATTAATCTACAGTACAGACATCTTCACTAACAAGAAGTACCACGGCAATACCATGGATTTTATGCATGCTACCCTTACAAAAAAATACTGTGGTATTTGTTTTTTTACAGTTCCATTCTGAACTTAATGTAGAGTACTATGTAAATATGAGAAAAGAAATAAAAAGTGTGGTTATACAAGGGGTTATCAATAATAAAAAAATATATATTAAAAATATAATAAATATATATATATATATAAAAAAAAAAAAGGTTAATTTTTGTAAGGGAAGGTAATACTATGGCACTTTTAAAATTTGCTGTTTACAAGATGCTCAGAGATACTTATAAAAACACCTTAAAACCAAGGGGGTAAATGTAAAAAAATTGGATACTATAATACACTATGGTATTTTTATGGCTATTGGATAAAAGTCCGTAAATACACTTTTTTAAAAAGCGCGCACACACACAGACATTTGTGGACATTTGCTTTGGTAGTACCATGGTATTCTTGAGAAGTCACATTGCAATAAAACTATTTTATGGAGCAGTTAACATTATATTTGTCCCTTTGCTGTAGTCTGAATATTTTTGTCCTGCACCTGAACTCTGTTTGGGTTTGTGGGATGTGCACAACTTTTGGTAACCCTTCAGATCCATCACCACATAACAGTAATATTTTTGTAAAGGGGTTTTAAATGTAATTTTCGATCATGCACTGTTAATTGTATCAAAAATGGTCTATTGTATTTCTGCTGAAAACGATTCTGTCAACCTTGAACCTGGATGTCTGATTCTAGAACAATATCACTGTATCACAATTTCAACAGATACCCTTTAACAGAGCAATCTCAGCCAGAATGAACAAGAGAATAAAAAAAACGGCTGCAAATGAGTCATTCCCCTTTTCCGTTCTTTTGATTCATTCTCTTCTCTCTGATTAATTATCACAGGCTGAATGTGACAGCGGGAGAACTGTACCACGGACCCGCTCCATTCTCTGTCTCTCTGCACAAGGCAATTCTGAAACAATGAGATCTGCTAATGCTGCTGGGCTCTCGACACAAAACCTGCATCCCTGTAGTTCAGATTCAGTGCACCAAGGCTGCTTTTATAAAATACTTGAACCTCTAACAAAAGAACCCGTTTTTTTTTAATCAATGCAACGTTTCCTTGAAGTGATGTGCAGCACATTTAAGAGGAAAAAGATGACATTAGATCTATTCCACATTAGTTTTTCTCAGCATTAGTCAAAACGATAGATCGGATTCAAATACATCACAGTCAAGGAGCCATGAGAATGGTGTGGGAGAGAGCGGAGAGGAAAAGAGAGAAAAATGGAGTGCCAGGAATCCTGGAAAGCTCAGGAGAAACAGAAGCTGGAGGCTACCTATGCATTCATAATGAGTTCTTACCAGTGTTATTGAATCAGAGCACAACCCTCGCCTGCCTCAACACCAGATTCTCCTCCTTGCCTAACATAACCCTGAGCTTCTGCAGCTCCACCAAAAATTGACAGCTCTACCCTTTGTAGTACAGCCAAGATGTGCTCTGATTGGACGACTGGAAGGGTTCTACGATGTCTCCGACGTGCACGACTTCTGTTTCGGCAAATAACCTGAGGCAAAGCTCACAAACTCTGAAGTTAGATTATTGGAGTTCTATTCTTCCCCATTTGATTGGATCTGAAACTGCAGCAGTGGATGGTGCACTGCTTAAATGTGAATGAAATATGAATTAGTGCAATTAGTTCAATTGATGTAACCTACATTAACATTTGAAATTTGGGGTTGATAAGATTTTTAAGATAAGAAGTTTTTGAAGGTACAGCGAAAACAGTAATATTGTAAAATATTACAACTTAAAATAATATTTAACATTTATTTATATTTAATATATAAATATTAATATTTCATTTAGAAAAGTAATGATGCTGAATTATCACTGGTTCTCAATTATTAATAATGGTTCTTATAATTATCCATGCTGATGACTATTTTTGCTGCTTATTATTTCAGTAATAAATCATAAAAGAACAGTTTTTGTACTAAAAAAACGGAAATCTTTTCTAACGTTATAAATGTATTTACTATCAAATTTCATCAATTTAACTCATCCTTGGTAAATAGATGAAGCATTAATTTCCCCTAAACCCTAAATTTTAAATGGTATCACATATAAATGATTGGCTATGTAAATAATAGCCCATTAAACCAGCCCCATTAAGCCCGTGACCCACACATAAATAAAATAATATAATATTATCCTACAGAGCAATTTCAGCTCGAAGCAATATGTATTTTAGCACTGATGGAATGCCGATTTATAATTTTCGAATAATAATGTGATCACTTCAACCTCAAAATGTCATCGAAGGTTCATTTTCAAGAGACTTGAATTTGATGAATTTATGTCTAGATGACTAGTTACACCCTAATGCAGCATCTGTTCTGTTCACACATACATATTTTCGTCCACAGGTCCCATCTGTCACACTGTACCCTGCGTAGTTCTGCAATTTCTGCCTGCTAGGGAAAAACATTTACAGTAAGTACAACAAGTTCAATGCATTCTTCCTCGTATACTGCAAAGGCGTAAATAGGTCATCCTGTTCTGCTGCAACTTATACGTTTTTGTCTTCTCTCTGCCCTGATTTCCAACAACAAACAAAAGATCGCCGTATCTGTACTAGGTGAAATAAATGGGTCTATTTATGTAGTCATTTGCTCTGTTGTGCCTCACATCAAATGCCTGTGCTGATCTCCCATGCCTTTACTTCTCTCTCCTACACAACAGTATCCTATTATTTGGAGGCCACAAGGCAGTGAAGACTTGCAAATGATGGAATGATGAGTGATCAAAACACTTTTCTATCTCATATATGTGCTAAATTCTTTATATATAGAACTTAGGCATACATAAATCCTGTCACAGATCTAGACAGGTGGAGCTGGGGAGGTGGAGGGTTTAGGAGGAGCTCTTATAGCTCACAGCAGGACCAGCGTACAGCAAACCATATACTGTAAATGTTAAGCAACAGTCCCATCAGTGTAGGAAATGATGTGATTGCTAGCAGATTGCATATAAAGGACCTATCAGCCTGCGCCATCTAGAGATTCATGATGACTATAAGTAATTGTTATTGCAAGACGATGCTAAGTGACTACAATAAAAACAGGAAATAATTAACAATCAAATGCTGAAACACACATTTTACAAAAAGTCCATGAATGGCTCCAAAGATCTTTGTAACTTTTCCACTGCTAAAGCAGTTTATGGTCGCAGTTTCAATGGAGCGTACCGCTCACCCTTAACTGACATTGATAAATACCCAAGGACCTGAGCACACATGAGAATATACTCTCACTGCCATCGTTAACCTTGTAAAACCAACCTTCAGGTGATGATTAACAGCATGCCATTATGCGCTATTAGATTTCATTAGCAAAGGCTGAATCTTACACAGAAATACAACAAACTCTATAAAGAAGGTGCACCAGCCACAAAGGAGAGGTCAGGGGTAAATGTTCAATAAGATGCACCACTTTTTTGTTCACAAACCACTTGCAATCCTGTTTAAATGTGTACTAAAATAGTACAATGTGTTTAAATAAATTGAGTGTCATTCTATTCAGCGCACATAAGGCCTAATAGCACCTTGTCTTTTGTTCGTTAATGAGCCATAATTCAACACATGGTTTGAAAAAGCATTATAATGGTAGACATATATAGTGAATTGGGTCATAAACAACATGTGTGCAAACCAACAATACTATCAGGGAGTGAGTTTTTCTGTCTCTGACGGTGGTGGTGGCATCACAATGACATTTTAACTGTCTTTTAATATTTAATCAATTAACTTCAATTGTTCTTTTGCGATTTGTGTGGCACTGATATTTTTTATGCAGTTTACATTCAGCATTCACATGAGAGGGAATAAAAACACCATACCTAATTTAAAACGAGAATGATGACACGCAAAGTACGAGAGAGGGGGAGAGATTGAGCTGAGATGAGGGAGGGCTGTATTCCCTGATGTGCCACTGGATTTAGGCTCTTCTCAGCTTCTGCTTGGAGGATTACTGCATTTACACTTCAGCTTAAAAATAGCCCCGTGATAATTTATTTAGCCTGAGTGTGCCTGTCTGCATTGTGTTCCTGGAGAAGAACTTCCTCTGCCTGAGACCGATATCCTTCCACAAACCTCACGTATAAACACGGAACCTTAGACTTTCAAAACATTACAACCAAAATCAAAATTCTAACTAGGTTGTTTATTGTCGTAAAAAAAAAATGGGGAAAAAAAGCTAGAACTCGGGGGCGTCTTTTCCCTGAGAGGCATCCTAGAAAAAAGCAGGTGCAAACAGTAGAAACAAATTTAACAAAATACGAGATCAAATAGTATGGAAGTGACGATTTTTCTAAAGAAACACTATCTAAAGATGAAAATCTGCAGATAAAGTCTCTTTTGTTTCCCTTGAGCTTCTCACAGTTGTGAAATGGTGCTTTTCCACTGCACAGTACGACACGGTACGGTTCAGTACAGCTCACTTTTGGGGGGTTTTCCACTGGGAACAGTACCTGATACCTGGTCCTTTTTTTAGTACCACCTCAGCCGAGGTTCCAAGCGAGCCGAACCGGTACGTGTAAACTCTGCTGGTCACTGATTGGCCGGAGAAACAAACTCCTTCGTCT
This sequence comes from Enteromius radiatus, assembly GCA_032357445.1. Lineage (NCBI taxonomy): Eukaryota > Metazoa > Chordata > Actinopteri > Cypriniformes > Cyprinidae > Enteromius > Enteromius radiatus. Next base: position 11,754,784 of record JAUCMS010000038.1, read on the forward strand.
TGCTAAAAACATCCACATGCCGAGAATGAAGAACACCACTCCGTCGATATGCTCCATTGTTGTGTGGCGCGTTTACGATGATGTCACGGCAGTAGAGGCGGCGCAACTATAACGACACGTGAATAATCCCGCCCACTCTAAAGCGATACTAAACTGTAGTGGAAACGCAAACCGAGCCGAACTGAGCCGTGCCATGCCGAGTCGTACTTAAAAGCGGCATTAGAGTGTATTGTGAATGTGAGCAATAGCAGAAAAGTCTGAAAATGGCTGCTGAATGTCAAGATATTGGTAATGCCTATCAATCTATCATGTCATGTGGTAGTCATTTCATTTTTGTAATTGATTTTTAAGTTTAGATCATTTGGTTACTTGTATGTATGTTACATCAATATGTTAAATAAATAAAACAATAGTAGCACTAATCGATGTCCCATTTACATTTAACCTACAAACTGTGTGAACATCACCACTGCCCTTGAGAATCATCTACTACTACCGAATCTATGCTAGCTAAGTCTATTTGACAGCTACACAAAAAGATGATGTCTATACTGTACCTCCCACATATATGAAACCAATCCAGACCCCCAAGTCGAAAGATGCAATTATATTAGACATTGATAAGCGTGTAAGTGGCTAGGAAGTTCCCGGGCTCGACTGGTGATGCCAAGTTCTGGCCGGTGTGTGATTATCAGCAAGGTGCTGGATCTCATTACCCTTTCGTTGATAGGGATGAAACTCTCAAAAGAGTCCTTAAATTTGATGACTCAACACTTTAAACAGCCATGAACCACAGAGACCAGGAAATTAGTCCAGGAAGGAGTCCTAATGTTTTTGAATCAGTGATTTATCTTCATAACCTTGAGGTTCGCAGGCGAGTAATGACCCCTCTCAGTAAGTGGACATCTTTCATATGGGAAAAGGATATTGTATTTTTCCTCTTTCTCTGGCACTTCTACTTATTTGATGAGATGTTATCTGGTAAAACTATTATTGAAGATATTAAATCATCAACCTCAAGTTCAAACTGAAGGTTGTCACTTCCTTAAAGCTGCTATTATATCGGAACTTAAAGCAAAATTATAACCAAAAGCTGACTATATTAACTACATTATCAATCTACCTCGACCTTGCAGATGCTCACTCATGATATCAATTGGCCTTTGTTAAGTATGTGAGGTTCCAAACTTGACAAATCGTGCTAGCAATTAGCATTGATTGGTTTCAAAATTCACATTTTGGAGCAAACAAAACAACTCTTTTACCAAAAATTTCTAATCTCAAAAGTTACTAATTTGTATCTGATGAGACTTCCATTGAAACGCTCTCACTGAATGCTAAGTAAATCCACATCTTACTCATTTATATTCAGTGATATCTTTCTTAAGTTTGTGAAATTTCAATTGCCATCATTACTGACTGGTTGTTCATACAACAAGTTTCAGCTATTATAATAAATATCAGACAATTGATCTTTGAGGTAATAACTCAGTGTAAACTAGGGTTGGGTCGATAGATGATCCACCGCCCCACCTCAACCAGCTCGCGAAAAACACACTTAATCTATGGCGGCAAATCTATGCCATTAATAAGCAAGGCACGACTGTTGCTTTGAAATGAGCTTGCGGGCCCCATTTCTTCGCATGTACAAAAGTTTTCCTCTAGCGGAAATGATTTACCGCGATTGCCAGCATCAGTCGAACACTGTTATTTTGGTCAGTCGTGGGGCAGTGCTTGGTGTTTTAGTTACAACTAAACAGCCCCCTCAACCACAGCCTATGACGATGCCATCGTCCATCGCGATGTTTCACATTAGACATTGTACGATGCCAAATTGGTCGACATCGCCCAACGCTAGTGTAAACACATAATCAAAGTGATTCAATGGGGCATGTTACTAAACGCAGCCATCTTTAAGAGTAAACCTTACTCTTTCTTCCTAGACCTTTCCTCCCCTCACATTACATGCCCTAATGCTTCATGTAACACATTCTATAGTCAGCAATTAAACAACAAAAAAAAAAATCAATTTGTCTGGGAGAAGACAGAACATTGTGGCTTGCATTACATACAATTACATTTTTTCCCTCTTGTTTCTTTCTGGTTTGTTTTCAAGGGGCCGGAAATTCAGCACAAGGCAAGTCTGGGCCTAATTACACAGAATCTTTCATTATAACAGGAAGACCCCCATGAAAGCTAAACAAAATATTAAAAAAAAATACAACAGTGACCTAAGTCAACAAACAGCTTAGTGTCTAGACAACATGCTGGTTAAACTTTTTTTTAAAGTATCTATTATTTCACCAATTTTGAAGAAGCAAAAGCCCAAGTGAAAACTAGTCACTGGATGGCATACAGTGTATGAAACGCATTAGCAGCTGTCAGCTCTTTGGGTTGGGTCATATAAGGGCATGTGCCAAACAACTCAATGATAAATATTAATAAGACAGCGCAATGACTCTGGGGAACACATGCCATCATGACAACATCATTTTTCCCTCTTTGAATATAATAACTTCAGTCTCATCCATCAGTAATGGAAGGAAAGAAGCTTCAAGCTTAATGCGGCAGCATTATGACAAATGTTTAATGTAAGTGACAGTGGTGTTATTCAACATGGTGACTCTAGGTAAATCTTACCCGGCTATGATTGAATTACTCAAAGCAAACGGAAAAGGCAAAGGAAATATTTGCGCAATCCACAATGACTAATTTACAAACATAGAGGAACAAGTTGTCCCAGAATTTGTTGCCTGATAAGCCACCCACGCTACACTGACTAATCATGGAGGAATACAGACTCTTACCCCTCCTCTTCCCCTTAAATCCATTCAGATGTCAAGTGTGTGATTGACAGCTATAGTTTCTTGTGCTGAACACAACGCCTGGGTTTCTTTGGTATACGCCTTGAAGAAACTGTAAAATGGAGAGAGGAAATTCACTAAAGCTTGTGTTGCCAATAAAAGTTGTTCCTGAGAATCAAGGCCCAGTGTGAAAGTACTTTAAAGCGATAGTTTATGCAGAAGTGAAACTCTGTCATCATTTACTCACCCTCATGCAAACCTGTATTACTTCCTTTTTCTGTTGAACATTAAAGAAGATATCTATGAAAGTTGTTTTTGTTCATACAGTCGCTGAGGTACAAAACAACACTGGACCCTGACTTTGCTTATAAAACCCAGCTTTTAAATGCATGCAGGTGAATAAATTATGTGACCTATCCCTTTAATAATTAACTGTACCCACAGAGAGCATTATTTACATGTGTTTTAGCACCAGATTCACTACAAATATTACAATTATATAACATCATAATGGTTCGGCACTCCAATTCAGGTACCTAAACCATCACAGTGTGCACTCGTCTGGATATATGCCTGATTATAATGCTCTGCTCCATCATTAGACGAATTAATGCTGCTGTGATCAATAGAAAACGTACACAAATATGTATTTTAAATGAAATTCGGTTTATTGAATTTCCCCCGGAGTCGTAATTACTGTACCGAAAAAGGAGAAAAAGGAGCAAAAGAGCATATTCTCTGCCCTTCTAAGCGGCAAAAAGGTTTTCTTTAAAGGCAACGGGACAGCCTCGGTGAAGCAGAAATGGTTTCAAATCCATTTTCTCTTTAGGACCTAATGCTAATCACTTCCTTCTATACGGAAATGGACCGATATAATTCTTTTCCCTTCCAATTGTATTAAGAGACCAAACACACACACACACACACACACTAAAGATAAACTATACCAGAGATGTCTAATTACTCTTTAAATAGGAAAAGCCCATGAAAATAAGCCAACTCATTTCCAGCTCGGAAATCAGTCCAATAACATATCTAATCAGGCATGGCAGATCCAATGAACGCTGCTGGGGTAATGTTCCCTTTGAGCTATACTCTTGTGGACTTTAATATGACAGAACAACTGGATTAAGTCATTTTTCTCTACAATCTGAAAAATAAATAAATAAATCATTCTCAGGAGGAGTTTAAAACCAGTGGTAATATTGCATAATGTTAAGTTTAACCCATTCATATCACTGCCCTGCATCATATTTGCTGAATGTAACCCGATACTTTTTTCTTATTCATTTTGGGACACCAATTCCTGAAAAAGTGCCTGTTTTGATCTAAAATGTCACACCATTTCACAAATATGATGTGCATTTTGTAGCATTTTGTGTATTATTATTATACTACGGGGCCGTTGAATGCTTGAATCTGATTGGCTGACGAACGTTCTGAGGTGTGCATTATTTTCAGGGA
>JAUCMS010000038.1:11793401-11809024 GCA_032357445.1 Enteromius radiatus
TTGATTTCACAGAAGTGTGATTGACTTGGAGTTACATTGTGTTGTTTAAGTGTTCCCTTTATTTTTTGAGCAGTGTATTTCTGGGGGGGGTCATCATTAGTCTGATACTAATTATGAATGAAATTCTTTCAGATGTACATGGCAATTTCTTTAGAAAGAAAGAAAATCATTTTATAGGACAGCCTACAACATAGCAATATAAGAACAAAGTAATTTTTTATGCGTCTGATCAACTCAAACTGTATCACATTTTGATGCCATCTATATTTCTAAATAGAATATTGAGGCGCTATGAGCACAGATGGGGCCTCTTTAGTCACGGAACATTAGAAGCAGAAAATTGGAGTATGTGTGAGGCGTGTAGGTTGAGGTGATCGGGGGAAGGTATTTCAGTATGTTGGTAGAGTGCCAAACTACCCCTTCATTTGGCAGCATTTGGCTGAAACGCCTCAATGAGGAACAGAAACTCAGCGTGCCTCCTCTCTAAATCACTGCCATAAGTGTTTCACTGAGAAAATGAGTCAAAGCCTGGTTAAAGAACAGAAGAGAAGAGAGTGTGAAAACAGGAAAGAAGGAAAATAAGAGCAGAATACATATACAGATGGGAAAAGAGTTACAAATGCGAGTGCATGAGAAGAAATGGGAAAGGTGCCATTCTAAACAAATAACGGTCCAACAAAAACATTTGAGATGTTTCTTAGATGTTACTTAGCGGGAAGAAAGGGTCACTAGGTAACAGCTGTTTCAGCAAGATAAGGATGCAAAAGAATTTAGTCATAAAGCATCAATTACTGTCTGCTTTTAGAGATACGTGTTTGCCGTCTATTGTGCAAATGACAATACACAGAGCGTCCCTTAAAGGGTTAGTTCACCTCAAAATGAAAATTTCTGTCATTAATCACTGACCCTCATGTCATTCCAAACCCATAAGACCTTCATTCATCTTCGGAACAAAAATTTATATATTTTTTATGAAATCAGAGAGCTATCTGACCCATCAAAGACAACTGAAATGTTCACAGGTCCAGAAATGGCGGAAAACATAAGTCAGGGGAAAAGAATGGCTGAGGAAATTATGTTATTTTGGTTTTCTTTGCACAATATTCTCATGAATTTGAGCCACTGATGGACTGTTTCTGGACCTGGGAACATTTCAGTTGTGTTGCGGTTTATGGAGGGTAAGATAGCGCTCCAATTTCATCAAAAATATCTTAATTGTTGTTCCGAAGAAGATCCTACAGGTTTTGAACAGAGTTCCCAGAATTTTCATTTTGGGTTGTACTAACCCTTTAAAGATGATTACAAATAGAAATATCATCTAATATTGACACTATTCCCAAAAATCGTAATAAAAAGCCAGTCAAACAAAACTATTTGCAAAATGCAAAAACGTACTATTTAGAGAATAAATCTACAAATACTGGGCAGTCTGTAAAATGTTTTAATTGATTTGCACTGGAATTTTAAATAATTAGAATAAAAATAACGAGAAGGTTAGGAAAATGAGAAATTAAATGCATGTTACATGCTTTAAAATAATATGCAGCCTGTGCATCATATGTTTGTTTGCCCTTGAGTGGTGAAAATGGCCTTTTCACGTTTTAATGATCGTTTAAGTCTCTTCCCACTCCTGCACCAGGTGTCAGTGCAAACACCATCACTGCGGTTTTCTTTGTTTACTTATCTTTGTGCAACCGACAGAAATGGTTTAAAAACATTTAACAGCATCTTGGATACCAGCATACTGATCGGTCCGAAATCTCGCTCCGGACTGAATTCGATTGTGACCGTTATCCAGCACTACTACATTAACCATTCACCCAAGACTACAAGCTCAAATCAGTGCCTAAATGATACATACACATAAAAACCAAAAGGCCAAGGTTAGCATGTCAGCAGTTTTTCCAAAAATGTTTAAATCACAAATATGTTATGTTATAGGAGCTGCAATTCACATATGTGAGACATCGGGGCAGATAAATTCACTCTCTTTCTCCCTCCTGGACTGGCATACTCGTCTTCAGTCCTGATGAATGGACTAGCTTAAAGCTCTCTCTCCCTCCACTGTCACTCTAGGGACCTGTCCCTTTTACATGTGAACCAAAAGCCTGGCTAATTACTGCTCCAACAACCAGGAGGGATGACAGACAGAAAGAGAGAGAAGGGGGCTGGGGCAGCTCTGGGGCCTATAAAGATGGAAATTAACCTCAATTTCTCTGACAAAACTCTCATGGTGAACAAGCAGGACTGTACTTGAGATACACTGAGGCTGCTTGGACTAGTGAAGGAAACTCCTCAGGTGATACTGTAGCATACTTCACATAGTTTAACCGCAGCCGCATTCACGAGTCCCAAGAGGACCTTTCATGCTTTCATTCTTTCTGTCACACACACACACACACGCATATAGACACACAACCTGGCAGGCTCGCTAGCCCCTCAAACTATCGCAGAGTGCATAGCTGCCAAGTACATCTCTACGTAGATCCATACAGAGTACCATCCAACAGGCAAGATTATGCTACAAAATTACCTACTTCACATGGCAGAGGACCAAATTCTAGATGAAAAATGCCAGTGAGAATTCAAAACAGTTTTTAAAATCTGTAAATCTGATGCTGAACAGAACGTTCTGCTATGGTTACTCAAACAATGGAGGAAATACATTTTAATATATTATATATATCATCAAAATTCTGAATTTTTCAACATGTTTTTTTAATGTAGTAGTCCTTTACATTTTTTTCTCATTAAAATTACTAACATTAACCCATTGCAAGTTCATATTCATCTGTTTCAGTCACATGGCTTTTCTGTTCAACCGCCATATATTGTTATATACAGAAATATAAGCCTAAAGTACAAGTGTAGTAGAAAAAATACGAGGTCAAGTCCAGCAACGGCTTATCTTCACTGTTCCTAAATTTCCTAGGACATCCCTAGGACAACTTAATAAGTCCAAATCACTTGAAGGAGATTGAACTGTTATCATTATTTGGACTGTCCTGTTGCTGAGCCCATATTGATCACCTAGATAAGAGGACAATGGGCATTTGGCGTTTAATCAAAAGAGGGCAGATAGTAAGAGTTACAGGGATGAATAGAACATTAGGAGAGAAAGGGAGAGAAAGACACCGATGTGCATTTGTTCTGGCTACAACTCCACATTTCATTGTCAATGTTTCTTCTACTAAATGACTTCAAGGAGGAAAATAAGCATCATTTTAAAGTGGTTTAATGTATTTAAATGTAAAATACGTTCTCATATCCCAGCTTAATATGAAAAGACAGCTGTAAGTAAGTCATATGCAGGCACTGAGGCGATATCAAAACATTGCTCTTTTTGCTTGAGAATCCTGAACAGCCTGACATAGCAACAGTGACTCAACCAATGGTGTGAGTTTGGGAGCGGGGCTTGTGCTTTTTAGATCCAAAAGCAGTTTTTATGTAGGAACTTGTTTCACAATAATTGTTGCAATTCCATTTGTTTGCTCTGGTGTTGCAGAAATTTAACTTCAGCACATTCTGATTTAACTATGCAAAAAAAAAAAAAAAAAACCAAGAAATCAGTCAACTACAGTAGGACAGCAGCTATGTGACCACCAGAGTGGCAAACCATTATGAGTGCGCAGTCACAACATACCATGTCTTTCCACGTGACACATGCATTCGGAATGATCCTATAGACCAATTTGATGCTTTGCCGCAGGCCTCCATTTCCACAGAATGCAAATCTGTAGCATTATCAAGATGCTCATTATACTTCATCCAGAAAAACATCAGTTGTGTGAGTCATCCTCTATATACAGTACAGGGGCACGCAAACCACTCACCTCTACATCCATCAGAACATGACTATTTCTTCTTTTATTACTTATAACAGCTATAAAAAGCAACAGATCACAGTCAAATGATTAATTGTTAACGTGGGTACAGCCCCACCCCACCCCTCAGAATACCTCAAAACACAAAAATTGCAGTAGTTTCATTCAGACCACATCATGTTCTTATCCTCCAACATCACCACAATTCAATCTGATCTTTCCTCTCCATCCTTCTCCCCAGAATACTGAAAAATTGATCTGATGGCTCTGAATTGCATCCCTGCGGAACACTGCAATTTCAGACGCTCATACCTCATCATCCTACTCGCGGCAATCACCGCCACATGCCACCGAAGGCTGAAACTGTGCTGTTCTGTGAAGACATCGTGCTGAATCTCAAATATACACGACTGCTGCCCGAAGCCCTTGAAGTTAGAAGTCTAGGATCGCATTATATTGGCAGATTATTCAGATATAATTGCCATATTTTTTCCTTAACTCTAATGAACCTTTTATTATAAAAGCAAAAAACATAATATGAGCCGTTTGCTCTTCAGATGGTCAAAATGAATGGTTAAGATCTCCCACTAATGACACAGATTCCAGGTTTAAATGGCAATTCAAACAAATGAAAAGTATTTTTGATTCTGTCTCAGATAATCAGAGCACTGTGTATTTCAGCTCAATAAGATCATTTAGAAAACCTTAAGCATGTGCTACTTTTCACTAGCTATCTCAATGTCATCGCATCTCTACAGCAAAGAATGCATATAACATGACAGCTGTCCAGACGTCATTACATGCAGTTTCCAGACTGGATGTTTACTTTGGGTCCTCAATCCAGAGTGGAAGCTGGGAATGTTTCACAGAAAACATGATTTGAGGGCTATTTATGTGTTAGGACTGACTATGTGCTATTCATGTGTTATTAATGCATTACTACCGTATCTTAAAAAGAGGCATTTCAGCAAACATCAGATTTAATATGTCCATATCATTTTCATGTTAAATATGAAACTAAAATACATATAAATTCACTCTGATGAAAATGTCAGCAGAAAGATCAAATTGGCAATGCATGACAAATGCAGTCTACATAGTTCATAAAAAAGCTCATATACTTTGCCAAGACCACCAGTGTGCTGCCTGATGGGAGTCTCTTTTACATGAGTTGTTTATAACTCTTATTAAAGTCAAATAAATAAACCCAATGTCTCACCACACCCAGTATTCTCTGGACCGATCTGACCAGCGTGGAGCCAGAACGCCTGCACAGACACTGACTGTCCAGTGAATGCTGAAGTACGAGAAGAGCCAGCTTACTAGGAACATCCCAGCTGGATTCATTTATCCTGTCAACAGAATATCTGTCAAACGTTCCTTTCTTTCCTGTAATACCACAGAGAATGATCCAATAGTCATGAAACTGGAGAATTTAAGACTACAGTATGATCTGATGATGCTGCCAATTCCCACACCAGACCGAACAGTGGCATTTTTCATAACTGCTGTGAAACATGCTGCAAAAATGATTCAGATTTTGTTGCTTGAATGCAAAATTTGATTACACTTTCTAACAGACCGTAGAGGCGACACTTGCTTAATTGACCTTCAAGCCTAAAACCCTTATATTTATTATTGCGTTTTATTTATTATAACTCATTAATAATATGTAAATGTCCAATAATATGCAGACTCTAATAGAAAATGCCATTTAATGTGGTTTTTGCTGCACAGTCATCCATAAAACAGATCTGACATTCACAGTCTTATGATAGACCTTGCGACTGGCACAACGCTCACTACAGTTCATGGATGAATATCTCATTTTAATGTCCAATTAGCCATTATCTGTCTAACAACAGCTGGTTATTTAACAGGCGTTAATTGTGGTATTATATAGTGTTGTGTTTTTATAACCCTACTGTGCTGTGGCCCTTGGGATTGATGTCTATTTGAAATCCAGCCCAGAGTTTCATTGTATCTGACAGAGCAGCTCTGGTTCAGTCATTCTCTCTTATCTTCCTGGCTGTATATTACACAGAATGAGCGCACCTTCCCCCCTGATTACACCTACGCTATCAAAAATATGTGCTTAACTCATTTACCAAAGCACTCGCTGCCTCTGTCTTTGTAATTACTGCAGATTAGGGACTAATATCTAATTATGCCTTAATATGCTTTAATGCATTTTTAATGACAGCTCGGTGTTCCAGTCAAACTCTCAGAGCGATTTGGGAGATGTGTCGAAGCGGTGAGGGAGAATCCCAACAGTCGTATGTTGGCGACGCAAAGGTTTATCTTGCTACACTCTGCTTCAAACGGAAACAAACCGACACGTAATAGTAAGTAATTAGGTAACTTAATAGTTAGTAATTTCATGCTCTCTCAAAGCTGTATTAGAGGTTGCCTGGTTTGATGAAAAGCTGAATGAAAGCGTTTGCGAATTCTTTAAAAAAATTTCCAAGTAAATGGACTCGAAAATGTGATCCGATGAAGACATAATGATTAATCAATACCAATTTCCGAGGTTTTACTGTATAACTCAACACATGCCTTGAAGCTCTGGTGGATGCGTTATTTTTAACCTTTTTGAAACTATGACATACAAGTTCTCAGACATGTGGCTTAATCTGAAGACAAAGATTGTTGTTCAACGCCAAGAAGAAAAATAAATCATATAATGTAGTCCGATGTTAGATGATTCTGCAGATATATAGAATTCAACTGATTTGCAGATGATGTGTATCTCACTCATTCAGATTTTCATTTAAATGACAGAAAACCACTCCAGCAAGCATCTGTTTAAGTTAGTTTTTAACATTGTACTCTTGTGATTTGGCACTAATCCATCTCTGTTTATTCTAATGAAATGTGTTATGCTATGCATGGTATGACCAGAGATGGATGCAAATTGCACTGCGTCTCTAATTGGTAAGGCCTGATGTTTATGAACTGATTCCTGTTAATTAATACTGGATCGTCAAATCGAGCAGCTTGCATGTGTTTTGCATAAATTATGGCTAATTGGATCACGCATCACACTAATACAAATCACAATCCTTCCAGTCAAACTGGAACAATTCAGAATAGACATAACATAACATAAGATCAGTTGGCCAAATCATGATAAATCACCACAAGAGCTTTTCATCAAGAGACCTTGGAAACTGAACATTTACAGGACGACTGCTCTTGATTAAAGGACCTCAGTTCATCAGCGCTGTGCGATTATGCTACTGCAAAGAAAGCCATGATTATAAACAAAGCAGAGCAAATCACTCCACGATCTATTTGACCGTAACGTTTGATTCTGGTATACTGTATGTCCCACTTTGATATATTTAAAGATGATATATTAGTGAGATAGTGGCAGTATACTGTATATATAGAGACAGAGAAAGAAAGAGAGGTCTTTAAAAAGTACGAAAAAGCAATAAAATGTAATAATGCAATTTTCTTATCATTTAATATAATATATAATACATCATGCTGTAGGAGTAAACACCTCCAAAAATGTTAACATATTGAATTTTGATGCCTGCACCATGCAAGCAATTCATCTCTATAACGCTTCTTGAAGTAGGAACACATTAAAGCACAATACAACATGAAAAACCATGCTACAGTCATCCATCACTACAAGTTAGGTTACAACATTAAAACGACACTAGCATACATAAATTCCCCCGACATGCCTCCTCAACTACACTGGAACCCCTGCTGAGCTAATAAACATCAGAATGCAATCATCTAGGCTGAGCCGGCAGCAATTAATGGCAGTGCCATTATGAATGTCTTAATGTAAGTGGAATGCATGCATAAGCATTGGACTGTGGGTATTTGACCTTGGAAAAGATCATTGTAAGACTGACAGGGTCCCTGTGTTTACCTGTGATGTCGTGCTGCTTGAAGGAGTCACTGTAGACTTGGTGTTGATTGGGACAGTGTTTCTTCAGCCATTTACACACGTCCTGCTGGCTCCACAGGGCCACGGGTTTGGACAGCTTCACAGCTCCCGGCTGGGAAAGAAAATAAATTGTAAATGCACAACCTTTTGAACTTTTTTTCCCCCTCCACATCATTTAAGAAATAGCTTACCTAGAAATAAAAATTCTGTCATTATTTGCTCAAGCCTTACAATACATTATTTAGAAAATCGGTAAACTGACAGGAAACAATCAAAGCTTGTGCAATATCTAAATGATGAATGAATCAGATATTTTCAATAAATTGGTTGAACCACTTCACAAATCAAGCCAGAACGATTCATTTATTTTCAACCTGGTCTCATAAAAATATGTACCTCCGTGCACCACCGTGCATCCCACGTATCGTATTGAGGTCATAACATGTTATTATTTAAGTTATTGCATGGGAATTATGTTTTATTAATCAAACTCTGTAAATTTGTGTGAAAAGGAATAAAAGGTGAATCTTACTGCACCTATAGTGTTTATTTCTTTTGGAAACTACAGTGATATGTACTTGTTGGTATACGTACTGTATTTCGCATCTCGCTAAAAAGTGCACCAGAGAGACCAGGTAGTTTATTTTACAACTGATCTGGTTCTTAAGTTCCACCTTCTGATCACCAGTGAATAAATTTCACTTGATACTCACATAAACTGGTCACACAACTTCATTAAATGTGGAAAAATATGGACCAATTTATCTGTGACCTTTTTGAGGCTTAAATGCTTCAGTTCCCATTCGCTGTAATTGCATGGAAAATAGCAACTGACACATCCTTACATGTATTCCACAAAAGTCATACAGGTTTGGAAGAACACGAGGGTGAAAATATAATAACAAAATGTCATTTCTGGGTGAACTATCCCTTTAATGACCGCCTCCTGTTTGAATGCCACTACTTGCCATTCGAGTACAGTGTGAGCTGAATTCAGAGCGTCTGGAAAAAAGACCATTGTGACAGCGCTGTTGAGAGCTGAAGTGTGAGCTACCTTTAGGAAGCAGGCTAATTCAGCAGCGACAGAGCTCAGGCAAACAAACAGACGCTGAGTCAGTAGAAACAACCTCCAGTGGGGCGAGAGTCACAGCCCAACTAAAAACAGCACTGAGCTAATTAACCCAAGATATCTGCCACTGAGCTGTGAAGGCAGGCCCGCCGAGCTGCGATCGCTGACAGAGCCTTACAAAAGGATTGATGAGGTTTAATACATAAAGATACATCACACTGCATTGAAAGAGCAGTGCAAGTGGAGATACCATCGAGAGCTGTTTCACTGAAGAAGACTTTAAGGAGTTGTGAGGACGGAGTCACCGATTCTGAAGTTCCTGTAGGTAGGAGACAAGTGGGAATGGCTTTGTAGGTGGATTCCCAGCCAATTAAATGAAGACGAGTGACAGATGAGATATTGAGGGGAGGAAAAGTGGGCTTTTAAAATTATAACACACACAAACACACACGCGCAAACACAATGTCACAGTCATTCTGTCCTTGGTATAATTAGACAATTCAGGAATTTTCATGTTACTATAGCAACAAAGCATGATGACTTGAAGATATGAATGCATTACAGCACTACAATCATCATCTACGACAACAAGAGTCAGAACTCATATTTGAGGCATTGTAGGCTCATGATTTGAAGGGTTCATTGATTTAAACAAAATTTATCATTGAAGATGAAGGAGAAAAATATATGGTTTCAATGAAAATGACAATATACGTTTTTATTAATGCATTTTATTGTTTGATGGAATGGCTGTTTGATTAACTTGTCTATTTCTCAAATATATGACTCAAAAGTTTATACGATTCACAATACATTTAACTGAAATATTATAAAACAGATGGACAGCCCAACTCAGAGCAACAATGCAGACTCTGTGTATTGGAGCGCCATCTGGTGGTGAATAGTTTAACTGTCAAAAATATTTGCGATGCCAGTAAGTTTAACGCATGCAGTGAGAAAATATGCTATTTTTTGTTTACTGAAGCCAGTGTAAAATGCTGCAAATGTTGTAAATTTGCATCACTTATTAAACAATAATAACAGCAAAAGTAAAAGGGGGGTATGATGTTTCATTCCAGACTCAAACAAAACAAGAAAATATTGTTTGCTAAAGACAAAGCTTATTTTTTGGCAAAACTGACAAAATCTTAATGATCCTATATATATATATATATTAATACAGTACATATACAACTTGTTTTTTCACTGTGCATTCCTATTAATCTCAATCAAACTGCAGTTGGGTTATTTTAACAAGGCTAAAAAAAGAAAGAAAACAAACAACTAACACAATAAAACATAATATGTTTTACATAATAACATTTGTGAAAATTAAAAAAATCTGCAAATAACTAAATATTGTTTGCAAATAAACTTACATACAGTATATAAAGTACTCTGCTGTCACAAATACAGCAATAATAGGGTATATTATGGGATGTATTCAGTCTTCAAAACTAGTTATATTTTCCACTATAAATAACAATTTAAGTTTTTAATTATATTCAGCAAGGATACCTAAAGTTGATCAAACTGACAGTAAGACATTTATTTTCATGAAGAAAAAAAACTAAAATTAAAACTAAAAAGAGATATCTACTTCAAAGAATCACAACTGTCTATCAAAATTGATAACTGTTTCTTGGGTGCCAAATCAGCATATTAAAATAGTTTCTGAAGGATTATGTGACACTAAAGACTGGAGTAATGGCTGCTGAAAATTCAGTTTTAACATCACAGGAATACAGTAAGTCACATTTTAAAATATATTAAAACAGAAAATTAACTTGCAGTAGTATTCCACAACATTACACCATATTATGTTACTGTAGTATATAAAGTGAGCATAAAATGCTTTCTTCAGATTTCTTTTAGAAATCCTACAGACCTTAAACGCAAATCAAGCGATTGACGTCATGGTAAGAGTCTTGAATCTTACCCTGGAGAGCTCAGATTCTGAGACGGAGCGCTGAGGTGGAGATCGTCGCTGGAAACCAGGACTCTGGTCGTGAAAGCCTGGGCTGTCATCATCCAGTCCATGATCAACAGACACTTCCTCCAGGTGTGAGGTCACATCCTCTGCGCACACCTGATGGTCAATCCCATTCTGGGTCAGATTGCAGTGAACAGCTGTGGAAATCAACAAGTCCAGGACTGGTTAGTGACCAATAATGGCCACAAGGTGGAGCCATTGTGTAAGACTAGATATAACTGCCGATTCTTTCCAGACTGTATACAGTAACAAAAAGACATGAGATGACTCACCAGTGAAGGTTTAACACGTAACACTGTTAATAAGTTATTCACAGTAATCCAGCTTTACATCTTGCATCTTTAGAGCTGAAATGTGCAACGTTTACACAGCATGTAAGCATTTTAACAACTGTAATTAAAATAAAACTATAAATGATAAT
This sequence comes from Enteromius radiatus, assembly GCA_032357445.1. NCBI lineage: Eukaryota > Metazoa > Chordata > Actinopteri > Cypriniformes > Cyprinidae > Enteromius > Enteromius radiatus. The sequence continues at coordinate 11,804,619 of JAUCMS010000038.1, forward strand.
TTAGCGAACGATAATACATCTGCCTTTCTGGGCATCAGCAGATGGGAGAAGTGTTCAGAAAATGTTGCTTTAAAGACCACTTCATATATATGCATACACATGCTTTTTAATAAATACATTTCACATTGTTCTCTAGGTGGCATGAGATGACAAAATTACACATCTACCGAGGCCTGAAGTCTGATTGAGATCAGATAGGTCTTGCGCACTTTTTAGGACAAACAATAATGTTAATGGACAGAGAATATATTGTAACTTTTATATAAAAAACAGGGGGGTTATACTCCTCGGAGAGATCATAATAATTTGGTTAATGCTTACAATCCATTTTGTGATCATTTAAGGTATAATAATCTTTAAAAAAAAAGAAAGAAAATAATAATAATTCTTTTAAAACTCAGTCTTAAAATCTTATGCTTACAAAGCGCATTAAAGCTTTTCCTGCCTGTCGTTGTGACAAACTGCAGAGCGTTAAAGAGTAAAACACTTGAACAAATCCGTCTGTCATGTGATCTGAAGTGAATTGAGGCCAAGCAGATGAGAGCCAGACGAAGCTTGTTCTGGCAGAAATTACACAAAGCTGAAGACTGAATTAAAAACCCAAAATAAAACCGAGCACTGCCTCATAGCAAAACAAAAACAAAAAACACAGGGTGGTTAATGGCTAACTACAGATCTCCAAGACAACCATATGTGATTACGCTCAGAGTACATGTGACTAGAAAATCATCACTGAAGCATCATATATGCCAACTGTTTAATAGTTAATAATTCAATAATTTCCATACCATCTGTTTGCAAACAATAAACAAGCAACTTATAACAGAGCATTTAACAACCACAGTGGAAAATGTTTTTATTCAAGGGATAGCTGGACCAAAAATGTTCATTCTGTTATTGTTCTTGCCTCCTTGTGTCTTTAAAATCTTTAAAACATATTATTCTTTTCTTCTGGGGAGCTCAAAAGGAGATGTTCAGAAGAATGTCCAAGCTGCTCTTTTCCATAGAATGCAAATAAATGATGGCAATCCTAAATTCTGCGATGCTACATAGCTTCAGAACGCAATTAATTTAGTGCATCTGTTATTTTTAGCTTGGCAGACCCTGGTCCCTATCCACTTTCATTTGGATAAGAGCAGCTTGGACATTCTGTGAAATCTCTTTTGGGGAAAAAAAAGGGTTTGACATGATGTTAAAAATCATCATTTTTGGGTGAACTCTCTCTTTAATTCTAATGGGATGATGAGCTCAACAAGCTCTCAGTGCTAACACCAGCCTGTGGCATTGCATAACCGGTCATCAAATGAATCTAAGCCGTGGTGACATCTGCTGAATACCATTAGTGAAAGAACGACTGATAACTTGAGCAGAACAAATTGCTCTGCTATTATTTACTGAGCCCCTGTTGCTGTGAATGCTGGGAATAGTCATCCTGTCTGATGTGTCTGCTCCAAAACAGACACAGCCAGTGCATCTACAAGAAAGAAGCAGCCTTGAAACAAAAGCAACTTAGCATGCAAAGCACGAAGCGCTTCCTTCTCTCAAATTCCCTCCCTTTCTCTTTTCGCCATGCTTCGCTCTCCATCTTTCTTAGGTTCCACAAAATTGAAACCATTCGGTCAGGCTGTCTAATGGCCAGGCGCTCCACAGGATATATCAATTATACATTTAATTCATCTCCAGGAAGAGCACTGCCCTTGATTTGTGTGTTTGGAGGGCTGGAGGGTGATGTTGGGCCTTGAGGTGGGTAGGATGCTTTTTCTGCCTTAGCCTCTAAATATAGATCAGAACGTTCTTCCTCTCTTCTGTACGACATGCGCACTGAGAGAAGAAGGAAGCGAGAGAAAGAGGGAGAGATGCTTCACTGTTTAATCCAGGCCTGCTTTCCTCCCCCTCATTTAAAGCACTACTGTAGTTCACCCCAAAATTTAAATGCACATTTTTATTTAAAAACATTTTTTATGGAATAATAATGAAAAAAAGAGGAATAAATCACATCAGCATAGTGATTGTACAAACGTTTAAAAAAAAACACTGCTAAAAACCGCGCTTTTTAAGAATTAATGCTTTTATTTGACAAAGATGCAATAAATTCATCAAAAGTGACAGACATTTATAACGCTACAAAAGATTTCTAATAAAAACTAAAGAATCCTGAAAAAATGTATCGCAGTTTTCACAAAAATATTAATATATATTGTTTACAACACATTTAATATGAAATATTTTTAATCAGCATTTTAAAATGATTTCTGAAGGATCATGTGACACTGAAGGATAGAGTAACAGTGCTGAAACTGTAGCTTTGATCACAGGAATACATTTTTATGAATACAAGACTACTGATATGAACTAGTATTTTTGCACGATAAGCTGAATAAATGCAACACAAAGGTTAAAAGTGGAGATACGGTTGGAAAGTATGAAGCTTGTGAATGCCAGTCTGTCAGTCATATTTGAAGAAAGATGCAGCCTAGCAATGTGTACAATCAATGATATCTTACAGTCTGTCTGAAGATAAAAGTAAACAATAAATGAGTGATCAAGTGCATTAAATATATGACCCTCGACCACAGAACCAGTCAATTTGTATAAATAAGCTTTCCGTTGATGTATAGCCTTTTAGAATAAGACAACGTTTGGCTGAGACGCAATTATTTGGAATATATATCTGGAATCTGAAGGTGCAAAAAAAATCTAAATATTACAAAATATGCCTTTAAAGTCCTCTTGGATGTTTGAATAGACTTCACTGGTTGTTGTGCGTTACAGAGATACATTTCAACAACATATTTTACTTTTAAGTATGCACACTTAAAGGTGAATACTGCCTCCAGCTCCACAACGCCATCATGACATCTGATGTAAAATAAGATTTGGGCTTTGGAGAGCCGATACCGATCAGTGACAAAAATACTTGTTTGGCCCCAATCCTGATTCTTGAGATCAGCTTGGGACATCCCTATTTAGCATTAAAAAAGAAATATACTATATTACTATTTTTTTTTGTGTGTGTGTGTTTGTGCATGTTATTAAGCATAATACAATTTTGGATGTCTGTTACACTTTCAAACATAATTAGATTTTGTATTTCAAACGTGTTGCCCGATGTCATATTTAAAAGTGCATTACAATTAATGCAATGCAATGCAATCCATTTTTACTTTCCCTGGAAATGAAACATATGACCTTGATATTACTTGCACTGTACTGTACAATTACAGTAACATTTAAATATTCAAGAGCAATGTTTTAAGAAAACGTAAATAAAAAAACATCTTCAAAAATATACAGAAGATGAATAGTATGTTTTTGACTAGCCGCTGTATTAACATTATTCGAAATTAACAAAACATTTGATCTACTGTCCCTTTAAATGAGAAGGAAAGCAGTGTTGGTTTACATAGTGCAGCATTTCCTATAATGCAAAAGGCTGGAAAGGATGAATGAACAGAGGATCGATTCAGCTCAATAGTGTCTAAAAAAAAAAATAAATAAATCACGACTCGCATTACCCTTAGCCTCAGCATTATAGTGAGTATATCATCTGCAGCTCTCTAGTGTGCTTCATGATGGGTTAGGCTGTGCTTGTGATGGCTATGCAATCTGAAGTAAGGCTAGATGGCAGGTCATTTAAAAGTGGAGTGGTTTGTTTGTGCACTCAGTGTGTGACCCAGAAACAGAAGTGGAGTTAGTTGAGAATCAGTTGATTCAAAACTCATTGAATGGGGTGAAGAAATAAAACTACTGTACTGTACTGTGAGGGCAGTTCACTTTGAATGTTGTCAACTGCTCTGACACGCATGCGCACACACACACACACACACACACACACATACAGATGGAGGCTCGAATCATGTATATAATCATCTATTATAGTATATACATTATCCACAAGAAAAAAATCTAAATAAAACTAAATAAAACATGCAAAGTAAAAGTCAGTTGTACTGTAGGCTGCCTACTGTAAATGCACTGGTGGCTCAGCGAACCGTTTAACAAGTTGATTATATTTGTTTCACAGAATATTGTTGTCTGTTTTGAGGAGTTTGTAATTCCTCTAATCAAAGAGATCATATGACCTTACAAAATGGCTTTTGATTAAATGAATCAATGAGAAATCACATGAAATTCAAACAGCAGTCAACTGAGGAAACACAGCTATCCATAACTGCATATTCATGACCGTAAGCAAGCACAGCTGTACTCGAGAAAGAAGAGAGGTGAGCTTATCTGATTTTGAGACATAAGTTTCCCCGAGAGTGGTTCAACACAAATCTTTGCTGCAGCCCTTTAAATCCACATTTCTTATGCTTTACAGGGTGTCTGAAGATCTTGAAAGTTTAGAGACTGTCTGAGAACTGTTCTGATATCAACATTTAACCATAACCTTGAAGTTTTGCAAC
>JAUCMS010000038.1:11833195-11869365 GCA_032357445.1 Enteromius radiatus
TCTTTTGCAAACACTTGATTTCTATAAGAAGTAGGAAACGATGGTGTTTGAGACTCACAGTATGTTATGTCCATGTATGAACTGTTCTTATTCAACCATGCCAAGCTCAATTCAGTTTTCCATTCTATGGCATTAATAGCATGTGCCGTATACTGAGGGATGACCTGATATGATGGGCTTGAACCTGAAAAAGTAGTCATGTCATCATTTACTCATCTCGTCTTTTAAAAGCTCTATGTTCTATAAATAAGTTATTTATAGTAAAACTTCCATGCTGTTTTAACGATACAATAAAGATAAATGGTGAACGAGGCTAAATAATACAAGATTTCCAGTCCAACTTAACTTTTACTCTGCTCCCTCACATACATCTATCCTATTGTTTTATAGGACTCAATATACAGCCATAAAAACTAATTTGATGTGTTTTCGTCTTTTGCTTTTTAATCTTGCCAGACCTTTATCTCCATCCGCTTTCATTATAAGAAAGAAAGAAGCATGAGTCTTGTTCTTCTCAAAAAAGTTTGAACCACATGAAGTGCTTTTAAAAATAGTTTTGCATGCAAATCTTTACCAATTGTTATCATCTAGCATTAAGATCTGTAGATGATCTCCAAAAGTCACTATGACATTATTTTAGTGTGTATTATTTGATTGATCTATTATCAATATTTTCAGTTTTCATTATAATTAAGTGTAGGTTTTGTAAATTAGGATCAGTTTTAACCTTCTCTCTCTCTCTCTCTCTATCTATATATATCTTCTTAGTAGTTAGTTAATAATAATAATATACACATTGTATACACAAAATGTGCCCGTCTCATTCCCAGGAGGAACTTGAGCTTCACTTCACAAGCTCAAATGCCAGAGAGATCTGTGACATTTTAACAGCCGTCTGTGAGCCAAATACGCTGCCCTATGTCACGGCTCTCACTGACACAGTAAACTGATTGGATGCTAATTCTACTTGTTACTATGGCTTCGCATCTCGCAGTCGTTAGCTGGCTGAGGTCCTCAGTTGTCTCCAGGGTATGTGTTTTATAAGCTTGTTAACCACACTGCATAACAAAAAATGAGGCAACAGAATGATAAAAGTTTGATTTCATGATATAAACCAGAGCTGGAACCAATATGTTTTTCATTAAAGCACTTACGCTACAGAATTTAAAGGGTTCTACTTCAAGACTGACAATTTCCAACATTTCCGCACTGAAAAACTTTCATTAAAAATCTTTCAGTGCGACACTATTGTGTTTTATTAATTGCATTGCCCAAATCCCCTTGCACACACAGCAGATTTATGCATGTCATCCTACTGTAAGGCTCACATTTATTCCCATCCTGATATTAAATATCTCAGAGATGAATCACTGTCAGGGTCTCATTTAGCATTTGGCCACCAAGGACAGAGAAGGTGACGGCAGATTCGGGTGGACAGGATTTCTTTCTGTGTCCGCTTTATTAAATGATGCACAGTGTTTTGAGACCTGAGAGCTTCCTGTATGAAAAGCAAAAGTTGTCTGTGGTTTGCATCCACTTGGAGAGCTTGTGTATAGACCTACAGATACTTGGTGTTCAGCCCATTCTGGTAGACTCCTCACAGGATGTGAAAGTCCACAAAGACCTCATTACTACTTGCTCAAAGCTTTATGCAGCTCTTTTGCCAAAAAGAAAACATGAGGTGGTCCTTTATGCAGCAGTTAGCTGTGTACATAGACACAGACAGTGTTTAGACTGGAACCTACTGTCTGCACACTTCACAAAGTCTTGATTCACAATGGGACAAGCTTGTATGTAGAGCGTAACATTATAGTAGCTCTTTAAGTAGTCTGTTTGAAATGATTTTTTTTAGTAAATCAAAATGACTCTCAAGAACCAGTTCTTATTAATGAATAAAAAGAGTACACTGGCAAGCGTATTTGGATTACTGACTACTGAATCTTTCCAGTGAATCAAAAAAATTGGCAGTGGTTACTGAAGTTATTTGTTTTCAAAGTATCTTTACTTTTCATATATAAACACAAGATCAATTATTACACTTTATTTTGATAATCCACTTAAGACATTCCACTAACTATAAGTAACTAAAGTACTTAATTAATTAAATACAATCACAAATAAATATCAAGTAAATGTCAACTAATTGTCATTAATTTGCAACTACATGCAATTGCTTAAATTATTGTGGTAACATGCTGAAGTCACATACTGTACTGACTTCATCATTCAGCATGTGAATCACAACAATGGTAACAATTAAATTACATTTATTTGTATTAATTGTATAACCATTTTATTTGCTCTTTTTGTTGTGCTGCTACTGACACAACTATAAAACAAGAAAACAACAACTATAAAACAAATCAATTGCATCATTTATTCTCTCACAATGCACTCAGTGAGCAGCTATACTAAGTCAGAGAGTGAACCTAAAGTAAAGGATCAAGTGTGTGATCAAGTGGACTATCAAAATAAAGTGTTACCAAAAAACAATAAAAAAAAAAAAAAACATACATTCAGTCATGGGCAAAAATATTGGCACCCTTGGTAACTATGATCAAAGGCGGCTGTGAAAATTAATCTGCATTGTTACACCTTTTGATCTTTTATATAAAAATTCACAAAAATCTAACATTTCATTGGATAATAAGAATTTAAAATATAATGGGCCATGTTTGGATCTTCTAACCGCACAATACAGCTTCTGCTGGCCTTTCCAGTCCTGAACCTACAGTAACCTGAATCCTGTAGAGAATGAGTGAGAAATGAAGAGAAGAAGCACCAACATGGAGCTGGAAATCTAAAGGGTCTGGAGGGATTCTGGATGAAGGAATGGTCTCTGATCTCTTGTCAGGTGTTATCTAACCTCATCAGACATTATAGGAGAAAGTTTAGAGCTGTTAAACTGGCAAATTGAGGTTTCAAAAAGTATTAAATAAAAGGGTGCTGTTAATTGTGGCCAGTGTATATTAGAGAGAAAAAAAAATTCATAATTATATTTCCCGCCATTTTAAACTGTTATTATCCAATGAAACTTTAGATTTTTGTGAATTTTTTAAGTAAAAGATAAAAAGCATTAACAATACAGATTAATTTTCACAGCTTGCTTTGGTCATATTTACCAAGGGTGCAATATTTCTGGCCATGACTGTGTGTGTGTGTGTGTGTGTATATGTATATATAATAAATCCTAATCTAAAATCTGTTCTAGTTCAGAGATTTTCTCATCATTTTGACAACAGACAGCTAAGTACAGTAAATGCAAAATTTGCATTTTGTGTTTACATTTTTTTTTAAATAAGTAGAAATGTTAAGATCATTATGTTCCAAGCATATCATTAAACAAAGTAAATGTTCTCCTTCCCCAGTTACACTATAATGTATTTAAAAGCTTTTATTCTACACTAACACAATGGCAGTATCTTCTTGAGCCTCATGGCTAGGAACATGAACAAGCTTGTACAGCTGGAATAGATGGTTAAAGACTATTTAGAAGAAGTGAGCTAAAACGCAGGTTTTCTGGCTTACCTCCGCTGAGCATCAGAGCACACTTGCACGTGCAGTTGTCATTGTCCATGTCTTTAGTGCTGAAGTCAGCGCCGTGGATCGCCAGACTGCTCTGTCTGCCCGCCGTCCCGCTGTGGCTCTTCAGGAACAACCTGAGACAGAGGGAGGACACGGGGAAGAAGAGCACAGAGAAAGACTTTGTAAACAAGGAGGCCTTAGACAAGAAGAATTACATCCTTGAGTGATTTATGCAGATTACCTTCACATTCGTGACTCATGCTTTACTGTTAGCATCAGTTTTTAATCGTATTGGCCAGGAAACCCATACCATTTAATCCAGACACCAATCACACAAAGAAACCACACAGAGTGTGTAACTCAACTCCAGCCATCTACACTTGAGGATTTCAACCGCAAATTCAAAACCTTCACTTAATGCAGGCTTGAATTCAAATGCTTAATTTTATGCAGCACTGACGCCCAGAGTTTGGTGGTTGAAGGGTCTTTGATTTTCCCATCTTGCTTCATAGTGCACCAATAGTTCTGGCCCAAGGTCTTAACCTGAGGGTTATTACCCCTCAGACTTTTTTTTTTTTTGAGGCAAAATACTATACTGCATGGGCATGCCAGCAACGAAAGGAACACCAAATGAAACATGTTCGGCCTCTCAAAATCATTTCCTGAAAGTCATCGCCTCAAATAAGATCAGACAGTAGAGAGTGAGCTTCATAAATCTCTTCTAAGATGAATCTTGGAAAGCAACTTGGAAAATATATTTTTGGTTACGCTTTTAGGGATGTCCAAAGAGGCCAGTGATGCAACAGCAGGCTTTAGAGGCCAAGTGTGTGATTGTCGTTCGTATTGTTAAGTGGGATTTTTTCTTTATGTAATTTTTGTTCCCCACACATCATCCATCTCATAGACTTTCTTATAACAAGCTGTCTAATCATTTTAAAGCCACCCAAATCAAATATCGGATGCAAACTTTCTTCTGTGACATCATGTTCATTAAGATTAAATGTGTTCTTGAGGTCTCTAAACAAAGATAAATGAACTGGTTTGTTTGTGGTTTCCGGATACTGTATGCTTGATGCCAAACCGCTGTATTTTGTTCTTCGTTGACACTAAATGCTATATTTTAAAAGCCATTTTATAACAAACAAATGCAATACTGATTATACTTGTTCAGAATGACTGCATGCTTCATTGACTACACTGTATAAGATGTCAAGCTTGTCAAGTTTCAGTTTTTATGAGAAAATAAATTCCAAGGATGTCCTCAGAACTTAATCAAGTCCCTCACACACAAAAACCAGGTGCTCATCTCCAGTCACTGCAGTTTCAATGCGTTCAGTTACTGTCGTCCCACAAATGTCATGTCATGCTATGGCCAATTTTGAGCTCAAACATCTGCATGGCCAACACAGGATATTGTTCCTTATCCTCCTTCTCACCAGCCTCTATGAACTATTGCTGAATCAGTCCAAGCCTTACTAGGAAAAGCTGTGATGAAAACGGAGAAAGGAATGAGATTTATTTGGTGTTTCACAACAGCGCCCCGAGGGAAGTGTTCTGGTGTCCGGTCATTTTATTTTCCTAATCTGAAACAATGGCAGTTTGGTAACGTTCCTCACCGGATATGTGATGTTTATACTGAGTAAAAGAGGATGTATGGATGTGTTTTTCCAAGTTGAAATCATGTTCATCAGATGAACGTGCTCCAAAACTGAATCTATTATTCTGCGACACAAGCTAAAAGAAGGCAGGAAGCAAATACACAGTCCCTTTTATAGCACGGCAGCAGAAAAACAAAAACCCGAGTGCTACAAGTCACACGTGCCATAGGGGTCCATGCATCAGAGACTGAAAATAAAAAAGCTTATATATTGTTTCCTCTCTGTGGCTGTGGGACATGTCAAAACCCATCTTAGCGCAGTGTGATAAGCGTGAGGCCCACTCTTGAGAGGAACCCACGGTTAGCTCCTGCCGTGTGCCTTTAATCTGTCACATCCCATCTGAAACAGTCCTGCAGCTGTAATATTTCTTTAATTTGGTAATGTTGCTGTGGAATTTAAGATGTCTCTGGAAACATGAAATACTGTACGCCGCATCCTAAAGATAGTCTAATGACAGTTACTGCGCCCTTTTGCTGGCCCAAAACAGCTTTAAATTTCATTTTGATCTAGGAGGTGAAACTGATAATTCACGGTTACTCCTTTTGGACCTCATCTGGATATTACATTGAGCAAATAATGCACAAAAAAACTGGCTGTCAATCAAGGAGACCTTTGAAATTTGTCTGTGCGGCCTTTTGCTGACAGCGCTTTGGAAGAACCTTGTGATATTGATAGTATACACTTTTAATGCTTCAGCAGAGAGTTCACAGCCTGCAGCGTGTGTGTGCCAAGACCTCCGCACAAAATTCACACCAGACACAGCAGAAGAGATCTTCGCGAAATCTGTGGATTTAAATCTTGGCTGGACGAAAGATATTAAATCAAGATCATTTCATCTGCTTTCAAAAACAAACATATACTGTAGCGCCAATTAAGTTTTTCCAGGACTTGAAAAGCAGGCATATCTTGCGGTATGACGTCATTTGTGTCTGCTGCATATACTCAGTCACTCTTGATACTGGACTGTGACATTAGTAACATTTCACGTATGGTATACATGCTGTAACGAAGCCACAAGGCACTATTTTAAAAACCAAATTTCACCCTGGACCACAAAACCAATCAAAAAGGGTCAATCTTTAAAAAAATTTTAGACATCATCTGGGGCCAGTTGCATAAACTGTTTAGACTGGTCTTAAAAAGTTTGTCATCTGTTTTTTTTTTTTTTTTTTCTTCTTCAAGACTGGTCATAACTTTATAATTCATTCATGAAAAGGTAGATTGGTCTTATTTGTATTGTAAAAGTAAGACTGATTACCCCTTGGCAACTGCTAGTTATGCAACTGGCCCCCGTGAAGCTGAATAAATAAGCTTTCCATTGATGTATGGTTTGTTAGGAACAGACAGTATTTGGCCAAGAATATCTGGAATCTGAGGATGCAAAAAAATCGAAATATTGAGAAAATCACCTTTAAAGTTGTTCAAATGAAGTTTTAATGGGTACTTAATTTCTTTGTTTACTGTACAAAATATCTTCATGGAACATGATCTTTTCTTAATATCCTAATGATTTTTTTTGACCCATGAAATGTAATGTTGGCTTTATTTACCCATGCTACTTATGACTGGTTTTGTGGTCCAGGGTCACAAGTTAACATGCTCACTTCAGGTGCTTTCTCAGTTTCAAAATAATCCCACCAACATCCTTGCAATTGGTATTTACCAAGTCATGTGACACTTTAATCTGAAATAAAATGAAAACAATTTATTTTGTTGTTTTTATGCCTCATTGGGGGCATAAATAACAGAAGAAAAACATACAAACATACTTAAAAACAACAGAAAACATGCACAAAAGAAAACTCAAAACAAATAAAATATGAGTTCTGGTGAGTTTATTTTGGCTTCTGCTGTTTGGCTTTTCGACTGATGCGTATCTCATCCTCATCTTAATGCATATTTTACTGAGAATGCCCACACAAACACACAGTTATGCAAAAAAAAGAATATCATGGCCATCAGCCATTTTGTTCTGGATGCTGAGTGCTTCCCCACCAAATTGTTTAACTACTGTAGCTTAACCATCAAGACTTACTTGGTGAATCAGCTCCATGTGAAACACTGTTGCTCTGCTGGCACAGATCACCCTGGACTACGCTGATTTAAGCAGGTCTTCTCAGCAGGGATATACACACTCTACTCAATCAATATACAAAGCAGTCGTGTAAACACAGGCGCAGTCTGGGTGTCTGTCAGGGCTGTGGGCATTGGCGCTGGGTCAGTGGCATTCAGCCCAAGAATATGAACAAGACTGACCCCCCAGCATGACCCCTTCCCAATGGGAAAACAAGGTTGCTGCAGTACTGTCAGGTCCCTTCAGAGACTCCAAGATACTGACCCCTATCCTCCATAACTTTCCTTGTGTAGGTTCACCCTAGAAACAAAACACTGGGCTCTCCCCAAATTCCAGCTCACATAACATTCACACAATTAAAAAAAACTCCAAACCGGCTGCTGTAAAACTTATTATATATATATATATATAATTTTTCAACTCTTCCTTACATGGCTTATTAAAATAGCTGAATAAAATGCTTCTGCTCAGCTGGAGATTGGCAATGTAGAGGTGCCAAGCTGACATTAGCACAGCATAGATCTTTTGAAGCAATTACGCTCAAGATCCATTTAGCTGATCGTTACATTCTCCGGAATAAAGGAGCTTCAGAATTCATAAGTTGTGTAAACATGACTGTAATAAGAGCTGGTGTTTATCAGCAGCATCTGCAACAGCACTTTCAAAACTGTCAAGAAATTTTATACATGTCATAAATGGTGCAATGGGTATTTTTCTTCATGTCGGTTTTCTCTCCTTTTTGCCCGACTTCATTTTTCTTTTTCATAGTATGCGGTTTTAAAATACATCTGCATTACATGTATTACAAGGATGGAGAAAATTACATAATAGTGAAACTATATAGCACCTATGCACCAAGATGCAGCAGTCTGACAGTTTGAACCACTTAGACCACTTATCATATATTTATATATATATATGTGATATTTTCTAATGTTCTCACTGCAGATATATCATAATCATGTCCGTTGTGTTGAATGAATGCATTGTTATGCCAGATCCACCGCGCTTGCATTGTTGCTGATGTAAACCAATTATTTTAAAATCCCTAGTAAATCAAATACTGTCCATTGTTCAGCAGTCAAAACTGAATTGCAAAACTGAGACAGTGACCCTGTGGTCCACCCATGTCTAAAGTCAGGGTAGTGCCACAGGCATTGATCATTTTCCCAATTGCTGTCATGGTCTGTCTGTTCAGTGCTCTTGAAACTAGTTGAAGTTTCCATTGCAAAAACCTAAAAAGTCCACACAGGGCAGAGCTGTGGTCAGTTAGCACCACCGAGGCATATAACATTACTTTGCGATAGCGGTAGATAACTGTACTTGAGGTTTGCCAAAAGAATGCATAAGAAATGTAAATGGAAAGGTTATATTTGTCCATGCCAAAGTCTGATTTTCATCTTGTTTTAGTGTTTACATTAGAATATATCTCAGTCTACACTTGATTTTTTTTGCTGAAATATTCTTGACTTAAATCCATGTTGTAACACAAAGGTTAAAAATACACACACACACACACACACAAGAAACAACAACATGAGATAATAAAGAAACTACACAGACAATATTTTCTGATTATTTGGATATCTAATATCCGAGATATATAAATAACTATTTTTTTTCCTGACATTCTAATATACACTAAATGCACTATATGCTGGATGTATTATATGATATTATTACATTATGTTTAATATGTAATTTTAAATGAATAAAAAAATAGAGTTTTACTTAATTGATTTTAAGCATCCTTGTTGCATAAAAGTTATATTATTCAGAATTAATAATAGAAGTTATATTATTGAAACAATTACAAGAAATACTATATAAGGAATATTATCAGAACAACATATAAAACATAACTGACTTTGACTGTAGAATAAAAATGGTCTCAGTTTAAATATACATAACATTAGAGATTTACTATTCAAATTATTAAAGTGTCAAAACTAATATATATTTGTAATACCGCTGTCTAATAATGCGGAGTGATTTGTTGGATCACACTTCTCACTCCCTTCATATACCTAAAATTATTGCCTCGAACCTTGGTTATGTCAAGAAAAAAAAGGAGATGGTCATTATTTGAAATTTATTGTTCTGGCACGGTATACATTCAGCAAAGTGCTATTTGCTCACTTCAACCTTTACCCTGCATGTAGTTTGGAAATCATTAGTATTGAAAAAACGTAATAAACTTGACAGTTAGTCCTTTTCATGATTTAGGTTATGGGATTATGCTCCATTATTTCTGAGTGCAATTACCGTTATTCTAATACCAACTCTTTTGTAAACTAGCTTTAAATTTAAGCGAATCCAAGTGTCTGGCAGACAAACATTTCCTGACTGGAAAGTCTGCGCGTTGGTTCTGACAAATAGAAATGCTTATGCATGGTAATATGTTAAGTTCTAAATGATCCACTGTAGATTCATGCACACGCTTGTGGAATTTTAAAGTGCTTTTATGCCGTAGACTATGTGTGTGTGCATGCATTAAGCACTATTCTGAAATACTGGTGTTACTGTCATACTTCTTAAAGATATATTTCACCCAAACATAAAAATACGATCATGTTTTACTCTACCTCATGTAGATTTGTTCCTTTGTGTAACACACGGGTAACACAAGACAAGTACATTATGTAATTACCTATCTTTTCTATAGACTACAGATGATTAGACCAGACCTAGAGAGCACAAACTACACTGGAACAGTCTAAAAACAGGCTGTAAACATTTTGCTGATGCAGCTAGGATTTGAAAAACAAACGTACTAGACAGGCCTATCTGCATACCAAATCTACAGGTAGTGCATTTTATATACACAAACTACAAAAGGTGGTCAGGTCAGAATCTGAATTGCCAGAGGTGGCAACCTCTTGCACACTTTGTGTTGGGCCAAAGAAAGAGTTAGTTTCAGCCAGTATTCTCAAGAGGTAGTGTGTGATTGCCGTAGCATAACAGTTTGAGAGAACAAATCTATTTTTAGAGATGAGAATGCTGATTAGATTCCTGAAACTCTTTACCAGCACAGGCCACTATAGGCCAGCCAACTGTGCAGGACACCACGAACCACAGCCCTGCTAAGAGCCACATATTTTCAAGCTGAGAGCTCGCAAGTGTTCACCTGCCTGTGCATGAGATACAAATGCATTGAAGATAAACTGCATTTGACCTTTTTTTTTTTGCATTTTAAAATAAGAAATCTAAGTGATTCACAAGGCTGCAAAAAAAGGGAAAGCTCGACACAACCCTAATTCAACTCCAGATGGAATTGAAACAAATAGTTTGATTCTTCTCCATAGCTTTAACCATGAAAAGCATTTTAAAGATCCCAGAGAGAGTATATAACTTACAATAACAACACTTTATATTCTCACAAACTAAATATAACATACTTGTTCATGCATGTCATATATAAAACATATACCTATAATAATTTAGTTTATTTATTTATTTATGAGACACTAATGACTTTTGCCATCAAAGGACTTTAAAATATTTTGTAATAAAAATCAGCTATTTTAAATTGTAATATTTCACAATATTACTTTTTTGCAGTATTTCCAATTTAAAATGCAGCCTTTGTAAGAATAAAAGGCTTATTCGTAAAAACGTTTAAAAATCTGAACTTTTAAAATCAGTGATTAATGAGCTGTTGAGCAATGAATTATTTTTTTACAGTGTATTGCATTAAAATAATGAGCAACATTCACTTTAAAAAGCAGAAAGTACCTGTAATTGTGTTTTTCGCTGTCGATGTGGAAACTGTCATACTGAGAGAAGGCCTGGTGTCCGTCCCAGTCGGTCAGCTCCACACGGAGGGCATACTGCTTCTGATTGGTCAGAATGTGCACAAACTCATTTCCCAGCCAGTGTTCAGCCGACACGCTCCCAAAGCCCTAGAAAAGAGGGTGGACTCTGGGTCAGTTTAAGTATCGACTTGGGTCACGGGAGGCCTTGGATAAGGCAGTGGGAAAGAAAATCCTGTCCAAGATATTTCAAGCCTAATAGATTCAACACAGGGACAGAATTCTGCTAATTCATTATTTTCTAGAGATAATAATTACAGATTCTCATACAATTTTGACACATTAAGGTATCAAGAACCACTGGTCCGTTTCTGAGCCTAAATGTTTAACGGCTGCATCAGATCTGGAAAGACTGAGAAAACACACTACATTATACTATAACATGTCATTTACGGTACCAATAAAAGTTTTTTTTTTGTAATGCCAATGAGAAATGCAGAACTGTGTGTATAGTATCTGATTAAACATGTAGTGTGTATGACATGATTTGGGATGAGAAGCAGTATGCTGTCTATGGACACACACACACACACACAAAAAATCATTTAACAGGCAAGTTTTGGCTTCCAAAGATATTTTGGATGAGTTTCCATGTCTGTAATCGATCCATTCAGCTCTAAACAGCTGCAGAAAGGCTTCTGAAACATGTCATAATGCGGCGCAGGTGCTAGCGACAGTAATAATTACAGTACAGCGTAACAGAACCACATCCAAGTACAAATACAAATCTTTAACGAGCAACATGTGTAATTAGTGTAGCTTTCCATGCATTCCTCCCTGCTTCTAACAAATCAGAACATTTCCAATGAAGGCAATAGAAATCACGAGTGTTGGATGGATACACATACCATCATGTATTATTTTAACCCTGCATGGTACAAATTGGGTTCTGTATGTAAATAAGAAATGTATATAATTACAAAAGATGTAAATGAATTACTGTAATGAATGCAGCCGAGGCGTGCGAATCCAAGTGCAAGTTTCTTTATTCAGGGTCGACAGACACGTGCTGTGTCCGAAATCGCTTACTTACCTACTATATAGTACCCGAAAAACAGTATGCGAGGCGAGTAGTATGTCCGAATTCATAGTATTCGAAATTCAGTAGGCGAGAAGTACCCGGATGACCTACTGCTTCCGCCCGATTTCAATAGTAGGCATACCATGGACACTTTCCTATCCCATGAGGCTCCGGGAGAGGAGGCGTCATATTTGAAAAATGGCGGAAAATTAAATTCCATTCATACTACCCACATTCATACTATATAGAACCTACTGTTTAACGGTCGGGTACTACGTTCAGTTTTAAATGTAGTACCTACTTAAGCAGTATGCGATTTCGGACGCAGCAAGGGTAACAATACCGGCAAACTGAGTAATGGAGATGAGACAGAATCATAGTCGGGGTACACAGGCAGAGATCAAAGCGGGCAGTGAACAATCAAACAATCCTGAAGAACAGTCCAAGGTCACAGAGAGCACACACGGGAGAGGAACGCTTAGAGTTGATGGCCAGAGCAAATCAATTCTTCGCGATTAGTTGAAGGGTGAAACTGGCTTTTATGTATAGTAAGTGGTAATGAGTGAGTGGGTGTGGTGATGGGCTGCAGCTGAGAGTGTAATTAGAAATGGCAGACAGGTGTGAGTGAGTGGTGCATGATGGGATATCGAGTCCGCTTAACAGTCTGAGAGTTTGTGGTGATGGGGCAGAGTTCACAAACCAGATCATATCAATTACGCAGTGAGAAAATGTGAATTAAATAAATACATTTTTAATAAAAAAAATGTAAAATTGCAATAAATTAAAACTTAATTTCCTAATGGATGTGTTTGTGTACTTGAAACTGTAAACTGAACAATTCTTCAATGCTTTGCGTAAAAAACGTTTTTTCTCACTGATGTTAGGTTTGGAACAGCTAACACTTTTTGCCTTGTATTCATTTTTGTCTGAAAAGAAGAAATACAACTCATAATTGTGTTATTTCTGCAATTGTTTTGTGGAAAGCGCTTTCAAATAAAAGAATAAATGTAATATAACCGATGTCAGCATTTCATAAACATTGTCAAGGAGTACCATTTCTCATTACAATAAAGCATTGTTGTGTGTAAACATCAATATTTTTAGAAAACTATGTCACGGTGTAGAAGAAACGGTGACATTTATTAAAAGAAAACTATGTGGAGAACTTCAGCAGAGTAAAAGGAAAATCAAAGGTCGATGAGAAATATGTTGCCGTATGGCTATATTGTATCACAGGGTATAATAATTAAACAACGCCTATATGAGTTTATATGCAACCAAAATGAACCGTGCTACAGGCGAAGCGATGATGATATCACTTATATTGTGTTACAGACTGACTAAAACCTTCTTCTCACTTATTAATTGCTGGCTCATGGGAGCAGGTGATTGATGAGCAAGAGTAACAGTGCAGTAAACATGAGTATTTCGTTTGCCTGTAGCACTCCTGTGAGGGTAAAGGGGCTCCGTCATCCAAAAATCCTGCTTGAAACCTGATGGCTGTTTTTTCATAACCTGTATCTGTTTATGTTGTCCAGGGCTGCTTATTCTGTTCTGATTGGGTTTCCCCTTGGAAGCCTGGCCTTTGTGCATGAGATCGTCCCTGAGAAGCTTTCTCGCCACGAAACCGCATCATTCCTTATGTGAGTAATGTAGAGGAAAAACCAAGATCAATTGTTATTTTATACCCTAAAACAGGGAGTTCTCTTGGGTGTGTGGGTTTCTATATAACACAGCATCGGTGTCTCAACAACTCACTCAGTTGCTATGTATCATTCCAGTAATAGCCACTCAAAGTGGCCTGTCCAAAACCCTTTCTCTTGTAGAGAGGAATGGAGAGAAGTCAGATTAACACTGCCAAAACCTAGGAACAATTGTTTCCATAGTCTAAATATCTGATTCCATTCTGATGAAGAGTTTCTCCCATCTTCCTTTGGGAAACTGATTGGGAAAAGAGAAATAAAAACCTTGATGGTGCTGATAGTGACTGGCTGGAGCGGATACTCAAATGAGGAGAGGTGGAGTTATTCCAATATTTCATTTGATCCAAACCAAAAATAAAATTAAAAAGAGAACATACAAATAAAAGCGTTAGCTAGAAGTGCACCAACACTTTTATGAGAGTCCGTGGCGATTTTATGTCCCTTAACCTCAAACAGGTCCAGGTCAAGGATGTGGCTTTTTCAAAACATGACTGTCACTCATTATTATCACCACGTTGAATATTAAAACAATAGACTTGACATTAATCAACTGTTTGAGATCCAGTCATTCAATAGATGTTATTTCGAGGGCAAGTTAATTTATACTCTCACAGACTATTTTTATTTAAATGAGCTTCAGAGATGTCGCTATTTTTAACTCGGCGCACTCCAACACAGAACTTTTTGTCCTAGATTTGATCTGTGGAATAAGCATTATTGATCTTTGCCGTTTCTGGCAAGTTTTCAGTCTGGATCTCTTCAATAGCTTTGCTTCCATCCAAGTTGCGAATTTAATTTACGCCATGTTTGCTAGCAATCAGTGGAAGATGCCTCATGGCTGGATGTGACGGTGTGTCAAAGTTTTGGGAGGTAATAGTAAAACCCATTATTTTTATTACAGACTTTGGCTCAAACGTTTCAGAATGACCAGAGCGGCGTTGTTATTTTTAAATAAAAGTATTCAAACTTTTTTTCTTCATTAATTTAAATAAAGCTACACAAAATGAATATTAGATTAATAAATTGAATTTAAAAGATTTGAAATGGGTGAAATAAGCTGAGGTTGAAATACCAAAAAAATACTAAAACTACAACTGAAATAAATTAAAGGAATACCAATAAAATGGCAAAAAAGTACATTCAAACTAAAAATAAAATAAAAATGAAAAACAAAGATAAAAGCTATTTTAATGCAATTTAATATAATGCTGAACCAGATCAACATTTCTTTTTCTGACATAATTATTTAGTCACATAACTTGTCTTTTTACACACACACACACACATATATATATATATATATAGAACATACATTTACATTTTTTAAGTTATTTCCTTTTTTTATGGTTATAATCGAGGCAGTTTATATATATATATATATATATGTATATATATATATATATATACCTCTACAATAACCATACCAAAAAAATTAAATATTACAAACAATAATTACAAATTTTAAATGTACTGTATGTTTAATGTGTATTTTATTTATTTATTTTTTATGCATCTTGATCGTTTACCTGTATTCTTCATGCAACATCTCAAACCTCACATAAAAATGAATGTAAGCAGGATGGGTAATTGGCTTACATGTAACTTTCTTCTTAGTCAACAGTAGTGTTAAAATGAATCTACTAGTTAGATCAACATGCAATGGAATACTTTATCATTACTTTGTCATTATAAATAATGTCTGAAAATATGATTGAGTGATTTAATATTACGTTTCAGCCTATTGTGGCAACAACAAAGTCAGCACAAAGGGCCCAGCTTCGCTATGACTTTTGTATTTCACACTGTTAATTTTTTTTCCAATAAAGAATAAGTCTGACTACATGCAAACTATCATCCCTCGCACAGGGAGAATCCCATTATCTCATTTGACTCATCTGTTTCCTACTCTATGGGGTGTCATGGTTATCCTTCACTCTTTTCAGTCTAAATCAAAAACAGATGAACGGAGAAGATATATCGCCCATATGCGTTGCTTAAATGAGAAAGATGAAGATCATGTCCACCGTTACAGAGCGAGGTTAGTGGGAAGAAATATGGCAACATACCATTTTATATTCTTTCCAAGTTCTCTGGAAGTCCACTGTACCATCTTCACGTCTTTGAATTATGGTCCAGCCTCCGCCCACAGACTCCATGTTACAGTACACCTGTTTGGAGACAGACATGCACATCACACACATAGAAATATACAAGGACGGAAACACCACAAAACATTTATCTTAAACTCTGGATCTGTATGTCCTTATAACAACAACAGATACACCCATTAACTTAGTGACTTCTCCAAACAGTGATTAGCGGAGAGGTCGAGGAGCAGGCCTGAGATCAAAGCCGTGGCGATCAGGAACACCTGGCTGTAATCTAGCACAGTGGGTAGAAAGCCGTGGCGTCACCCAGCTGAACACACAGACCAACCTGGTAGCAATTAATCCAGTATCGGTGGCTGGAGCAACACCAGATAAGTACATTCACTTATACAGCCTTTTGCACACACACTCATGCTGTAAAAAGTGGAAATTTTAGTAAACTAGGACACTTGTGTATTATTATTATTATTATGTTAATCAAAAATGGGCTGTAGGTCTGTTCTGATAGCAAGAAAACAATGCTAAATAAAAATAATAATTACCGGGTAAGAACAAACAAACAAATGCAGCTAATGTTGCTTTAACTTCTATTTGAAAAAGTAAACTCTATTACTCTATTTAAAAAGTAAAAGTAAAGCAAATTCAAAGTGCAAATAAAATAAACTAAAACACTTAAAAGTATAAAATATACATAAAAAATACATTGAATCAAGATTTCTTTAACTGTTTGCGATCTTTTTTTTTCTTTTGCATCTTGGTGTTAACTCTTGGTCTCAAAACTCACATCTATGGATAGAATCAGGATGGCTTATATTAACTTTTTTAACTTTATAATATTATAATATTAACTTTAGTTGACATAGTGTTAAACTAGCCTGATCAACACGCAATGGAATACTGCATAAAAATAAAATGAAATTAAATTGCCTTCAATAAAATAAATAAATTAAAAGATTTCTTTAACTGTTTATGATTGATTGCAAGATTTTGTGGTGTTCTTAATATTAGGCAAGTATGATTTTTATGAATCTTTTCCTCAGTAGAGGACTTTAAGGTATCCTTGTATCATTTGCATCACCACGTCTCGATCCTGAATGCTGTGGCATTACGTTTACCTCTCGATTTGTATTATTCCTGATCTGAAAACAGAATTCCTACCTTTTTAGTCTCTTGTGGGCTAATGTTAATAGTGTAAACTCCATTTTTCTGGAATCCCGCTTGGTAGAGGTCGGCACAGTCCCGAAACTTCCTCTCCTCGTCAGCTTGCTTTGTGCTGTTTGGCACCACTAAATACACAAAGACAATCACGTTAGAAATAGCAAAAACAAAGAATCAGAGAAATAATAAATGGAGCTGTTTATATTGGTACACGTACATCAGAAAACATCTGTGGATCTGCTCTGATGCGTTGAACAAATGAAACAATTTCCACTCACTCTCTCGCTCAGCATGACCGAGCCTCACATTCAGCCAAACTGAACATATCATCGCCGTGACTTCCATTTCAACAGGACAACAATACTGCAGACTAACAGCCTAATGATATTTTAAAAACCACTCAAATCCTGGCAGGTGACAGCTATTTATCGAGACCCACTGAGCTGTGCGACAGTTTAATACTAAATAATTTACATCAACCTCCTTGAATTTAATAAAAGAGGGTTTAAGGTGGAATGTTCTGGAGCTGGACCAGAAGCAGCTCCTAAAAAGGAATCTCCTGCATGTATATACGTATAGAAAAGGATTATTTATAATGCATAATTGTGATTGACAACAAGTATACAGTATTTATTTCTTTAGCTTCTGTCAGCAGGCCTACACGGAGGGATGTGTATAAAACTGTCCGCACCTAATATCTGTTTCATGTTACAAACCCATTCAAACAGATCAAAATATGTAAGCACAGCAGAAAATGACACTGCTGTACAATATCAGAACTAATAATGTTGAAAAATATTGCACGGTGTGGAATAAATCACATCCTGAGTTAATGGAATAAATAATACACAGAGTCACGGCAAATTCAAAATACTGTATCGGCTTTCATGCAGGATTTTAAATCTGGTTAGAATTATTTCGAAATTACAAAGCACAGCAAGGACTTCCACGTTTGCTCGCATTATCAACGTGATCTTCTTCCAGTGATTGACGTGTTTCTAAGTGTGAAAGTCTTTTTAATCAAAGTGCTGATCTCCGACTCTTAAAGAGGAGCGACAGACCTCTGCAAACCAACAGCTGCGTCTCTTTCCATCTGCAGACAATTACGCCGCCAATATTTTGAAACCAAGCAAGAGTCTGCGGACAAAATACTACAAGCTATAAATTTCAAGTTCCTGTTATAACAAGTGGTTTATATTTACCCACCGTGTCCTAGTTATATAGATGGAAATTCCTTCCGATTCCCCTCTCCTTTTTTCTTCTTTCACTGCTAAAGACCGCATCTCAGTTTTCACACTATTGTTGTTTCTGTTGGGACTATTTAAGAAGAGGAGATGTCACTGCTAAGAGAGACGTGTCAGGGGTGTTTAGGCAGAACTTTGATCCCTGTCGCGGGATGGAGGGCTTGGGCAGGCAACCCTTCATTCAGGGATATTATTCCTGCCTCTTCGGTAAAGGATTGAGTGTCAGCGACAAGGATCTCCCACTGTGACAGGTTGACAGAGGGGAACTTCGCACTGCGGCGTCTAACACAACAAGAACCCAGCTGTGTCAGACAACGCCAATTTACCGCGAATAGCCAGGAGCTGGAAATGGCAGGACTGGAGAGAAACAAGTTCAACCCGAGCAAAGACAAAACACAACAAAAGAAAAAAAAAATTCGTAACACTTCAGAATAGGGGGTCAGAATAATGCATTAGTTAAGCATTAATTAATGGTTAATTTGTTCACAATTAAGCATTAGTTAAGCAAAAACATACTAGTAATTAATGATTAAAATGTTAAGTTAATCATTAAATACTAGTGTGTTTTTGCTCAACTAATGCTTAATTGAACAAATTAACCATTAATTAATGCATTATTCTGACCCCCTATTCTGAAGTGTCACCAAAAAATTATATATATATATATATATATATATATATAATTAAAAATGTTTAAATAAATAAATAAAATGTTAAAAAAATAAAACAAAAAGCCTAATGCTCATAATTGCACATTTAAATAAATGTATATGGAAAAATGTAATGCAATATGCTTTATGAACAATAGAGCATGGTGCCAGCAGTGCCAAGGTCATAGAAAATGAAAGTCCAGGAAAAGCAAGAACTAAAATCTACATTATAAGTCGGATAGTTCCGGTCCTTCATTCTGATTGGTTGAGCATTCAAAAGCTGTTTTAAATTACTCTACAAACACCTTTGTTTCTGCATTTGTGTGTTGCTTGGAAACCACTTTGTTGCACTCACAACCGTTTCTGAGAATCTACATTGTTTGGCGGAAGAATAATGTTTTTTATTAATATAATTTAATTGCATTTTATTTGCTTTGCTTTATTTTGTGAAACCTTACTATGTAAGACTCTGCGTTGAGCCTAAAAATGCCCCTTAGCTGTTATAAATGCACCATAAAGCATGGCTTCTCGGGGCTTATTGCTTCAATAAATGTGTACCTTGAATGCAATGTAAGTCAATATGGATAAAATAAAATAAATGTAAAAAAATGCGTATAATTATTAAGTAGTTGTACATTCAATTTTTTTTACATAATTAAAAAAAGTTATTTTAGAGAGCTATGAAATATTTTAAAATGCTTAGGGTATCTCTTACAGTATGTTGAATTTGGAGTTTGGTCTTAACTAATGGACCACGCAAACTACTCTGTGACTTTTGCAAAACAACTTCTGAATCCCCAGGAATAACTTTACATAGCTAAACTATGGTAAATTGAGCTATTAAACAGCTTGTGTCCTGGCTCATAAAATTATTAATCACATTATTTATTTACATTTGAATTCTTGGTGGTTCAGTTGGGACTTTTGTTTGGAACAAGTTGATGTGAAAAGAACATCCAAGTAGTGATTTTATAAATCAGGATTCTCCACATGCTTGAAGACAGAAAATAAAGCTTCAAATGAGCAGGAATTCAAAATCCCAGTGCGGTGTGCTGGCGAAATCAAAACTCAAACTACTGCACTGCATCTTTATATAAACAACTGAGACGATAAAATCTGATTCTTTCAATTGGACTGAGAGACCGTGAGAATGATGACCACCAGCTGAGCGAGCAGAACTGCAATAATGAGTATTTTTAAAAACATTTCCTAAGCCATAAACCATCTTAATCATAATGTGTGCCTAAGTCCAAAAATCATATTCTGACATATTACATTTTTTTTTACAGTATATTTTCATGAGTCATTGCCTGTTCCTCCCTAGAGAGATAGACAATAATATTTTGTTCTGCCAATCAAAAAAAAAAAAAGATTGATACTATTGAGTAAATAATAATTAGCAAATAGGGATTTATTACAGCCATCCAAAGGGAAGAACAGTTATATCTAAAAAAACAACAAAAAAAAAACAGTTTAATGAGTTTTTTATAATAACCCTTAATAATGCTTTAAATAATATTTTCACAAATAACAGCTTAGCATTCATGAACTCACTGCAATCAAAGATGCTGTGCAATGTTTTAAAACCATCATATCTCTTCTTTTGACACACACGGTGAAGCGGTTATTTTATAGTTCAAATATTTAGGTACACAAAGGTTAAGCACATTAAACAATGTCATAGTCATGTTTGAATGAGAAAAGCAGCATGATAAACAGTGCATTCTGTCACTTTTTCCCAAAAAGGGAGTTTAGAGCTTTACTAGAACATTGTTATGGAGGTTTAGTTGAGTCATGATTTAATCTAAGAGACGTACGGTGCCTTCCTTGCCACCTATTTGGATGGGCCGTCCCACAGGAATTCATTAAGTTTGATGAATTCAGCCAGAGGTCAGGAAAATGACCTCTACAGCACACTGCAGCTGGACAATGCAACAAAAGGCTATTTAGAATCTCCATTTATCATAATTTGTTTGGTAATGTGCACAATTATGCTTGCTTGTTAAAATCACCAAGAAATCATGTTATGGTTCCCATCTTACCATTACGCCAAACCACAGTGAACCTGAACTGCATTTTATACGCTCAATTGACCCACTAAATGAACCCAATTGTGAAGTTTTATTTAGGTTTCAAGCCCAGGCTCAGATCAAAACCTAGCTGGAATAAAAACAGGTCTCATTTAGCGTGATTGGCTGATGTACAAATAGGAACGTCTAAATCCAAGAAGCTGTAGGGTGTTCCACTATGTGCGTGTGTTCTGTTACTGAGGTACTTGATTATTTACTGTCAGATCATGAAAATAAATAAGCATTTATTTTAGAATATAAATTTGTCCTTGGACCTTGGAGTGCTTCAAAGCTATGACTACATGTTTGGTTTTTTTTAAGATTATTTTTTGGCATTTTTTAGCCTTGACAGGAAACAAATTGGGGAGAGAGAGAGGAGGAATGGGATCGGGAAAGGTCTGCGAGCCGGGACACGAACTTGCGACGCCCGAAGCGCAACTGTGCTATGTGTTCGCGCACTGTCCCCAAGGTCACAGGAACTGATATGACTACATGTTTAACAAACAATTCAACTAAAACAGAGCAGTACATGTCAACTATAGCTACACAAACCCAGAAGTTTGAGGTCGATAAGGTTTTTTTAAACCTGATCTTATGGCAATTCGTACATATTTTACGAGGTGGCTGATTCGTACGACCTCATTCATACGATGTCTTCTAAATCGTACATATTTTACTAGTTGCCAATTCGTATGAATTTGTAATGACCTAAACTGAACCATGCCCCTAAACCTACCCGTCACAGGGTTTTAGACAAATTGTACAAAATCGTACGGGTGAGGTTGTACGAATTAGCACGAATTTGGGACCTTGTACGAATACGTACAAATTGGTCGAGAGACTGAGTTGTGTTTATTATTTATTTATTTATTTTTATGTTATTTTTATTCAGCAAGGGTGAATAAAATCAAAAGGATGAATTTGATTCAGTGTCAGTATGACGTTTACAATGTTACGAAAGATTTGTATTTAAAATAAATATATTAAGCAGGACGTCTGTTATATAACATAATAATAGGAAATGTTTCTTCAGCAGCATATTTGAATTATATCTAAAGATTGCCAAGTATTACATCTCAATATGATAGCTTTGTGTAAATCTTGAAATATTGTCTTGCCTGTGGTCACTATTTACTACCAATGTATTGAAAAAAAGAAGTTTTAATGCAGTAAATACTGTTACGAAGGGACTGAGGGTCGCTGGTGGTCATGACAAATACAATCTTATACTGTAAATAACTACATTTGTATTCCAAAAAAGAACCAGGATTGCTTCATGAGAAAGATCAAGTTTGTTAACCAGTATTTTTGCTGGTAAACATGGCTTTATAAACAAAATCATCAGTTTTTTTGCCATGTAGAATGACTGCTGTCATTTTAAGGGCCACTCAAAACCCAAAACAAAAAAAGGAAGTAGAGGGTTTTTTTTTGCCCTCACAAGACGGAAGCTCAAGAGCTTGACTCGACTCCATGAACTGTGCAGTCCCATCTCAGACATTGAAGGTAAATTTTCTGTGACCACAGAGACGTGGGGCAGACGTCGGATAGACATGGGGCCAAGAGGCCACACTAGGGTTGCAGCGGGGGAAACGAGGGTAATGAGTTCACTACACTGACTCCTGCTGGTGTGAAGGCAACCACGAGGTTTAGCGGGAAATCACCAATCCCAGATCGCTGTGCTGGGGCTACGTTAGGCCTGGCCTGTAACTCAATCAGGGGCTGTTTGACATTTCAGTCAACTGTTAACCACAGGCAGTGTGCTGAAGCGTGATAAGCCGCATCCGTTGAGGTTCACAGCGCTGTCTCACTAAACGTGACGTTTAACAAGAAAACAACACATTTCACACCTACCAGGAAGAAGCTTCTCTCATTGATACATACTGTGCAACATACTATTTTTATGTAAAAATGCCCTGTTATGCCAGGAAATTTTTAGTTTTAGCTTTCTATCACTTCCTGTTTGACATTTGCTTTAGGAATGTCACGCACCATTTTCAGGCGGTTGAGGGATGCTGCTGGTGGTCCTGGCCTGCTAGATTATTCAGGTATACAGTGGTGGCCAAAATTATTAGAACACTAGTATTTTCACCATCTAAAAATGGTTTTAAGTCAGTTCTTTCTATCTTTTGCTGAAGTGTGTCAGTAGGAAACAATCCAGTGACAACAGCCAGTGCTCCACACAGAGATCTCATCAACATCCTCTAGTCTGTCTGGAATGACATGAGGAAACAGAACAAACTGAGAAAGACTAAATACAGAAAAACTGTGGCATCGTCTCCAAGATGCTTCAAGAGACCTACCTGAAAAACTGTCAGAGTGCAAAAGGTGGACACAAAGGAAGTCCACTCTAGACATTCTACTAACAGTAAGTAACTTTGCAACTACATGTTAACTAGCAGTCATTAGTATCAGCAGACTGTCTGCTTAATATCTTCTAACACTTTATTTTGATTGGTCCACAACATACTGACGATGAGAAACTTTGCAAGTCGAAGGGTGAGAACCAAAAGGGCGTAAGTTACATTTTGGGTGAAATGGAGATATATAAATATATATATATTAAATTAAGTTAAATAGCACTTACGCCTTTCTAGTTCTCACCACATATATCAATTTACTTTTCTAACCCTAAACCTACCCTAACAGTCTACTCTGAGAGTTAGTTGACATGTAGGTACAGAATGTCTAAAGTGGACATATATCAAAATATAGTGTAAACCCAGGGACATAGAGAAAGAACAAGAATATCCTGATATACAGTACATATATAAAAAATAATATTTTTGATATTATGTAAACCTTCCCAAATCTAATAAACTAATAAAAAACAAACAAACTAATAAATAAAATTATACAAATATTTCTAATAACAATATGAACAACTTTGGGCATATGCAAGTCCACAAAAAAAAAGTGCAAAATGAGATCTGTACTTACATGCTGTATCTCCATCCTTGGCGCAGAGGCTGAGCAGGTTGCGTACGGTATCCATCAGGTCCTGCTGTTGTCTCTGCAGGGCAGTGCTGTTCCCGGTCGCTCGACTCAGCTGAGACTCCAGCTCCCGGATCACTGAGCTCTGCCTGCTCACCAGCGCCTGTAGACTGCTCTTCTCCTCCCGCAGGGCCTCCAACTCCTCTCTGTGCCTGTCCTCCATCTCCTGCATTTTTTCCTCCAGGAACCTGAGGACAAAATGAGGGAAAGCAATCAAAACAAGGAGAGGATGGTTACATGTAAAAAATTATGGGAAATGTAACAACCTAAGGCAAGTTCATTGAAGTATGGGTCAAATTGGGCTACATACTCATAAATCCGGGTCACAGTGTGTTGTAATAACACGTATGCCATGATATTATTGATTCAGCCAAAACATCATTGTTACAGCAATCATTGTAACTACTATAAAACCCTTTAATGAAGATGGGATCTCCTTCAAAGACATTTTTATGTATTTTTTTAAGACTGTGGTGGTCAGTTTTTGGCAGAAACCCGTTTCCATGGTAAAACATAGTCAAGGTTTACAGAAAACTTTATATTATTTATTGCAATTTTTTACGTTACAATGAAGTACTTTCTCTTCATATCTACAATTTGATTAAATTACAGTTTTATTATAATTATTATTATTTTTTAATGGTTTACTTCTAATGTCCCATGAGACAGTAACATTTGTTTTAGTCCTGATTAGCAAAGACACGCATTGAGTTAGTTTACATAGATATATCACATTGCATGTTTTGAACATGTGGCTCACAGGTACACAAAATGTCTTGGATTTGCCGTTGGCCAAAAAAGTTACGAATCCCTGGCTTCATCAAGATTTGACTTTGATGATATCGTATTTATGTTTCAGTATTCAAAGGCAGAAAAAAACGAAGGCTGCTTCATTACTGTTATAAATGTGACCAATCTCCATAATTTACACAGCATACAAACAAACACAGTTCATCTTATAGCTTTGGGCATTGGTGCCTGTCTAAAATGGATCCAAGCTTTAAATCTGCACTGTACATTCTGGAAACTTGATGCAGGCTGGGCTGGATTCACCAGCTTATTAAACCAAAATTCGATACACACAGAACTTTAAAGGAATGTAAAATAAATTTTAGACTGAAAGAGGAGAAAGTCATAATGTCAATCTATATTATAGGATGAGTAATTACATTAACTGTAACAAAAACGCTAGACATGAATGCTCACTTTTTTTTTTTAAATGGAGGGATATAAACGCTTGTGTCCTTTCAGCTGGGCTCAAAGCAGAGATATCTTTGGGAATTAAAAACCCTCGTTTTGACAGGAACAGACATGTCCCACCAGAACAATCAATACATAGAAAATTGGAACGTATTCCAAAAAGCTTTGCATTGCAAAATTCATCTTCACAGAGGACAAAGTTTAACAGCGGGTCAGGGGACATCACTCACGGCTTGGCAGGTTCTGTTGCACTGCACCGTATGGGACCGAGCTGATGTCTGAGAGCTTGTGTTGTCAGGAATTGAAAATCATTTTGTGCAATGATCTGTACTGTGGTTCTGGCATGAGAATTAGCATTTTCTTAAAATTACAAGCGAGTGAGTTTTGAACATCTGTATTGGCAGATTAAACAGCAGCACGGTGAGATGGCTTAAGCAGGGTCACTACTGTAGCTCTGAAATGTTTTCTGTGGCTCGGCTTATTGTTTCTTGTGTGCAATGTTACAAATTACAATATTTATTTTGTTCAATGCCTTTATATATATATATATATATATACACACACACACACATTTACACTTACAGTATATTATAATATATTACACATATTTTTTCATTTAGTATATTTGGTGTGTGAGGAGTTGTGTTGGAGTGGGAGGTTTACCCATTCTTGTCGTGGATCTTGTTGATTTCATTAATCTGTATCATGAGTTGTTTCTCCAGCTTGTTGGTGGATAGTGAATTCTCCAGCAGCTGAATTTCCAACCTTGATGTCTGATTTAAAACCTAAATAAAAATAACATTCCAATAAAAATACAGTAATCCTTCCGCAAAAACACAGACCTTAAAATCATTTAGTGAGTTAATACTAACTTAAGCGGCACCTCAGGAAAAGTCTTAAACAGGAGCGCTATACCGCAGTACCATACGGTAGCACTTAGAAACATTATTCTCAACCTCAACCTCTTATTTGACAAATCAGCAAAACACAACTGTGCTGCATCCCTCTGTGTCTCATTGAAGCACACAAGTCATAAAATGATTCAGCAACAAAAACATTAGCATGATACTTAAAAAGAGACTGTATGTCTAATTCAGCACTAGTGTTTTTCTTGGCTGGATTTGAGGCGTATTAAAAGGATACATAGAAAAAAAAAAAGATTGTTCGCTTAATGGAGCGTGAAATGGATCCTGGGAGAAACATACCTGTGTCTCGACATCAGTTAGCTTGCGCGTCTGCTCAGCTGTTTGTGAGAGAAGACTGGTGCCCATCTCTAACATAGCCGCTGTGTGGTTGTGAACGGCGTTCTGTTGTAGCTGCACTATTTCGGTCTTCATATTGTCTTTGACGTAGTTCTCAATCTGTGCAGACAAGCAAAAAGACAATTTTAGAAAACATGCTAGAAATTTGGACAGAGATTTGTTCTAAAAACGCTTTGATAACATTCCCATTAAGTCAATAAAATATATATTGAATGAATCAGAATGTTAATTTTTTTCTTGGTTATACAAACATTAAAGTAAACATTTCATTTCATACTTTGTCAAACACTGAAATGTTATTTTTGGATGTTCTCTGAGGGTTCTTACAGTACAGTACAGTAGCAACATTTAACAAACATTAGTTTCATGAATGATATCCTTACATTTTTAGAACATTTTAAAAAAACAAATGAAAACATTATTGAAAAAACATTTGTCCATAACTTTGAGGGCTACATTTCTGAGAATAATGTTTGCATTATAATGAATTATTGTACTTAACCATTGTTTTTGTGTATTAATCATTTCAACTGTTTAATTGTATAAGTTGGGAAAAATGTGTGACCCTATGCAATTCATGTTCTACTGTAGTGATGTATATATCGTAATGTTTTGGGTGGAGGTGAAGATTTTGGGTTGCATACAAATGAAAATCGTCCAGTATTTAAATGCGTGAGTTCTTAGTGATAATCTAAGTGGCTAATGAATAATGAGGTCAATAATAAAAAGTGGGTGGAGGGATTGAAAGAGACACTGAAGAAGGCCTTGAGTGGAAATGTTTGTGTTTTTATCCTTTTGGACATTAATGTAAAATGCATGCTATAAAGAACACTATGCTATGCGGAGTGCGGTTCATGGTCTATACAAAAGAAATTGATTAAAAAAATCAAAGATTTTCACCTTCATATTGACAAAAAAAAACCCAAAACTAAAGTAAAAAAGAAAAAAGGTGACCTCTGAAGCCTGACATAATTGACACTCCAGTGGCTGTAAAATCCATTCGGAGGTAAAACACACTTAACTTGACAACTCCAACAGTCCTAAAGACACTTTAACACCCGGAGCACATGGAGAGTTTGACAAACTTTTTAAAAGGCCAATAAAACGAAAGGAGACACCATTTCAGCACAAGGACACAGGGGTAATCAAATCCATCACAGTTATGACTTCCTTTTAAAAAAAGACACACAGTAACTCTTTAAGGAAAGGATATTTCCATGTTGGCACCATTCTAAAGGAATTTCTTATCTAAGCTTCTTCATGATGACCTGGAGCCGCTTAGTTCAGAGCAGGAACACAAACTCTCGAAGAGTCCGTCTTCAGTCTAGGTGGAAGCAGATGTAGGTCGTTTGTTCAGAGAGGAAGAGATGTAGATATCTAGCTACAGGAGACGCTTGGGTTTATCATGGAGGCTTTTATTCTAATCTTCTAGCTGGAGAGATGACAAGACCAGAACAAGCTTTAGAAACACAAAGACTACTTCTGTTGATTAAACCTCAAGAGATGACCACTGACAATGAAGTCTTTAGAAATGACATCTGGGCTCGTTACTTACCATTACTTTCCAAACCTTGTGCTTCAGCTAAAATCTATCACTGGCTAGAGTTTTCATTTTTTGGTATCCTCAACACTCACTGAAAGTGTTTTCCCTATAGTAATGTCTTTAGTCAAAAAGTAATATTTATAGTATAGATTTAAATCTGTTAACATATTTACTAACAGATAACATCGAGATGTAAAGAGTATAATTAATCATTAGTTGGCAATATGTGCAAAATGCACTTTTCTGAATATTACTAAAACGTGTTTTAATGTCACTTTTGATGAGAACTGTGTGATCTTTGAATAACAACCAACTTTAAATGCTAAACAGAGCACAATAAATATTTATTTAATTGTACGTCAGCACATAATTAAATACTGTAATTCCACCAGTTTAGTAACAGTAAGTACATAAATATAAAAATGCATTTGTAGTATACTTAGCATGAAATAAATGTATTTAAAAAAATATATGGCATATCAGTGTATTTATAAGGATAGCCTATAAGTATAATAATGACTAAGGTTAGTGATTAAATGACTTTTTTATTTATTGTTTTTGTGAAAGCTTATGAAAACATTTACACTTAATCTCATTACTAAATTACTAGGCTTTTTAATTTAGTGTTAAAAGCTGTTACAAATGAAGCGTTAGAACAGCATTTAATGTATTTTTTAAATAATATATATATATATATAAAAAAATATAACTCACATTTTATCAGCCATCACGATACAATTATCTGCTTATTATCAGAAAGAAAAATTGAAATCAGTTTATCCCTATGCAGAACTGCAAAGTACTGCATGCTTCACTCTTAAACTTGTGCAAGCTTTGAGCTGCATGTACTGCACATCAGGACACGTCAACAAGTGAAAACTATACACCCTGATGTGTGACGGAAAATATCTGGCTGCAAGACGCTTCAGCAAATCAACAGTGACAACAGAGTCGCCCACTCCATTTTGTCCACGAATCCAGCAGGCCACATTGCTCCACTTATTACATCATGAACGATCCCCAGTGAATCCACTGAAGAGAACAGACCTACAGGGAGCCAAATTTTTACAGGACTCCATGACTCGTCAGACCCCCTTGTCCCGTTCAATTGCAGTTCAAGGACCTGATTGTCACCATGCTGTGGTTTTATGGCATTTCAGTGAACAGTTTTAACATATTTATTGCTTGTTTAGTCATTCCATCAAGTTTGCTTCGTTGTGCATTAGTTCGAATCAAGAAGTGCTGTTCGGTAACAGAAAGCCAGACTCAGCAGGCACTGCAAGCCTAACGAATCTCTTGGCACAGCCAAGCACGTTTGTTTAGAAAATGGAAGTTGTGGTTGAATAAGAGAAATCAGCTGTAATTTCAACGTTTGGAGCACTCCGGCTTATGACTCTATCCAGAGATGAAGAAAAAAAAAAGAAGTTGGGATTCAGATATGAAGTCATGTTAGAATATGAAAAACAAGAAAGGAGAAACCAAGGGTGTGGAAATCTCTCGCCAACATAAAAAATGCTGGGAACACAATCAGAAACACACAATTCAACCTGTTACTGTTTTAGCCACTAAAACCTGTCATGTAGAATTAAGATCGCAGACTAATATTCCTTCTTGGCAATGATTTTAAAGCCAATGCTGTTGTTCCGATTACTTCAGTGCGTAATAGGTGATTGTGAAGCAAGTTATACAGATACAAGTGTCTCTTTACAATAAACAGCCAAATTGATTGGAAGGAATACAAAAGACCTATAACACTGCAGGAATTAGACACATTTTTAGCTGCAATTCGATCAGTAGTTTTGCCGAGACATTTGAACTATGTCTTTAAAATGACATTAAGCTTCGCAATCTGGGTCTGTGTCTTCCATTAAACTCTCTCTATGGAAAAAGTGTTTGACTCTAATCCAGTTTAAGAGGCAACAGAGGTTTGAACTCTGAAACAATGTTGGCTGAAGTTGGAGTGTGAGTTAAGTCACCTTCAGAAGGGTGTGGATGCTATTATGGTGGCCTGGAGAGACGTTAGCCTAGAGAGCCTTTGCTTTGACTTTCTGAGGGAATTTCGCTTGTGTCATGCTTAAAACTAGCGGGTGTCCTGCACAGAACAAAGGAAGGAGAATCAAGATTACACAAACAGAAACTTTGTGTAAAAATATCAGAGGAAGCAGTAAAGGGCTTTTGTGGGTGTATGGCCGTTTCCCACTTCCATTCACAAATAAACGGGACTACCCAAAGACAACAGATGAGGTATGAGGTTTTTCAATCGGCTTGAGTCATTTAAAATGTGTTGGTAATGACAAATAAAATCAAATGCAACGGTGAAAGCGGACCTTTGTTGAGACAATGAAATAAAAACACAGAGACAGAATGAGACGTGTCACCTGCACTTTGTCTCAAAGGCACATTCACACACGCAGGAGTTTGATAGAGCAGAGTGCGATCAAGTGTAGGACCCCGTCGAACCCGCTGCACCTGGGGGATTGGCTTACATCTCACAGCTGCCCACCAGCAGAGGGTCATGCCAAATGAGTCAAGGTCAGCCATATCAGCGCTCTAAAATCTGACCCGAGAGCAGTCACGTCTATATCGATATCACTATGCCGCTTAAAGCCAGCACATTTTACCGCTTGACTTGCAGATTGATTGTGTTTATTTGCAAAGTGCACTGATGTGAGAAGGTGAACGGGGCTGCTCTACTGAGTGATGTTCAAGAGGCCCAGATTTAAGAGGTCAAAATGTCCCGTTGCAGCCAAGATCCTGTTAGACTTTTATTTTGTTATTCTATTTGAAGGTGTGCTTTTAAAACATTTCACATTCTCCAAAACTGCAGCAAATATGTAAAACATTACAAAAGAATAACTAAACTTTATTAGTGCTATTTTTCACATTTTAAAAATAAAAAACAAACTATAAAATAGAATTACAGCAATAATTAATAATATATATATATGTATTGAGCCTGATATTAAGAATAATTTAGGCTTTTAATAGCTACACTAAAATATAAATTACAATAATGCCTTTAATTTTAGTTTGTAGTTTCATTCAATGTCATATATTGTATAATTTGTGTCAATTTAAAAAAATCTATTTTTATTTATCAGTGCTGTTTTCCACATTTTAAAAATAAAAACAGCAAGAATTATATATATATATATATATATATATATATATATATATACTGTATATACACACACACACACACACACTATACACATATATACATTATTTATATATATATATATATTAAAAAATAATAATTTTAAACTATTTTGCTTTGAATACTTATCTCATCAAATGAAATATCCCTGCTTCCATGCTAAAAAAAAGGAATAAATAAATAAATAAATATATGTTTAATTTAGGTCTTTCAGAAAAAGGAAACACTCCTTCCCAGAATGGTAAAAACACATATTACTCAAGCTGTGGAGGTGACAAAGGGGTTTTACCCATTTAGAGAGCCATAACACAGACTCCCACTAAAAGAGCCATTAAATCACCCTTCTGTGAGCTGAAGAAAATCACCCAACAGAAGAGAATATCTCCCTAACTGCTAGTTGTCACAGGACTGTAAACGTTTAGGGGTCTGTGAATTACAGGTCGGGTCACATGATGAACACTGAGGTCAGTGATAACGACTACGCCTGGTGCCGTGACGCCAGCCTCCGGCTCTCTTCCTGCTGCAGTGGCGCGATCAGTCCTGTTTCTGTCCAACTAGGTTTAAGGCGATTTATGAGAGTTCAAAGCACTGTTACGAGTCTGTTAATGCTAAACAATTTGCATAAATAAACAATCGACTACAATAGGCTCTTATAAAACAAACTGGACAAATAGTTCTATATTTGATAAATTGTATACTCAAGTGTCTTGCAGATGAATTTCTCTACAAAATGAGATTATTTATTTATTTTGCTGTAAAGCATTCAGTTACACACAGAGAGGGTTGGGGATAAAAATAAACAATATACAGTAATTGCAATTACAATATAATGTATCATTTTAATATGAAGAAATAAGACGTTTATACTATTTCCTAAAAAAATGAACAGCATTTATTTGACATACAAATCTTTTGTAAGATTATAAATGCATACTGCCACTTTTGATCAACTTAATGCATTTTTTTATTTCTTAAAAATTAAAACAACTTTCCAAGGTGGAGCATACATTCTCTCTAAATACTGTTATGCAAGTCAGTTCACATTATTCAGTACAGTATAAACGGACATTAGAAAGTTGTTTCAGGTATAATGACGAGGAAAATGTCCATGCATAATTTAAACAATTTTTTAAATACACAGTATTGTCCGCTGGTATGGCAAGGTAAAGATGCATCATAGCACTTGGGGTGAAGCTCAAGCTGGTCAAGTGAGGTCTCAGAGAGAAAACCCTGGGCTGAACCTGGAGTGGTACAGCAAGACCCTCTGACGCTTGTGGCTAGTGGGAAGAGTAATCGCTGTTGTGCAAATTAGCATCTATTACTACTGTATCTGTAATTAGGGTTACTCAGATTGTTATTTAAGACCAAGTTATTGCAAAGCTAAAATTTACTCAGTGAGCATGTTTGTGCTCATGGACATGACTTGCATTATATCATTCAAGATTGTTTCTTCACCAAACCACACAGGTTTTGTTTTGCGGAGGGTCTACATTATATGATCTTGTGTAACTGTTATATAATGCAGCTGAGTGTTAGACAGATGTTGTGCTGTAAAGCCGGGCACACAGTTAACCTTTACAACCTCAATCCCCAGGGCTAGTTTACAGACGTTCACTCAGTCACAAGCACTCCTTCAAGAAACTCTCTCTTTCTCTCTCTCTCTCTCCCACACACTGAAGCACACCATGTGAAACATTCACAGAGAAATATATAGCCTGTTCTCTCTTGCAATGCGAAAACCACATTCTTGCTCCTTGCAATTCAATATGATTTTCCAAAGCTCAAAGAGTCAGAAGACACCTACAGTAAATATTGAGATACTGTACACTAGTGTGCAAAAGTTTTTTTGTTTTTCCTTGAAAATTTTGTTATTTTTATTCAACAAGGTTAAAAAAGTGATAAAAAATGGCAGTTAAGACATTTACAGTGTTACTAAATATCCTATTAACAAAAGCTGTTTCATAAAATGTTCTATTCATCAAATAAATCACTGAATCAACATATTAAACTGATTTCTGAAGAATCACAAGACACTGAAAACTGGAGTAACGATGCTGAAAATTCTTATATGCCATAAATAAAAAGCAAGAATTACATCTTAAAAAATATTACATTAGAAAACTATTTAAATAACAAAAATAGTTCTCAATATTACAAATAAAAACAATAAAAGACAAAATTTAGTGAATAGTAGGGCTGTGCAATATGGACAAAATGATCATATTGCGATTTTTTTAACAAATATTGTGATTGCGATTTTAAACATTTTACAATGAAATAACATAGTATTAAGTTTAATAAACAAAACTGTAGTAAAATTGTCAAAAAAACAGACAACATAAAATAAATTAAGATTAATTAACCTCAACTCTAGTTAATAACATACAGTAATACTAACTTGCCTGGTAAAATAAACTGTAATAAATTGTCTTAAAAACAGACATGAAATAAATTAAGATTAACTAACCTCAATTCCAGTTATAACAATAAATAAAAACAAAAAACAGATTGCTCTCTTAAAGGTTTTTTGCAAGAAAAACCAGCATGTCAGCCATTTCTACATTAATATAGTGGACCGTTAAACTCATGTACGACTCCATCATTTTCTGCTGGACCACATACTGTATCTGTGGTCGTCTTTACTGACGATGTGCGCAGGCATCATATCTGATCATCTATGATAGGTAATTGCGTTAGTAATTTCTTTCTGAATAAAACATTTCTGAAAATAAATTAATAGATAAAATTGCAGCCTTATGCGAAATTGCATGTGCTTAAATTGCGATTACGATTAATTGCACAGCCCTAGTGAATAGTTAAATTGCATCTGTTTCTCACACAAAAATATCAAATGAACATAAAAAGACTTGAAATATTGTGCATGAGCGGCATGAAACACTTGTATAATGCTTTTATGGTACATTTGTTGTCTTTTTGGGGCCTGTCCCAAATCACACTCATTGTACGTATATGGAAAAGCAGCCTGAACATTCTTTAAAACTTTCATTCAGCGTAATACAAAAAAAGAAAGTCATATGAGTGTGCAACAACATCACCTTTTTAATATGGAATGATTCTAAGCTCAGTTCATCATTGGAAAATGTGACCACCATCAAACAATGAGAACAAACCAATCAATTTGGATCTACATTCAACTAATCATTTCACTAAATGATATTTATCTGCATAGTTTGAAAGCTACAGTTTATATACGCAATGTAAATCTAAACCAACCATCTCTCAAAACAATTTAAAGCAGTGCCCGGGTGCCATGGCACAGTCAGCCATGCTGTAATTTCAGTTTGTCAGCGGCAGTAAAACATAACATTTTGAGAACTGGCATACTCCCAGCTGGAGTTGTTTTCTATTACAAATCCCTGAGATATTTTGGGGTATATTTGGGTCCCGCGTTGCAGAGCTCCGGCCAGGCTCGATATTTCAATTCCAATAAAAAAGCTCTCGTTTTAATGCGTGATTGTGGAAATCTTTGATTGTTACGTAATAGGCTACTAATTTCCGTGTCAGATGGGGTTTGAAACTTTAGATAGAAATCTAAAATATAATATGCTTGTTTTAAAACAATGCAGAGGTTATATTAAGTCTGCGGAGGGTATTAAGCTGCAAAATATGTAAGCAAAATCCAACAAGAAGTAAATGTATACACCAATTGGATGCACAGAAACACAATATCAAAACAAAATCAACACGGGTCAAAGCAGCCATTACCATCTAAACATACGACTTAAAATAAAAA
This sequence comes from Enteromius radiatus, assembly GCA_032357445.1. Taxonomy (NCBI): domain Eukaryota; kingdom Metazoa; phylum Chordata; class Actinopteri; order Cypriniformes; family Cyprinidae; genus Enteromius; species Enteromius radiatus. The sequence continues at coordinate 11,868,125 of JAUCMS010000038.1, forward strand.
TACAAATCAGACTTCACAGAAACTAAATAAGGTTTAGGAAAATATGACTATGTGTCTCAATGCTTTTGTATGCACACAGACACACGTACGTTGTTCATATATTATCATTATTATTTTTTCACATAATTATTAATACACAGACACAAAAAGCTAATAAATATGCATGCACAAACCACAAATGTCTCATAATATTAGCAGTGATCACAGAAGACGAGTTCATCCGATGCTAATGCATTAAAATGGATTGATATATTCAAGATTACTTTGCTTACTAAAACACAGCATGAACAAACAATGATGCCAAGAGGGCTGGTAACTCTATCTGCACAAAGTCATTGCCAGCTGAGGTTTTGTAGGGAGGATGGATCTCCTACTAGCACTAGCTCAACTTTAAACACTGAAGCAACTCATAAATCCATAATATCTTAATCATTGATCACCTTTTGGAAAGCATAAGCCCTGTGTTCTTTCAACTTATTCATTTTCATCTGTCCAGACACCAAAGGCCATTGTAATTGATACGTTCTGTTCTATTAATACCACAAACACAGAATAAGAGCCCATCTGATGAGAGCGCCGATGTGGTGCACCAAACCCAGTACAGCACTGGAGGTTAACGAAAGCAAAAAGGAATTAATTTTCGATATCCTGTCTTAAAAACATCAAGTTACATGTGGGATAGAAAGAAGATGGGAAGGCTGTTTGCTTTGACTCAGTGAGAGACGAGAAGAAAGCTTCCAAGAGAAATGTTTGCTTTTGTCTTTTTTGATTTTGGTAGCGTCAAGAGTACATGTGCTTGTTTTTATTGTCAATAAACTGTAAATGGATTTTAAGTGTCTGTCTAGACGAGCTGTAGAAGTCTTAATTTTTTATAAAGTGATTAATTATAAAAGGGCCCAATATAGTGTAAACACAAAGGTGTTTCATCAAAGAAAAACACTTTTATGTTCATGGGGTTGATTTTATCATTTTATATTTTGTTTATACTTTTTAAATATATATTGTTTTATATTTTGTTTTTCCTTTGAAAATGTCATTATGGATGTTTAAACAAATAAAAAATATTTAATGTGATGTGAAGTGTGTGTGTGTATATACACAGACACACTGTATACATGTTTCAATTAAATTTAATAAACATAAAAGGAACACTCCACTTTTTTAGGAAATAGGCTCATTTTCCAACATCCCTAGAGTAATACAGATGTGTTTTACCGTTTTTGAATCCATTCAGCCGATCG
>JAUCMS010000038.1:11933993-11946641 GCA_032357445.1 Enteromius radiatus
GTACAACTTTTACACAGTGGAAAACCAAACAGAGCCGAGCCGAGGCGAGCTGGTACTGTGTAGTGGAAAAGCGCCAAATATCCTGGTTTTACAGTATAAATTTAAACTGTTTTGAATTAAATGCAGCCTTGTTGAGCATAAGTGGAAAAGAAAAGAAAAGAAAATATATATATATATATATATATATATATTAAATGTCTCTATGGTAGTGTAGATTTTTTTTTTTAAGCCCACCATATGCGATTGCACTGGTTATTCATTCCTTATCACCAGCCTGTGCATTTGCTTTTAGCTCAAATAATGTAAGCAACTAATTTACAGTCACTCTAGGTTTCTTCGCTGCTAACCATAAAAGCCTCAATAAGGACTATTTAATATTAGTTATTAAGACACAGCAGGAGCTCTGATGGTAGGGTAATGATTGCTGGAAATGCAATCAGATTAATAACAAAACACTCAACACACTGGATCTACTATCAGGGCCTGATGGCCCACAGTACTATATATCATCATTTGTGAGGTCTCAAGCATTGTACAATCCAGCTGTTTGTGCAATGACAGCTGAAGTCATATGAAATGTCTTCCAAAACAGAAAGCACATGATTTTTCTTTCCTTCCAAGAGACTAAATACATTAACATGGATTTGGCTTTGTGACAGAGTCTAGGAACCCTTGCTTCCTCTTAATGCTCCCTTAAAATACATCTGCCTCTAATTACCTACTGGCTTGAGTGGTCTTGAGCTTTAAACGTTGGGATGGTCAACTTGCTTTTAGTGTAATTCTCAGTCTACCTTTGTATGTAAATATAGTACAGATAAATTAAAGGCAGCAGCTATGTGTACTAAGTGTAAATAGCGCTAAAGGCATTTGCATTAAATGTAAAGTAGCAATTTATTTTATTTAGGCTACACTAAGTGAAAATAGCAGCATTTTTTTGTGATATGCTATTTATATTAAATGCAAATAGCTATAAGTTATATTTACAATATGTTAAAACTTCTGCTATTTATACCCTATACTGCTTAGTGGCGATTATTTGCACCTCAGTAATGTTATAAAACAGTATGCAATAACTTATTGAGTGAAAATGTAATTTGAATTCAAATTAATAAATGGATGCCACCTGGGTTGGGATTTCCTTCATTTTTATTGAAAATAAATGTTTTTTGAAATTTGAAAAGGGAGAAAAAAAGTTTGTCAATTGCATCAAAATGGGTGTAACGCACATTTTACCAGCTGTGCAAATTTGTAACTATACCATAATTATATGTTACTGGGCAGAGTAAACAGCCTATGCCAACAAGGCAGGGCTATTTGCACTTAGTCTAAATCGATACTCCGTAAATGGGCAAATGTTATAACAAGAATGAGTACGAAAAACTAATTCAAAATGTTAGCACAAAACACATCACACTTCTGCTTGTTTTTTACCTTTGTCTCAGGTTACAGAATATAGCCAAAAGTCAAAAGAATTCAGACATTATTTCTCACTTTATTTCTTTAGACGTCAGGAAATTTGAAAAGAGTTATTTCCACTATAAAACATCATTACCAGTGGTGCTAAAACCAGTTTTAAAGTTGATGGGTAATTTGCAACATGATCAAAAAAGGCAAAACTCGTGAATATTACTTGACAGAGAACAGGCTATTCCAAGTTTTTATTTGGTAGATTCCTATTAAATAGATAATCCATGGATCTCCAAGTTGTCAAAATGGCAATGTCCACTAACAAACAAAATACTGAAAATAATAAAGAAATTAAATAATCTACAAAATGTTAAAAGAAAAAAAATAACATTTTAGGGTGGAGTATCCCTTTAATGGCACACTTGTTGCTTCTTTCTTTAATGCAAGTTTGTTTTTCATAGTGATTTATGCCACTTTTGTTCTTTGGTACTCCAAATATATCATGAGCTAAAACTCTAGCAGCTCGCAGCTTTTATTAGAAACATGCGATAAAGCCACAGACCACCTGGACTCCTTTGCAATGTTTTCAAGAGACACTGTTAGTGAAAAATACAACTTCTACAGAACCAAAACAACTGTGTGTACCGCTTAATCTACAAAGTCAAAATCTATAAACATGTTTTACACTCCACTTGCTATTGTGTCTGTGCACCTTCTATTGCACCAAACCTGGCCACGTGAAGCACTAAGAATTAATCGTCCACCATTTTTATCTCCGTGTCCAATCTCAACGGGTTTCCTTTTGTTTTCATCGCAAACAACAGAAGTGGTAAAATATAGTCAATAAAACCCCAGCAGGCTGATGTGGGAACAGTTCAGACAGATTTATAGACTGACACATCACACAAACTAACCAATAGATTTACGGTTTTGTTCCTCGTCTTTTAGCATGGGACACCCACAAGACCTATGGCTATTTCTATTAGGCTTAATAGAAGCTACATTTATGAGCCTAAATGAGTCCGTCAGGTGCCCTAAGCGCACAAAGCCAAAACATACCGCAGGAATGTTAAATGCTGATTTAGGGTGGGTTTTGCTGGGGTGGAAAGAGAGAGGCGCACTGTTTGACTGACTGTCTGTCGGCATGCGCTCACAAATGTTCCAAATTCCTTGTGGGCAGTTAATGACCAACAACATAAACTCCGCTGGAGTTGCTCTGTAGCTCCAAAAATGTCTCAGTTGCGCCTTCGCTGCAGGAGACGATTCATGGGTTGCTGCTGGCCTTTATTCACTGTGTAAACTGTGCAACTCTCCACAGAAACCTTCTCACAAACTAAGCCTATAATGATGACCATCTTAACTTTAACCACGGTGATCCAGACGTTTTTAACTATACTTAGTCGTGTCGAAAAATTAGGCCTTCCTTAATACAGGGATGATTGGGCAGTTCATATGTTTTTACACGTGCCTCACTGTAAATAGTGCCTCGTTCGCATAAAGTCATCAGCCTCACCGCTTGTGGCCTTCCGATTGTAGCTTTTATACAGTATGGTAATGGCTAAACAGACAAATGACAGTGATTATCTGGGGCTAGGCTGGGGCCTTGGCTCCCCACTGTATAATTAGACCTTAGCTCAACTTGTTTTTTGACATTCTACTGGAACTAGATGGTAGACGGGTACACGGCGGCCAAAGAAAACGTCCACTGTCTAATTTAGGGGCAATCCGAGCCGCTAATGGCAGCTTCTATGCTGGGACTTTTCAGAGAACAATTTTTCTTGACATTTCAAGTGTATATGTCTATGTATTTTCCTCTTTTGTCCTTAAAAAAGCTGAGCCTACGTGGTGAGGCCCAGTAACCTCAACCGCAATGACATGGCTGGCCTAAAGGAAGCTGAAGTCATTGCACTGAGTTGTGAAAGATTGGATACCTATCTCATTACTCACTCTGAAAAGAAAGAGAACTTAAACACGGCTGTGGAAAAAAAAAAACATAAGGAAAGAAGTGCATAAAGATCTGTTTACATAGTAAAAGGATATTTGCACAGCACAATTTGTACACCTGTTGAAATGGAATGTGTGCCTGAATATGCACTTTTCATCAAGCTTTCAGCAGCATAAATAAAGTCTCCGTAATCCACCTCCTCTCCTATCATCATAGCCCTGGCCCTTCTACTACGGAGTACAGTAGTGTTGACAAGGTATAATGAGGCCAGCAGCCCCTCATTACACTCTTTAAGTACACCGTGACCTCTTTATATACACACACCTTTATCATTTGTAAAATAAAAAGACAACTATACAAGCTTCAAATAGAAGCCTGTCACGTGGTACATCTGTCACTGGTCCAAGTCGTAACTCTCAGAACGCTCCGAGTTCACAGGTTGAATTTATGAATGTGAAATGATGCCTGAAATGTTAATGAATCACACTCTTCTATTCTTTTCATTGAATCACGGTCGTCGTGATTTTGCCAAGTAAAGCTGCCTTCACGTCATGCCGTAATTCCGATATGACAACACGTGACATTCTACTCTTATCTAAATTATGTGTTTCTATATGGCAACAATTTCTACGGCAAAGCCCTCACGTGCTCCTGAATTCATAATTACAACCTGTGAACTCGGAGCGTTCTGACTGATCACGTGACTGCCGCCAGGTTCATTTTGGCGCTACTTAGGCGCTTCCTTTGAGTCCGCCAATATGGAATGCTATGAGTAAAATGTCACGTGTTATAATCTCAGAATTATAGTAATTACGAGACTGTGTGAATGTAGCAAGACAAGATCCTGGATCTTTTTTGGGCAGATTTAAAGCTACTAAATTAATCTATTTTTTAATCAGAGAATAAAAAGGCATCTTTACAAGGAAGGCCTATTCGACTTTTGTTCTTCAGATTTTTGTATCTGTTCTGATAAATTAAGTAAAGAAAAAAAACGATCAGGTCTATCAAGTTTATAAGTGCATTTTTTGCTACTTATATGAAGAACCATTTTGAGGATGCATGTTGAATGCATTCTAATTTCCACCCTACAGGAAGTCAATGGGAACCAGCAACCAAAAATTAGTTATAATTCATCAGAATATCTTACAGATACATATTTTGGAACAACTTGAGGTTGAGTAAATGATGACTAATTAAATTTTTGAATGAACCATTACTTCAATACAGTAAGCGGTTCTAACTAAACTTTGACCCGAGTTTCCAGCCTAATCGGACCCCACATAATTCTCTTACCCAGGAGTAAACAGATCCACACAGATATGATTTAGCCACATATGAAGTATTTCATAACCATAACTACCTATTTGTGCAGTTCTTTCCATTTGTTTCCATTTATTTACCCATTTTGAAATCATACATTTATTACCTATGATCTAATATTAAACTGATAAACTGAATTATTTAATGCTGGCATCTGTATCGCCATTTAAAACTGCTATTTTTCCACAAAACAATGCAAAAAAATGCAATGCAATTCCATCTCTGTCTGCCCACGGCTTAAGATTCCCCCTTTTGCAGAAATGGAAAAAGTAACAAGTAATAAAAATACAATTAAAGTGAAACAAAATGATTAATCATTTCAAAGAGTGAGAGTGGCATTTCCAGCCAGTTTTCTGCTTGAGCAAGAAAGGGCTATGATTCACCGCTTCAGCAGAATCCTGTCTGGATCTTCTGTCCAAAATACAGCCAAATACAACCGAGGGGTGAATTGATTTGTTTGTTGCTAGTTTTTGACCCATTACGTCTGGTGCTTTGTCTCTTCAAACACCTGCTTCTTACGGGACATTAGTCTTGTTCGGGGGGGGATTTGCTCACTTTTCTGACTGATCTAGCGCATCTCATCCATCTTTTGTTGCGAGAAATTATCTGGCAAAACACATAGAATGGCCCCTGGAATAGAAAAAGATACAACTGACAAAAGAATGATGCAGTTTAGTTTCAGTCAACTGCGTTGTGACATTGTTTGGAGCATCTAGAGATGAAATGTTTTGCAGTCACCACAGTGAAGTAACTTGAGGTCAGGTCTGATATTCAAATGATATTGCTTTCAAACAGCAGGGTTAGGAAAAACATGCATTTAGCTGTTTGTGAACCGTTGTTTGGATTCCTTTTAAAATGTGTTTGAAAAGCACTGGCCTTCCGAAATATACCTCCTACCTTGCTCTAAAAGCAGGTCTGCAGTTTAGTCTTTGTTAACCTTCAGTACAGTAAACACTGCCTTTACACAAAGACTTTTGTAAGTACATTAACAAAAGGTCGGTCCTTGAACTTTGAGGTAGCCCAATGTTGTTTTGTGTAAATTCAGTTAGCTCAGAGTAATGTGCAGAAGAGCTTCTTGGCCGTTGTGGTCCTCAGAGGTACATTTGTGCAATTTAGAGTAATGGTTTCACTTGCTATACGTTAAAAAGAGAAGAATAAGCTTTTTAATAGTGCTTGTCAGTAATCATGAAGTGGCCTCCACGGTGTGCTGCGTGTAATATAGCCACTAAGCGGAAGCCTTCGGTAATAGTCTAAGGTAGTTCAATCTCTCCTGCGACTTCATAGGTTTTAAATTACTTTGGGACTTCAATTAGTCTTTTTCAGAGTGAGTCACTTTCAAACTTTCTTGCACTTAAAAGCCATAGGAATGAGCAAACATCCCTCAGCTTTTGGTAGCACGAACAAACAACATTCTCAACTTTCATAACACTGGATTACTTTAAAGTATAGCTACTTTCCAAACCCAAAATGAATGGAAACCTTTTAAGTGGCGCAGTCTTTCATGGTAATGTATTTCAATAAAAGGAGAGAAAATAGAAAGCTAATGAACCCTCTAGAAGGTATTGTTCCTCACTCCGCACAGAGTAACTTTGGGAGGAGGCAACATGATGCTACTGTATACACAAGAGACGTTTCCAAGGTCTTATTTCAATATAGTCTGTTCGTGTTGTATAACTGGTGTGAAAAGCAACTCACCTTTGGAATGTACTTTTGATCCCCCACAGAAAAAGAATGTTACTTGACACCAGAAGAGGTTGTCGCATTCAATATTTCATGTGCCATATTCTTGTTTTGAGATCCAAATATATACTGGTATAAAAAGGAAAGATATAGGGTTCCCACAACCTCTTACCCCTTAATTGGTAACACTTTATAATAACTACACGCTATGAATCATTAGTTAAGCATTAGTAAATAGTTGGTCCATCCTTTATAAAGCATTAAGTTCCAGCATTAATAGTCATTAGTAAGCAGTTCATAAATACAGCTATAAATGCCTTGTTCTTGATTTATAAGCATATCTAAATGGAGATTTAAAGGCTCAGTTATCTTCCTAACAGAGAAAATAAACAAACACAACACAGAGGGATACCGAACTATTCATTTCAAGATGCAAAACAATATGAAACTGTACAACTGTACAAAATGTATATTATTTTTCTATGAAATTGAAGGTTTGTTCAAGTTGTACGATTCAATTTTTTACATCTTGAAAAAAATTTATTTCTGTGTTCTGTATCCCTCTGTGTTGTGTTTAACACTTCTGTTTGGAAGATAAATTAGCCTTTATACACACTGAGCAACTATTGTCATGTGCCTAAATAATATGATTTATTGATGTAAATTTATATAATTTATTAATCATTTACTTTGATTTTCTAAATAATCTTATTAAACACTGACAACTCCTAAATAATTGGTTTGTAAATAACATAATAATTAGAAAAATTATAAACTGATCATTAATAAAGTATGAAAATACAATTATTAAACATTATATATATGCTCAAGAACAAGGCTTTCATAGATGCACTTGTAAACTGTTAATAAATGTTGTAACAATGGTTTATAAAGGATGAAATGAGTATTTACTAATGCTTAACTAATCTTTAATAGTGTGTAGTTATTATAAAGTGTTACTAATTAATTTTTATGGCTTTTTCATATTTCGGTAAATTAATCATGCTCATTAATCATGTCATTTTTAATATTATCTGATAAGGAGAACTTCTAACTAAATAAGAAAATAATAAAAGAATATATTAGTGCCGTCAACCGATTAATCAAATCCAAAATAAAATAAAAAAAATGTGTTTACATAATATGCATATATACTGTTATGTACATATATATATACACACACACACGCACACACACACACACACACACATTTTTTGGTTTCCCCATAATTCAAAAGGCTTAAAAAGCAAAAATACTAAATGGTGTTTTTTGGATATCTAAAAATGCACATAGTTTCCTGGATTAGGTGTAGGGTCAGTGTAACAATACCTCATACAGTTTGTGCAGTATAAAAACCATTACACCTATGGAGAGCTTTTACTGGTTTCCATGACTCTTCCAGGTATGTTAACATTCCCTGATATTGTACTGTGGAAAGCCTCTTGATGATTTTTACCCACATACTGTTATACTGGAGCTGAAATTTTTAACAAGAACATTGTCCTTTGAGAAAGTAAATAATTACCATTTTAATAGTTTAGCATAATTAACAAATGATTACAAAAAATGTTATATCTGAAAGTTCTAACAGAGTTTTGGAAGTAAGAGCAATTAAAAAAAGAAGAAAAAAAAAACTGACCACATCACAGCAACTGAACTAAGAGTCTGAAATGCAAAACGCAAATCCCGTGGTGATTTTTCACATGCCTTCAATTACGCTTCAAATTGCAGAAAGGAAACAGTTGATTAGGAGCATTACTCCAGAATGACTGCAGTTAGCAAACGGTATGTTAACTTTGTGTTTCTATAGCAATGACAGCCGACAACTGTGGAGCATGTGAATGTGACTTTGAGTCAGTCCTCCACCATCTAATTTAAAAGGCAAATTAAAAGTGCTGATATTATCTGATGTAGTAAATGTCAGAATTCTGGCTGTGACTCAGTAAATTCATTTTTGGAGGACAGGCGACTTAAATATTTCATGAATAAACATTAGCAAATTTGCAATGAGAGAGAGTCTCAATTGCTCATCTTTAAATTGGCTGGCGTACATGACAGACTGAACGGATATGAACTTTGAAATAATGCACTTTGAGGTTTTATGTAATGAAGCTCAGATGTTCTCACACAAAAATGACAAAAATAAACATATGCTGTCACCAATAATGTGTACAGATTCATTTACAAAATGTAAAGGGCCCACATGGAATCTGCGCTCTCCAGAAGTGCCACAGATTTCCAGAAAATTGCAACGCCTGCCATTTACAAAATGTTACAATTCTTTACACGTTTGCCTATATTACATAATTTGCATAACAATGCTTTCAACCATTAATAATATCTCATGTTTAAATCCAGTTCCGATGCATTCCATGGATTTTTCTCCTCAAATCAGCAAATGGAAAAGTCCATCTGGGCCTAGCTATAATCTAATTCTCAATTACATAACTATACTTGTAAAAAAATACTTGCCAAATAAGATGATAGAAGTCTGGTACTGAAGTAAAACGTTTTTGAAATATAGTTTTTACAGCCTTTTCATTCTGAAAGGCTTGTTGCTGCTTAAAGTCACTCATATTTATGTTTTGAGTGCAACAATGAAGCAATTAAAAAGGCCTGACAGCTTGATTAATTCATTGATCTGACTATCAAGAGTCTCTGGGAAACTGAGAGAGGATGTGTGTGTGAGAGAGAGAGAGAGAGAGAGAGAGAGATGGGGGGGGGGGGGGGGTGTGTAATGTGGACGGTGGATGTCATGTTGTCCCTATGGGAATGCGCTGTCTTTTGCCCTGTGTGAGAACTCGACGAGAACAGCTAGTTAATGAGTGTCACAATGTTAAAATGTCATCTGTGTGCTATCTGATAATGAGGCCTGTCACATTGTTGGTGCTTGTATCCGGTCTGTCTGTGTGTGTATGTGTTAGAAAGGGACTGACTGCAACAAAGGGGACACATGCATGGTACATTGCGTCTTTATTTGATCTTGCATGCACCAATGACTTTATAATAACCTGCATCTTTCATTTCTCCATATAAATGATGTCAGGGGTTTAGATCCCATATCACCATATTGCAGATAGACAGACAATTTTGTTAAAGTGAAAGTGAGAGAGAAACAGAAACATGGAGTTCATTCAAAACCAATAGGAACAGGGGGATTTTGCTTAAAGGGGCAGTGCTAAGCAATTTCTTTTCTAAATCATAAAAGCAAGCACATCGAGGATGTTTATCAGTCATGAAACTTCAGTGTGTGTTGAATTTTGTTTCCTGGCAGTTATCACTGCTAGCCACATGCTTTCGTCAATAACTACATCCATTTAAGTTGCATGACCTTTTAAAGAGAGAGTGCCGCTCAGGAAAACTGCTCGGGACTGTATTACCTAAAAGAACAAATTTCCTATAATCTGATATGCTGGTCTTTTTATGAGCTGAAGAGGTACAGTAGTGCTAATGTAAGATACAATTACGAAACAAGCTAACAAGCTCCTATAATCATCCAAAACACAGAAAAAAAAATGTATTAAAAAAAAAATAAAATTATATATATATATATATATATATATATATATATATATATAATCGTATCATATGCACACCAAACACATGCATGTCATTAAGTATATACAAATATTGTTTTTCGTATAAATACCATGAGCTGTAGTTTTTTATTTGGTGTATTATTTATACACATTTTTTTATGAGACTAGGCTGATATAATAAAATGAAAACATTTATTATGATCCTGAAAAAGTGTTTCATGCTTTTCACAAAAAAGTTTTATACATATTATAATTATTATTATATTAAGCAACAGCACAACTATCAAAACTGAACTGTTTATTGAGCACCAGATCAGCTTATTAGAAGGATTTCCAAAATAAATAATGTGACACTGAAGACTGGAGTAATGGCTGCTGCACATTCAGTGCAAGGTAGTGTCTGGAACTTGGTCAGAATAAGCTTCAGCATTTTTTTTTTTTTTTTTGGTTGTCTAGTCAAAGAGGTTAAATTTATACTGACCTCTTGGAAAACTAAATAAAATGATATACCTTCATTTAATTACAAAATTTGTTTTATGCAGTTTATTTCATTTTCAATTAATGTTCACAGGAAAAGACTGTTGCATTTAACCACCAAAGTCTTGATTAATGAAGTCGTTTATTGATTTGAACAGCTTTGTCTTTAAGATGTGGAAAACCACTCATTCTAAAAGACGATTAGCAGATGGAAAATAAAAGAAATGGAGTGCCCTTTCAGAGACCCAGAAATCATAAAAAAACTGAAGAATCTTTGTAAAGGTGTCACATTCTGAATTACAAACAGATGCATCAAACAAAGAATAAAAAGTACAGAGAGAGTTGCTTTTACACATCCTTTACATCTAAGACAGGCGATGCATTGTTTTTGAAGGACATGCTATTCATTTAGCATAATGACAACTGCTAAATTTACAGGCTTGTATTAGATCATTTGAATTAAAGGGATTTAAAACCTGGAAAAGATTTCTCAAAGAATAGGGTTAGTTTGGCTTTTGTGTAAGACCTTATACAGACTCCAACCACGCCAAGACAAACAGACCAACTTGTACTAGTTGCAACCAGCATATCTACATTTCCAAACGCCACTATCTTGATCTGCTATAAGCTTCTTTAACCAGCGTCCACCCACATGCACTCTACTGTTAGATCAAACTTCAGGGAAAGGGCATAACATTTACCGAAACCTCAGAGCTCAGGGTACTTCCAGGGATGAAAAATAAAGAGAGCTGGGTAGCAGAAACACAGAATATTTTGAGGTGGGGGGATATTTAGCATGAATTTGTCTGGCAGCACAGCAGCCATTAAATCATTGGCAGTCTCTATGCTTAGAGTTTGCTTTATTGGGCTTCTGATAAAAGTAGGGGAATACCAAACAGGAGAAATGAACCCATTATAATGGGCGAACGAGTGCTTAAATGTAGTGGGAGACATGTTTAACTGAAATATGCCTGTCTCCTTGACAACCCAGCTAAAGGCAAAGAGACTTCTCGTCAAGTACAAATATCAGACTTGGAGACTTCTGTTATTCAAGCAAAAGGGGAATTAGTCGCCAGCATTGTTTGACTTGCTGGAGCTGGCCCATATGGTAGGGCAATGTATCAACAAGGCATCAGATCTTAACTGCAGAAACAACATGTCTGAGGCACTGTAAAAAGCCAAAATACAGCTTGATCAGGAATGTCTGGCTTTTCCCAGTAGTTAAGATAGAAGTCATATTCTACTACCATTTAACTACTAATGTTTTATTTTCCAGAACTGTCACAAATAAAACAAACAAGTTATAATCTACAAATATATGATTTGACATGCCATTCAAAAATTTGAGTCAGTACGGTTTTTGTTGTTGTTGTTGTTTTTGTGAAATTCATTTTGGGTTTAGCAAGGACATCAAAAGTGGCAGTATATACTTACCAGATATAAATTTACCTGCATTACTTACCTCGTTGTTTGAATTCCTGCTGTTATCTTCCTAGTGTGTAAACCTGAGTTCACCCAAGTTCACCCAAGTTCCGTGTTTGCTGCATTACAGAGCCTGACAGAAGCTAAGCCCATAAATGATAAACATCCCCATGGATACTGCACTCCTCCAGACCCACACCCAAGACGGCTGTCCTATAGACGAGTATGTGGAAGAGTTCCTTGAGTCTGCTCACTGTGTTTCCTGGACTGAGAGAACCTTGAGAATTCTGTGTTGGCTGGAACTGTCAACTACATTCCGACACCAGTTACCCAGTCTTATACACTAGGAAGCAAGATTTACAACCCAGCACTGCTGTCTGTCAGACTGCCAAGAAAAACCCTGCCACTCCTGCAGTCACGGCCAGGAGGACTGATCCTGATCCCAAATAGTCCAGTCCACCCATCTCAACCAGGAGTGCCTGTCCCGATCCCTGAAAGTCCAGTCTGCCCATCTTGGCCAGCAGTGCCAATCCCGATCCCTGAAAGTCCAGTCTGCCTGTCTCGGCCAGGAGTGCCGTTCCCGATCCCTGAAAGTCCAGTCTGCCCGTTTCGCCCAAGAGTGCCGATCCAGTCCCCCGCAGATTCCGATCCGCAGTCACGGCCAGGAGGCCCGATCCTGATCCCTGAAAACACAGTTTGCCTGTCATGCCCAGGAGAGCTGATCCAGTTCCTCGCGGACTCCGTTTCGCTGTCACAGCCAGGAGAGCTGATCCAGTTCTCCGCAGATTCCGATCCGCAGTCATGGCCAGGAGTGCCGATCCAGTTCCTTGTGGATTCCGTTCTGCAGTCTCGGCTAGG
>JAUCMS010000038.1:11969733-11981854 GCA_032357445.1 Enteromius radiatus
AAAACTATCTTTGAGAAATTTTAAAACAAACTATATTACAAACTTTCCATTAAGACCCTAAAGAATCATATTAGCTTTTGGAAAATTGGCCTTGTATGGCCCCTTTAAAGAAAATGTTAAAAATATATTTTGCTTATCAAAGCTGGATTTATATAATTAAAACATTTTAGCATTTTTTTTATACTAATTAAAAATGTGTCTCAGTTTATGTAACTTATGTCACAATAAAAAAAGTTTCAAATGCATAAAAGGTGGAAAACATGTAGGCTACTGTTTATTACTATTGATTGAAGTTTATTCATAATGTATTATCTAATGTCAACATGATGTAAAAATGTATACGTAGAAATTAGCATTTACCAGGAATTGTGCAATAATCATGCATAATGTGTTAGCTTCCTGAGGAAAATATCTGCTACTTTTCTAAGCAAGAGGAGAAATAACTTGCATTCAAGTCTGAACCTAAGCCCTGTGGAGTGACCAAAATACCAGGTTCTTTTGACTTAGTGCTTAGCAACATGCTAATAACCAGTCAGAAGGCTCTACAGCCACAGAGCAACACCCCGACAACCAACTTAACATTGTGCTAGTGAGTTTTACATGCAAACAACAGTCCCATTTCCTTCAGAAAAATCTAGTTTGTCATTAGTTGGGTTGTTGTTAAGTGGTTTGGGATTAATTGTGATGTCTAACTCCTTTGCCAGGACATTTTACCCCACAGAACCGGAATAGAAAAGGTCAAGCATTGCACGCTAACTGTCCAGCCTCTGTCTCCATGAGCTATATTTAGAAGTTAACTCGGGGCCACGGTGAGGTCATGACCCGCCAGAGCTGAGGGAAGGCAGTACTTACATCCCGCCTTGTGTTTACCCCTATACTGAGTATTATGTTGGTTTGAAGGGTCATATCAAGTTACTGCCAAACGCTCATTTATCACAGAGCCATGATAAACAGCAGACACCATTTGTCAAATACAATACTGGACCTCAAACAATTTCCTGAGACACAGGAGGGCGAATGCTGGGTGAACTTCCTTCCTCAGCATATCATGTGTCACTCACTCTGTTTAAAAATAAATGATTAAATGTATGACACAGACACCTATGACAGAATATATTGGGAAATATGTGATGTGCACAATCATTTTGAGTGTTGGTTTTGAAAGCCAGAAGCATGTTGTGTTTTAAACACTGAATGAAGAAGTGATTTATTGTTTTTTTCTGAAATGTGGTCCAGATAAATATAATAGTGGCTTTCATTAAAACTTTTTTTTTTCTGCTATAGCAACAGTTCACACATGCTCACATTTTATTGTATTTTGTACTGTCCTCTGATGTCCACACAATTCGATCAATATTTTTTACAAACAGGTAGTGATGTAGAAGCAGGTGTGGCGGTCTATAGCCACACTATTACGTCAAAGTGGCTACAATGTAAGCTGTTTTTAGACTAAGGAGGAAGTTTTGAGTTCTGAACCAGAATGTTTTTATAGTACAATTACCTCTTATATCAAAAGATCAAGGGAATTTAGATTTCTCAGTTAACGACTCCTTTAAAAAGCATAATTTATTCTTTTAATTTTTAGAAATAAAATTGATTTGAAATCTGTGACTTATGAAAAATATTAAACACTCAAAATTCCATTTATTTACTTATAATCAAATGTCTCTGTTCTCGCTCGACTGAGAATGATGTCACACAGTCAGCCCTGTAAATACATAGTAGGCTAATATTTGTTGTACTTTGGGAACGATGGTTGTGTAAGAGCCTACATTCCTAAAGTCTGAGGTGTTAGAAAGGGTAAAGTTAATCTTTTATTGGGCTCACGGCTCTGGGCTGTCTCAAAAATACCCTACAAGCCAGACTGCTTTGACTTTTATGAAGGAGGGATGAATGGCTCAGGTCTCACAACGTAAACACAGACTTCCCTGAGCTGCCGAGAGACTGTAATGTTTACATGTAACAAGTCAGCCCTACTTCTGTGAGGCTGAGACTTTAATTCATCATTGAACCTCACATCATAAGACATCCAAGAACAGCCTAATCCTTGTTCATAGAGAGCCATGGGGACTATGGTAAGAATGGGCGGCAATTATAGACATTAGAGGATTCTCCAGTGCTTTATAAGAAGAAGAAGAAAAAAAAAAAAAGTCTTTCTGGCATGGTAATATGTTTTCTTCCATTTTATAGGATAATGGACAGATTTACACACTTGCTTTTTGTCCCAATGCTCAGTGCAGCATGACCTGACAAAATGAATTCAGCTCCAGTGCTAAAGGACAGAGAGAGCTAAAGAGCAAAGATAGCGTAAATGGGGTGGGAAACAACAGCCAATCATGTGTCTGGAAGGGATAGGGACTTTTTTTAGGCCAGGCTGCAGCAAACTGAGAGTGCCCTCCCCCTTGGCAATCACACACACTATGTAGGACTATGTACACTAATACTGAAATCAACACTACTCAGGTTTTCTGGAAGCATGTCAATGGCTTTACAACTGTACAGTGCACACAAGCAAACACCCACACTACTGATCTTCCAGCCAGCTGTCTTTCTGTGTTAACCTATTTGCTTTGTACTCCTACAGGAAGTGTGTTTAAGCATTTAAATATCTGTGGTTTCACTCTGTGCTGATGCGAATGATTTCTCCGACTCATTTTTAGTACTGTATGTGTGTGTTTACAGGTGTTCCACCATTTATTTATTTTTTTAAGTGTGTACAGAAGCCCATTTCCACCTCAGGAAAAGCACAAAAAATGGTAACTATATATCTTGCAGTTGTGAACAATGTAACTTCATATCTTTCAGTTGCAGTTCAAAATGCATTTTTTTTTTAATTGAGCTTCTTTTAGCAGGACCACCACGCTTTTAGAATGTTGTGTCAAGACAAAGATGCTGCAAAAGACGCAAGTTCAAAAAGGGTCAAAGACGTCCAAAGTGCAACGAAAAGCAAAAAGGCAATCTGTTTGAATTGGCTCTTATGCCGCATTACATTCAGCTTGGAAAGTGCAACAGAACGCAGCTTGGAGTCTGATTTTAAACTTGGAAACGGATTTCACCAATTGCAGGTTGGTAACGTCACAACAAATTGGTGCTCTCTCAGAAGGAAAAGTACAAAAGCTGATACTGGGGCAGTAACTTTTCAAAAGGTGTACTTTTGTAACTTTTAGGTACTAATATGTACCCTTTAGATTCTATTATGTACCTTTTAGCTACCAATATGGACCCTTTAGGTACAAAGGTGAACCTTTTAAAAAGGTACTACCCCAGTTTTGTACCTTTACAATTTTTCTGAAAGTGTGGTTTTCACAGAGATGTACACGGTTAATGATAAACATGCACTTAAAGCAAAGCTCAAGTCAAAAATTGTTTGCATAAAAGTTTATTTTCAATTGATAATTGTGCAACAGCAAAATAAAAAGATTTCTAGACTCCCTTTATATATAGGGCCTCTCGCACTGCTTTAGTTCCAGAACAGTAAAAGTAAAAGCATAGTACTATAGTACAGGGTCGGTTTTGGGTGAATTTTGGGTATTTCCAATTACCAGAGAAGGGTTGCATTTGCATCGACAGTGGATACTAAGAAGTGATGTAAGCTGCTCGGCAGCGATGTCATCAACAAGAGAGAACAAAGAAGAACACCATAGAAGTCGTCTTTTAATTTCTTAAAAGTCATACTATTTGAAAATATGGAATCTGAGTGTGCAAAAAAAATAAGGGATGTTTATAAACAGTTTCGGGAGGAGCATGCCGAACGCTAGCCACAGCTGGTTCCAAATTATATCTAATCAGCCAATTAAGTATTAAGTATTAACCAATCCGCCTCCGCTTTAAATATCCTCGATTACTTCCCTTCCTTATCTAGCTTCGCATCCCTCCGCCTCCCCTTCTCCGCCTACTATGCACCTTCCGTGGGGGGCAAGAAGGGGACGAGCCTGGCCCCGAGCTCTACCCTCGCTAGGGGTACAACCAGTAGTGCTCGGAGTCCGTCGGGAAGAATTATGAGGAAGTGCGAACTTGTGAAATAAATGTTGGGAAAAGTTGTCCAAAAGAAGTTCTAAGCAATGCATATTACTACATCACAAAAATTACATTCTGATGTGTTTACAGTAGGATATTTACCAAATGTCTTCATGGAACATAACCTTTACTTATATACTAATATTTTTTTAACACACAAGAAAAATCTATAGTTTTAACCCAATGTATTTTTGGCTATTGCTACAAATGTACTCAGGTGACTTGTGACTTATGGTTTTGTGATCCAGGGTCAAATATGTAATCTGAGTATCATGCAGTGAAATGATTGTGTTATAAATCTGAGATGTCAAATAGGACTGAGTGATTGATATTGAATGTTACTCATGACTCTTTCTTGAAGCTGCTTGATTAAGACTACCTGGTTTCAGCTACTTGACCGTACCTTGATCTTATAACCTAATTCTGGCTTTTGCCCAACCATATCTACCCAGACTCCAATAACAGACCATACATGAGCCAACTCCCTTTAATTTCACAATGTATAAGTCATTTTTATTGCATCCCCACCACCCCCACCCCATCCCACACATGCACCTTATCAGATTACACAGTAATCACTAAACACACATTTATATTCATGATTAAATCACACACATACATACAGAGACAAACTCTTGTGTTGACATAAGCACACACACATACACTCATATAGTTTAGGCCCCAACACCATAATTACACACTTGCCCTTAGGCCTTATAAAACAGCGTAATTCCTTTCCTGAGAGAAGGGAAAGTACAAAATAATAGCAGAAAAAGATCTGTTGGGGTGTTTCAAACTATTCGCCGCTACTCGCAGTTTGTATCACGGCATCTCCGTCTTTGGTGGAGAAGTTTGCCACCAAAGCTCTGTTTGACAAATGTTCCCAGCTTTTGAGCGATGATATATTGCAGACGCAGCGAGCTGTCACTACGGTGTGCCGGGAGGGCGTGCGATCAAGGCAGAGAACAAAAAGACAGTGAAAAAGGGGACAAAAGAATTCCAGCTATTTTCTAATATAAATTTAGCTTTCAATCTCGCTCTGCCCCACCTGGTAATGCTTTTTTTATGGCAGCCTTATAAAATCGCAAGGATGGGAGAAAGTTGATGATGTGCTGTGAAAAGCAAGGCTAAAAGAGCGAATTTAAGGGCGTTAGGTGCGGTTTTGTGAGGCAGAGGATTTAATGTGCCATTTCAGATAAACCGTGAGCGTATTGGTGCGCGTGACAAAGACAGACAAGCACTTAGCGGCAAAAGCAAGCAAACAACATTTTACAGAGAAGCCACGGATTAAATACGGATTAAATGAAGTAACCAAGTTCTGATGAAGCAGTTTTATTTAAATGGCTCGTGGTTATTCATGAAACAATTACTGCATATTGAACCTTTAAAGCCACGCTGTGGGTTTCAAGATAAAACACCAAAGCTAAGCTAACGCCACAAGAGATTACGAAGCGGCATTTGTCGTCTGCATCTTGGGAATGTAAATCAAGATAGAGAGTCGGGATGGCAAAAAGCAGAGGAGGAGAAAGAGTCAGAAGGATGACATGTCAAATCATTGGCAGTGTTTGTTGTTCATTTCAAGCCCATCGTGAGGAATTGAGTTGGCCAGAATCCCTTTGATGAAGTGAGAGCTAAGGCGCCTCAATTTATTTGATGCTGTTTGATAGTGTCATTCGGCTTTTCAGGCCCCTCTTTTATCCAGGAACATATTCTGCCCATGTGAACCTTTAGAGCTGCAGAAAATCAGGAGAAATGATGAGAGGTGAAAAGCAGGAGGCTATACATAATCCATAACTAAAATGTTCAGCCAGCTAGCTGCATTTTTATAGTGCTTTTCTACCTTTTTTTATGAATACAGCATGCATTTGTACATTAAGCACTATGCATTTGATGTACAGCTTTTTGCATACGCTATAGTAGTGAAGTGTGCATATTCAGAAAGTGTTGTATTTTACACTCAGATAATTATTGTAGTGCTTTTAGATTTTTTTGTTGTGCTTTGATTTGTCATCCTAATGCATCTCAGTAAAAATATGTATATATGTAATATAGTTTGGATACAGTTTCAAATGATGCGTCTTTGAAAGTGATCCACAATTTACAATGTTATAAGAAATTTCAATTTAAAATAATTGCTGTTTTTTAATTCAAGTTCTATTAAGAAAAAAAAAATTACTACAATATCCACAAAAATATTTAATATCAATATTGACAATAATAATAAAATAAAATAATAAATTACCAAATCAGCATATTAAAATTATTAGAAAATTCAGCGTTCCCATTACAGGAATAAAATTATATTGAAAAAAATATACTTTTTTTTTTAAATTGAAATATTATTTCACAATCTTACTGTTTTTATAATTTTTCATATAAATGCATTCTGCTGTTTATTATTATTATTATTATTATTATTATTAATATATGTGTGTGTGTTTACTTATTTATTTATTTTAAATAAAGAAATTTCCCAACTTCAAACTTTTGAATAATAGTATGAAGTAGCTTCCTCAACACTACTTCTTGCATCGCTTCAGAGTCCATGTATTAACATGCACTAAACAGCCAAAACAAGGGTAAATCTGCATTCAGGAGCGCAGCCCTCGAGGAAACCTCCGTTTGCGTAACAAGGCCTTTGTTGTTTGTGTGACACTGGAGTGGACTGGCGTTTAGCGTGAAGTGAAGGGAAGGAGCTCAGGGTCAATCCCAATTGAGCACGGCGATCCCTCGATGTAAACAAGCAGGGAGCAGCAACAAGAGCTTAGAGCAACCAGCCCACCACAACCCATAAAACAGCAGCCACCTCATGCTTAGGTCATTACGACCTGTAATGTATTTTACAAGTAGCAATTTCACCATGATTTGAGGTTCTCCATGGATTGGAAAGTTATAAAACACACAGTTTTATACATTTGACCCTATATAATGAATCTGGTCCATCAGCATTTAGTCAGCTAAGGTGAGTTAAGGGAGATCCAATTACAAGGTTTGTAAAGTTTAATATCACAGCTGCACAAACTACACCTGCAGTTCAGACTGCAAATAAACACTCCCGCTATAACTCAAATAGCATAACACCCTTTCAGAAAATGAAAACGCCCCATCTAAATGCAATCCTTGTTTTTAATTAAACATCCATTTAAAGCAGGCCATTGTTTTTCTGTATACAGTGGGTTTTCCAATAGCCGTGCGATTTAAGGCCTCAGTCGTTCCACGGGAAATGGAACTAAACTTTGGGGTACGGCTAATGCGGAGCAAAGAATAAAAGATTAATGTTGTCATTAAATGTGAGCTTTGGCTCATTAGCCCCGCGACGCTGATGCATGTAATCCAGTATAGTGCTAATTAAGTCATAATTATTTTGATTGCTTGTTTTTAATTAGTCAGATGAAACAAAGCTAGTCCAAAGTAGCCTACTGGTTGAATCAGTACCGGTCCATGAATCAATTCTCTGACAGTCTTTCTCGCCGAAAAGCCTTGTGGAGTAAGAGCTGGCTAAGCTGTCCATTCAGCAAAGATGGCAGGAGATAAAGAAGCTTGTTTGGAAGTGAGAGAGAAAGATGTTGAGATAAAGCAAATGAGAAAAAGAGAGGGAATGTTTGGATGAGGCAGCCACAAGCCAGAACTGAGGCTGGTCACATGTTGAAAAGCCCTCATGGGGCGGCCATTTTGAGAGAGAAGCGTGTTTGGATATCCCTTATTATAGAGATGCAGGCGCACATGTGTGCTTCAGATAAGAGCGAGAGAGAGAGACTAGGAAGAAGCGAATTTCACGCTCGAGATCACTATCTCCACATCACTTTGCCACAGCTGTTCTCCTCTCATAAAGTGCATGGAGTCATCTGTCATGTCACAACAGCCTGTGAGAGCTGGAGCACTTCTCGTGGTGATGTTATGAAAGTCTGTGCTGCTACAGCTTTCTGTTGGCATCGGGCGCGCTGGTCAGCTGAGGCAGAGCTCAGACAATGATGGATTATGGGCCAGGTCAATGATGTCAGGGGGCCTTACAGTGCAAACAAGGTGCTGCAAATAAACATCGGCCTCAGAGATTATCAGGCGGATGATTTTCACTACAAATTATATTAACATTTTTAGTTATGTTTTTGTTTAATCAAACCTTTTATTACAGTACATCGAGCTTAAAAATAAATAATTTATAATTATTTGAATTAAAATAAATAAAAATTATATTAAATATATATATATATATATATATATATATATTAAATAAATATATATTAAAAAAATAAATAAAATTATATTACAATTATTTTAAAATAAATAATAATGTTTGTATTATTTTAAAATGTAAACTTTATTAAGCTACACAAAACCCGCATGAAAAAAATGTGCTTAATCCTGGTTTAGTGAACACAATTTAAAATGATTTAAAAACTTAATATAATATAACTTATATAATATAACTTAATAATATCAGAGAGCCGTCTGACCCTCCATAGACAGCAGTACAACTGAAATGATCCCAGATCCAGAAATGTAGTGGCTCTCTGATTTGATCAAAAACATCTTAATTTGTGTTCCGAAGATGAACGGAGGACTTTTGGGTTTGGAACCACACAAGGGTGAGTGATTAATGACAGAAATGTCATTTTGGGGTGAATTAAACCTTTAATACGATGATAAAGATGATGAGATAAATTCATATATGCTTAAGAATGAGGAAGATTTACACATTTAATACCTGAATTTCATAGTGGTTATTAAAACTTTTGTTTTGTTTTTTTTAAGGACCATAAAACCCTTTCTTTCTCAGTAATTCTGGCAGTGTGCATCAGACTTGTGTGTGTGTGTGTGTGTGTGAGCAGCTGTGTGATGAACACCTGCTGTCACTGTACACATGGCTTTCTATACTGGATTAAATACCCAGGCTGTCAAACCGCTATAAGACCACTTTCTATCCCTCTCTGCAGGAGACAGAGTGTGTGTGCCGGGGTGGTCAACCATACCACCTGTTAGTGTCCTGAAAAGCACTGGTAGCACACCAGTTAACCATCCATTTTCCTTTCAAGCTATTCACACAACCACGGTCAGCAGTAACACTGTCCCCGACTGTGCAAAACATACTCACATGCACTCAAATCACCACCTGTCTGTGAAAACAGCACCATATAAACCTGTGTGTGCGCGTTTGTGAAGGATCACGTCATACATTGTTTTTCCCAGAAACCAACAATTTTCAGCGACCTTCAGAATAGCTCTTAGTCAGTAAGCTCTAATTTGAAGGCGACTGTAGTTGTCAAGTGGTCGTATGTGCTGTACAGTGTGTGTGTGTGTGTTTTAAAAGCAGGACTAAAACTGAACAGCCTCACACATGCAGCAATGTGAATATGAGAGCATCATGTAATCCAGCTTAGTCGAATGCTGACTTACATAATGCGTTTTTGAGACCCCTTTCATTTTCATACTTCACTCCGCTCTCCTCCTAGCTCTTTTTCATCTTTTGTATCTCATCTGTCAACATAACTGGCATAATTTCTTTTTAAAGAAATTAATACTTTTTTTGAGCAAGGATGAATTAAATTGTTAAAAAAAGAAAAAAATATATTTCTGAAGGATCATGTGAGACTTAAGACTGAAAATTCAGCAATAAATTTTAAAATTGTTCATTTAAATTGTAATAATTTTTTAAATAAATTAATCATGTGCTTTCAAAAATGTGTTTTCATTAGTAATACAACTGTTTGCTATTTAAAACAAACATAAAACATAACATAACAATCATAAAAAGTGAATGTGTAATAGTGTATTTTACATAGTTGTTATGGCAGAAACAGGGTTGGTGTGTAACTTGGAAATACAAATACTTTCAATCTTTATAATGTCAGCATAAATCAAAACGGGTAAAGAGAGAGAATATTGTTTTAGTTTTAAGTAACATAGGAACATGTGTTTTTTCCCCCCCTAATTGTTTCCCTTGCATTTTATAATTTATGAAGGAAAAATGTGCCTCAGTTTCAGCCTCACCTTGTGGTGACTAAATTCATTCCTGCATTTACACTCATGTTGGTTCATGTCTGTTTTTCTGCGGTGAGACTGTGGTCAGCGAGCCAGTCCTGGGTGAGGATACAGTTTAAACATTAATCACACAGATTAATCTGTATTTGAGTTAACTGTTGAGTGTGTTTGTGTGCGAGAGCCAGAATGGGTGAGATAAGAGGAACAAAAAGAGCAGCACAGTATTAATGAAAAGAAATCCCTTTAGATTAGATGCATTCTCAGTATGTGATAATCTGTCCAATTCCTGAGAAGCCTTTTTAATTCTTTTGAGAGTGTGACTCTAATGACACACACACAGACGCTGAGATCGGCTCCCTAAAGACTGCGTGTGAGTGGAGAATAAATTAGAGGAAATCTTTCGGTGACATCAGTGTGGGAATTCACAGAACTGAGGACAATTTCACCTCAATAACATCAGAGCATAAAAACACATCCGACTCAGGAAACACATTATATAATGAAAGTCAGTGCTGCGCGTTGTTTTGATCCCAAATGACTGTATGTATGGTTTGAAAATATCTTATTTTATATTCCACAGAAGAACATATATATATTGATTCTATATACAATATTCATTTTTTACATTTTCTCATTCTAGAGTGATGTCATACCTACATTCACATACCAATTTATTTTTGTTGTTACCTATATCATGAAAATAATCAGTTTAGCACGGATTTTAATATTTGCAGCACACTTGATCTTTGCTTGCAACCAGTGTAGTAGAGAAACCCGTTTTATATATACACTCAATATTTAGTATATGTACCATTTACCTTCTCCACTTGTAAATGAATCATTAGTCATTTTTCTTTCCACAGACACACGCGCACACACACAGAAAATGAAAGTAAAATGAATCCACCTACACATGAAACAATGTCTGCCACAGCTTCAGATGAGAGGGTTTTAGTCTCGTTACAAAAAGAACTATTATGTAAATCCAAAGCAATTACAGTTTCCCTCTATCAAAATTGCAATAATGCGAAGCATTATGCTGTTCTGATTCTCGGGGCACTTCAGGTGACTCCATAATGTGACATTCAGTCGCTGACATTTAATTGTATGGGTTTGATTTTCTATCCCGTGGGGCCGCGTGGTGCCTATCTGGAGGTGAGTGGAGTCACCAAGCTCCCTCTTCATTAAAAAGTGCTTCGTTCTAAGAGAACGGACAAAGATGAATTAAAGTACAAAAACACGGATGAAAGAGAGATTGAGAGAGATGACAAAGGGAGACAGCAGGGATGAGAGAATGAGAAAGGAATTCTTCACTTTAATACCAGTGTGTATTCTCCTAATACCAAGGTGCATCAGGGCAAATCAGAGAGGGAGAGCAATAAAGGTCTGCGTGTCCCCTTTAGAGTTGAGGTTAGTGTGTGGTTTTGGTATATGAAATCCCAAGAATCCTTGAGGTTTGACTTTGAAATGATTTTTCAGTCCATTTTTTGTGGTCTGTCATTGTGTACGCAGGGAGTTTGGATTTACTTTTTATACAGTACAGTCCTTTTAGTCTCTTATTAGGTATTTGTTATGGAAAGTGACAGGAAGTTATCATAGAAAGAGAGTAGAATGAGATCATGACACATCACAGGCTAGACTTCATCGAAATGAGTACAATGACTCACTTTGACTAATGCGTGTAACATCATTATCGTTTAAAATGACATTTATACAGGCAGGGAAAGCAATTTTACACAAATGCTTTAGAATACAGAGCAGTTTTCTGTCGGAGATTTGTCACGCTGCTTGTGTCCGATGTAGACAGCATCACCAATTATAATGACTTCTGTAAACATCGCCTGGATTGCATAGGCTACATGTGTGGGGCGGAGCTATCAAAATAGGGGCGACACCCCTTTGGGGTAGGGGCGTGTTCATTTCGGTGATTTTTAATATCAACATTGGCTTCCAGAAATCACTTAACCTACCATTAAATAATTTTTAAAATCTTACAAATCTTAGGTACAAGGAAGTGTTTCACATTGGTCCTTTACAGCCGTTTTACCATTTTAAGTTTTGTATTGCATTTTAGAAATGTCTCTAAATAATTGATAAAATCACAGTAAAAAAAAAAATTTAATTG
>JAUCMS010000038.1:12023507-12033569 GCA_032357445.1 Enteromius radiatus
TATAGACAGGTGTGTGGCTTTCCTAATCAAGTCCAATCAGTATAATCAAACACAGCTGGACTCAAATAAAGGTGTAGCACCATCTCAAGAATGATCAGAAGAAATGGACAGCACAGAGGGTCACAGCAAAGGGTCTGAATACCATGTGATATTTCAGTAATTCTTTTTAAATAAATCTGCAAAAATGTGTACAATTCTGTGTTTTTCTGTCAATATGGGGTGCTGTGTGTACATTAATGAGGAAAAGAAATTAACTTAAATGATTTAAGCAAATGGCTGCAATATAACAAAAAGTGAAAACATTTCCGTATATAAGAACATTCTGTGAAAATTTATCATTGATATCTTTAATATCAATAATATGAGTACGGCCATATATATATATATATATATATATATATATATATGAATGACATAATGTTTGATTTGTCTGTCACAATTACTCAATTACATAATTAATAATAATGGTTTTGTAGGGTTATTGATAGCTTAATCCACAAACATAATAATTATTAACTGTAATTGTATTGTTGCTATTATTATTTTTAAAAAGTACGACATCTATTGTACTCGTTTTTATGCACAATAACAAGTGAGATCGCAATGATTTAGACCGGAACTAGGAAATGAGAAATGTCTCTAATGTTTTCATATAATCATATATAACTAGTGCGAACGGCTGCTTGTTCTAAAACATTCGGTTTAGTCAGATTCATAGTGCAGAAATAAACGGAAGGCTGCTCACCTGATAGGAAGCACATGTGACGTTGTGTGGGAAGCCACGCCCACTGCGCAGAAACTCTTCCTGTTATGAAACCAATGCATGTTAGCTGAGAGTTTGAAAGGGACTTTGATGTGATAAGCTGCTATTCGGGTGGTCACTGAATTGGAAATGTGAGGTAACAAATTGAAATCTTATCAAACATTTAAAGTGACTTACAGGTTCATAATAAATGTAGATTAATTATTTTGCACGACTTTGCTCAGTGCTGTTTTTTCAAAGACCGGTGAATTAAATTGTGCACTGCTTTGAAAGTGTCAGAAAGTGATTTGTTTGCGCAACATTTATGTTTCTTTTTTTAACAGAGCCTAGAGATTGAGTTCTAGTGTTTTCTTATAAAGCACGTCGCTGCTGGAAATAATGCAAAACTGCTGTACAAAACCATAATAAAACCAATAACACAATAAAACAGAACTACAAAAAAGAACAAAACGTAGGTCTCTCTCTGTTGGCCGGTGATAGTTCGTTATGAGTCAGAGAAGAAGTTTATGGATATTGTGACAGTTTTAACATGAACAGAGTAACAATTCAAATATGTCGATACATGCATTGTCATTGTGAGTATGCAAGTTGATCAGGTGCTAAAACCTTACAATTCACATTTCAGACGCAGTGTGTGTGTGTGTGTGTGTGTGTGTGTGTGTGTAATATATTTACTATAAATACACACATATTATATATGTGTATATATATTGAAAATATTTACATGCATAAATATATATTCATATAATTATATCTAAATAAATGTGATATTTATATTTTATTTGTGTGTGTGTGTGTGTGTAATCCCAACATTATGCAACATTATTAACACAACAGTAACTGAATATGAAAATTAAACATGTTTACATTCAGAAACACCAGTAAAAGTGTTTTATTTCATATAGTCATGATGCTATTTTCTATATCTTCCATCGTATTGTTCATGCTTTTGAGACTAAGCGCATGCCACGCAACTTGTTTGACTTGACAGATGAATCGGATAATATAAATATGGGCCACAGTAGCTTGATGAGATTAACAATGACGTCAGCAGCAACAATATAACTGATTTGGAAAGCATTTTCCACATATTTTATGTATTTTAAATGCTTTCCTAACTATGCATAAATGCATTACTGTGCTTAGTTGCATTTTATCATTTGCACATAGTAACTGTCTGCTACCCTGAAGAGAAGAGATGTCTGTCCAGGCAAAACGAGTGATGGCTTTGTCCGAGTGGGAGGATAGGTGGCAGGAAGGAAAAACTGGTTTTCACAGATCTGAAGTTCACAAGTAATCACACATTTACTCACCACAAACACTTGTTTCCGAGCAGCTTCACAGTAACAAACAGTAAAATAACAGAATCCGGGATGCAAACCTAATCAAATATGACACAGTTAAATTCTTCTGTAAAGCAGCTATAAACATAAAATTGTGCTATTATTAACTATAGCTGCTCAATTAGTTATGCTATATCATTATAGCTATGCTATATCATTAATCATGCATACTAACACATCATATACTGTAGCTCCATGATTTAGACCCAATCATTTGTTGCTTATGAATAATGATCATTTTGAAATTTTCTTAAACATGTAGCAAAAACAATTTATTATTTTACTTTAAAATGTCTTGCTTTAACTGTTTCAGTTTCCTATTTTTGTACCTTTTTGGTAGTTTGCTGGAAAAAAACTTGGACAAAGTCCTATGTGGACGAAAGGAGGTTCGATTCTTCTTCCCACTATGCGGAAAAGCTGTAGACATGAAATGGTATGAGGTCTAAAGTCTCTCTGTGTTAATGAGTAATGTTTAAAATCTTCCATAAAATGTAAAAAAAAAAATATTTTCTCAGGTTGGCTGATATGGGTCACACAGTTGTTGGAGTTGAAATTTCCGAAAAAGGAATCAAACAATTCTTTGCAGAGCAAAATCTAGCTTTTAATGAAGAACCAGTAACAGCCATTCCTGGAGCAAAGCTTTTCAAGGTATCTGAAGGTCCCGCATTTGTCATTCATACTGTTTGCTAGGTAGAGAAACTAATGATATTAGCCCTAATGGATTATAGTAAATCATACACCGAGTTATTATCCACTTATTTTGCAACGGGAAAATAAGACATTTGAATGCGCCACAAACCAGTCTGTTTATGATTCTAATGATGAATTAAAATAACATACCAGTTTGCTAAAGTAACTGGAAATGAATGAGGTTAAGCTTAAGGTAGATGCACTGTTATATGTATTGTTATAATGGCATTTTCTGTAGCAACTTCCTCTGATTAGATTAATATAGATGGATGCCCCTCAGTGTAATACACTCCCACTGTGAGATGGTCACAATGCTTCAGCTCTCTTTAATGGAAGTAGACAGCGTGCTGTTTCTCTGTCGTGCCCATTCACCTAATGCATTTTCCTTGTTCTCAGAGTGCAGATGGAAAGATCTCCATCTATCAGTGTGATTTATACAAGTTCTCTAGGTACATTTTATACTTTCTAATTTTAGATGAGAAAACACGTCACATGAAACGCATTTAAATGTCTCTGCCCATGTATAGTGCTGTTGGAGGAAGGTTCGGAGGAATCTGGGATAGAGGAGCACTGGTGGCTATAAACCCATGTGACAGGAAAAAGTAAGTGTTAAATAAACATTTTATGTTCTTTTTTTTAAATGTATTATTTAAGTGGGATGGTATAAAATACATATTCTCTTCATGCCCAAGGTATGCTACTCTCCTTATGTCCTTAATGAACAATGACTGCAGATATCTTGTGGACACACTGGAATATAATCCTGAATTGTATAAAGGTAATGTTAAGTGGGGGAGAATTATTATCATTAGTCATTACAAAGCATATGAGTCTTGCCTATAGTATTTGATCTTTTCTGTTGCCCTATTTGACCTACAGGTCCACCATTTGTTGTATCAGAAGAGGACCTAAAAAATATATTTGGTGAGTTGTATTCACTGTTCTGACATGTCACCTTAACCTGTTTTGTACATAGATAAAATGTGTAATCCAGTAATTATGGCGATGTCTCATATTTCAGAAGGTGGATGTGACATTGGATTGCTGGAGTCTGTAGATGCCTTTGAGGAAAAGCACAAATCATGGGGACTGGATTCAATCACAGAGAAAGTGTACCTTCTCACTTCAAAAGCCCAATGATCAATTCAAATCTACAGGAGGGCGATTAAAAAGTACAAATTACTTAATCATGCAATTGATTTGCATTGTTTTTTTTATTTTGATAACAGTGGCCTGTAAGATATTGATTCAGTATTTAAATGCAATGCAAAATATTTGAATAAATCCCAATGATGTTAAAAATTGTTTGTGTTTCTTTCATAACTGGGTTAGAGACCTACAGTGTGCACAAAGTGACGTGAGCTCTTAGTTTGACCACAAGAGGGCAGTAGTTTGACAGAAGTCCGCATATACTGACTTTGTTTATAACATTTTTTGCACCCGAGGATTCTTAAAAAGTAAGAGGTTGTAAAAAGTACCCTTAATCTTTTCAGTTCCTCAAGTATTGCATACCAAACACTTTTATTGAGCTACTGAATTTACTGTCCGAATAGTGCAAATATTTTCCAACGAAAACCCATGCGCCATTCCTTTCGATAAATAACGTATTCAATGTTTTTATATCTGTATACAAATATGTATATCCTCTACAAAGTCATTAAAAGCATGTAAACAAACATCTGATCTGTTATATATCTGATCTGTTATGTTTAAATCTTCAAATATAGCAACACACTCTTTGAGGCACTTTTTCCAAACATTTTGAGCAATAGCCTGTTGAACGATCACTATTACGATTCGCATCTCTAATCGTAAATCATAACCCTATAATGATCACTCCTTTTTAAACTCGGATAAATAGTTTGTCAACCTACAACTACTTCGTTACTGTCCACTACTGGTCTTTTCTGGTTCACCGCACAGCGTCGGCTCGCGACAGTGACGCGCACCGCTGGCCAGATGTGCGCCTGTTTACTTTAAATATAGCTCGTGCGAAGGCACCCCGAGTGTCTGAGCCAATCACGAGCGCCGGGGGCGGGGTCGACTGGAATGTTGTGGATGCGAGAAAATGAACAATGTAGCCTTACAAACTGATGCTAAAACGGATGCTATCCATACGCATCAAATGTATATTTATATGTAGAAGTAGGGACAGAAGGATACGCATCTGAACGCTGTGATTTGGGTGCGATTGAACGGGATTTGCGGAGTGCACCTTTCAGCGTCTGCTGAAGTTCAGGGTGAGGTACTGTCATACACAATGTAACGGTGCTACATTGTGCCTAATTTAAAAAAAAGCTTATGTTTTGTTTTTTTTTGGTGTGTTTTTTTTTGTGATGATCAATATCACGCTGTTTCCGGGGAAGTTCAATTTTAGCGGCCGCGCACAATCCACCCCAAGGGCACTGCGACCATTGTTTCCTTGTCATATTTCATACACAAGGCAGGGACAGCTCCCATCCACCGGGTCGCTAAAATATTAACGTGGCTGCTGGCGTTTCAATGTGCTTAATGACTACATATACAGGCGGCAGTCTCATCTCTTCATTCATCCACATGATCTGACGTGCAATTAAGGTAAGAAACCCACATCATTATAACGGAGCAACGCCTCTTAAGATGAGCTATTACTCTCTGGAAGCCGATAACTCAAACAAACCAGCCTCAGGATAATTGTAGCCCGCAATGGAATATTAATATTTGCTCAAATCTGCTTCTGTATCATTAAAGAGTGGGAAGAGAGGCAGGGCACGCGGGAGGAGGTGTGAGATTACGCGCGCGCCCGGCGCGTATGCTTGCGCGAGTCGCTCTGTAACTCAATCAGGTTGTAGAGCTGGTAAAGCGAGAAGACACACACGCGCTCGAGAGGAGAGGAGAGGAGGAGGAGGTGGAGAGAGACATAGAGAGAGGGAGAGGTTTGAAGACAGCCGAGGTGTCTACGGCGCGGTTCAGGGGTGGACTCTGTTATTGCATCACGTAATATTGTGCTAGTGAAAACAAACAGGGCCGTTTGACAGACAGAGGAGAGAAGGAAGCGTTCAGTATCGGCAGGGGATGAGGAGGAGGAGAAGGATGCAGCCATAACCAGGGACCAACGCGATAAGAACAGGTAACGCACTTAATCCGACCTTTACTCATGATATAATGGTAAACAAGCCAGAACAGTAGAATAAACGTGCAAATGTAGAAACTGCAAACATTAGTTCTATTTTTAAAGTATCGAGACATTGTGCATATCCGGTTATTTTAAACTTTAAATAGTAGAATTTAAAGAAATATTATTCTTATTTAAAAATAAATAGTATAAACGTTATATATGTATTTTCAAACATTAAAATATACTAAGAAACATTATATCAATATAATATATATATATATATATATATTTTAGTGTAAATTATGTTCATGGAAAAGTATATTGCTCAATATAGACTCTTGAGAATGAAAAAAACTATATGAATATTTTTAAATATTGAATTGCATTGAATTGCAAGTGTTTTTCATTAAGAAATCTATACACGTTTTTTAATTTTTATTATTTTTACTTTTTATTGTTTATGTAAGAATGGTTCATTGGCAGCTGGCTCATGTAGTCGGTATACCGAAGACAGTAGATCAGAGCTTGTGATTGCAAATTAGAGATGTTAGGCATCTCGGCTATCACAGGTGTATCCGGATCGTCACAGCATTTTAATGTTGAGCGCAGTAATTGTCTTTTTAATTAGATCCCAAGATACCAAGAAGTGGTTAAGATTCAACAAACCTATCAAATCTGTGTCAGATCAGTAATAGGTTTTTACAAGATGAGTTCTCTGAGAGGCTTGCAGAGGCTTTAGAAGAAAACTAACACATACAACTGGCATTGGAATGTGAATAGATTTTTTTCTTCTTCTTCTTCTTCTTTTGATTTTTGTGCCATTATGCGAGCGCCATGTGACATGAATGAAGCGTCCACCCCTGCAGTGGAGTTGAAAGAGCAAGGAAACCGGGAGGGGATGGAAAAATGGCAGGAATCTCGGCCCTTTTGACAGGCTCTCATAACTCATTCCACGGCATCATATAACAAAATGTATATGACTTCATTTGGTCCAGAGGAAGGTAAAAGAGAGGAGGGGGCTTGGGAATGAATAGCCAGCCATTGTAGAACGGAAAGCACGTCATTTAAAGCCGTTCAGCTGCTACGTTCATGCAGTTATGACTATTGCTGATAACCTCCAATTGTCCCAGCCCATCCTGTTTGTTAGGATAATTAGCCCTTGTGGCATGTGTGCGAGGAGCATATTGTTTAGACATAATTAATCAAGCCTGCTGGTAATTATTGTTGTCCATAAATTAAAACATGAGAGTAGCAGCGGGTGTTCAAGCCATCTTAATAACCATATTGCACCTTTTTTGCACCAGAGAGCACAAGACGGTTATTAAACGAAAACAACTTCTTTTGCCCTCGCTTTTTTTTCCGTCTTCATCCTTCTTTTCCGTCCTGGCTTTTCGGGAGGATTACTGCAGAACAACATGTCAGATTTTTTTTCTTAAACAAGCCCTGCTCTGAAATTACACTGACTTTAGTCATTTGGGTCTGTGTTTTCGCAAAAGCCCATCTGAGCCGAAGCCAGACTGATGTCCCAGCAGGCTCGACCACAAGCTCAGCATGGGTCAGTCTCAGCACCGCAAACATGCAGCAGAACTAGGCTGGGCCGTTGGCTTCGGCTCTGCCGTCGCTCTCCCTTGACCTGTAATGACAGAGTTTCGTGTTTAATTTTAACTCCGTCTCACCCACCTCACCACACTATTTGTATTTCTCTAAGATCAGCTGCCGCTTACGTTGTTTTTTTACACGTTGCAATTCAGGGCAGCTGAAGCTAAGCTGAGGAGGAAATCACAGAATCTGCTGTGAGAAGAACATGCTTTGTGTTTGAATGTTAGCCGCTAGCTAATACTAGTCACACTGGCCTGGAATACGCGAATCCCATATGAGCCGGGTTTGGAAACTTGTGGTTAAGGATGTGGATGTGTTAAACAAATTATTTGAACAAAAACACGCAAGGGAAACTTATTAACTAGAGTGTTAATGAGAAAAAAAGTTACACCACGTTGCCTCAGGGAGCTGTAACTCGCTTTGGTCTTAAAAAGCTCAATTAGAATAAATAAAAGTAATAGTGAATATACACTACCTTTCAAAAGATTTATTTTATTTAATTATTTTTTATTTTAAAAAAAGTAAGTCTCGTAAATCTATATTTATTTAATATAGTGAAATATTTAAACTGTTTAAAATATGTGTATACTAATTTAACATTATAATGAATATAATATTAATTGCAAAAAGCTACATTTTCAGCAGCAAGTCCTCAGTGTTACATGTTTCAGAAATAATTTTAATATGCTGATTTGCATTTGCAACAAACATTTCTTATGATAATCAATATTAAAAATTGTTGCAATGTTTATTACTTTTGTGGAACTGGTGATATAAATTCGATATATACTTCAAAGGGACAACAATAGATTTCTTGTATAAGAAAGTCTTTTCTGTCACTTTTGATAAAGGCAAGGTAAGGTGAGGTGAGTTTTATTAATATAGCATATTTCACGCACAATCGTAATTTGAAGTGCTTTACATAAAAGGAAGTAACACAATCCTAAATAAATCACAACAATAAAGCAAATAATTTTTTTTTTTATTAATTGAATTTCAATTAAATACATCCACATTAATAATAAAGTTTAAATATTTTCTCATATCATCTTATGCAGCTTTAAGTTTTTAATTTTTGTTTACATAAAACCTGAACAGTCCGACACAGCAACGCTGGTTCAGCCAATCACATGAGTTTGGGGCAGAACCATGTTTATTTGACCAATAGCAGAGTGCTTAGAAAAACCTTCTTGACCTTATTTAGCAGGTCTGTGGGGCTGAAATCACACTTTTCACATTTAAAAGCTAAAGAAAATTTAATTTTATAGAGAATAATTTAGCTGTGGACTTAAACCATATTCTCCAAGCAGGCTTTTTTAGCATAGATCTGATTTATTGGCGGTAGAGGGAGATGGGCCAGGGGAGATAAGCTCTATGTCCAGCTGTCACACACTCGTCATGTGAGAAAAGGCTCAGGCCGGAGCAGTCTGGGCAGGAGACACTAACTCGCCATGCACACAACTGCTGCCTCTTGGCTATACATCCACCTGCTCGCTGTCTTTCTCCATATTCACTATCCATTGCCAAAAGACACTAGCATAGTTTCTCCCTTCGCACGGGGACGTTACAAGTGGAAAACACTTGTACTGAAAAAGCTAATGAAGTGTCCAGAAGACGGATCACTCAAAGTTTAGAAGGCTGTGTTCACTTATTCAGCTGTTTCCTGTCATGGTGATTGAGCAATATGCCATCACGTCTCGATCTCATTAAACTGCCTGCAGCCTGATTCCGGAGCCCTGCCCCGTTTGATATATACGGTGCGGAGAAAGACTGAGCGGGAGAGACTTACAGTGGCTGTGACAAAAGAAAGCAAGAGCGTTGATGAATGAGAAAAATAAAAAGTAACTGTGATAGGAGGAGGAAACTGCAAGGAAGTGTAAGAGAGAGAGAAACGGTCCCTGTGGGGCTGAAGCTAGTGATCACTCCCTCCCTGACGATCCAGCTTTCTGTCAGCTGGATCCACGCTTGGGGAATGATGGAATATTTGGAATGTGATTACATAATCCGGATGTAAAAGAAGGAAAGGGTGTTCTTACAGTCATTTATTTTGAACTTTACTAAATCATGATCCATGGCTTAAATAAAATTTAAATAAAAAATATATATATTTTATTTTAAAAATACAAAAAAACTAAGCTGGTTTTTGTTTAAATTAAAAATTCCTCTTTTGTATAATGATTGATATTTTTCATTTGTGATGGTTCTTTTAATCTGCTTTTTAATTTACTGCAGTTTAATTATTATGTATAATAAGTAATTATAATTTTAATAATAATAATAATATAATTTTAATATATATATATATATATATATATATATTAATTATTATTATACGTAGTTGGACGCTTGAACATTTTGAGTTTACTCGCTTCATTCGCGCCGCAGGATGTCTAATCGCGTCTTTGCATTGACTTAACGTGTAATTCACTCGCACTTGACGCTTCATTCGCGTCTGGTGTGAACACACCTGGAGAGAAAAGGAAGGCTGCCCGGAGTTGAAGGATGTGCCAGCGTCGTATAAATCTGGTGTGTGGGAACATTTTGGATTTCATGTTACCTATGATGACAGC
>JAUCMS010000038.1:12059003-12074369 GCA_032357445.1 Enteromius radiatus
TATGTCCATGTACTGAACTCTTATTATTCAACCATGCCAAGGTACATTCAGTTTTCCATTCTATGGCACCTTTAAGAACTTTTACTGGTTGTTGGTTGGTCAAGTTTTCTTATATTCACATTTAATTTGTGCAAAACCATAGACCTGGCAAACCAGTCACAATAGAGTACAATAACTCTAACTTCCAGATTAGCCTACAAAAATATGCAATTACTGCAGCATTTTTTTTATAGTGTATTTTTATTTATTTATTTATTGATATTTTGCACTGCAATCCACTTATAATGTCAATCACGCTTTCTTGCAGAACTGTTAGCATTCCAAGTAACCACCCGTCCTCTTTTTCCAAAACAAAAGCGTCCTTCAGTCCTCATGCATTGCATGTATGTATTTGCATTGCTTTGACCATTCTCTGCAGATCGCACATTCTTGCAAACCATGACCTCCACAACGTCACTCTTTCTCAAGAAGTAGTCCGTGTGAACAGAGAGAGCTTTGCATTGTGAACATTACTAATATCTTTCGTTTCAGCAAAGCAAAATATTTTTATATGATCCCACTAAAACACACACAGAGTAAATAGTGTTGGTGTAAATGTGTGCTGAAGGCTGATAACAGATGAAGGTGTTAGCGGCGGGAGCTAATGTGACTTCTCTCAGTGTCACCGCATTGCTGCATGACTCATAAAGCAGGAGGGGTGAAAGGTGTGTGTTCACAGAGGGCTCTGGGACACCAGCCAAAGTCGTCTGGGAGTGTGTGTGACAGAAAGTGACACAACGAAAAAGAGAGAGGCTTATCGTACTGTTGTGTAGTAAAAAAAGAGCCTCAGATCAGATTAAAACATCAGCCTGGACACGTAACCACACGTGTAAACCGCAGCATCCAGGGTTTACGGCGGAGAGAAAAACGGGATCTGGAAGGAGTAAGAATTGAAGAACCACAACAGAGAGAGAGAATGAATGTGTGTATGTTTGTGTACTGTATGTCACAGATGGCATCCAGTTTCTGCTATAATAAGATGAGGTTTGGACTGGTCCTCGGTTTTTCCCTCTCCCACACTCTCTCATCCTTCTTGCTTTGATCCATTTACCCGTCTCTTTTTCTGCAAGAGGATCATTTAAGCTTTTATTTTACTCAGGGGTGATTCTAGGATTGTAGCCATATGGGGCTGAGCCTAACAAAATCAAAATCACTTGACATGCAATGTTGTACTGTATAGATAAATACATACGGCAAATGTTTTTTCATAAATGTGCATCATCGTCTTGCATTTTAATCTGTAATTTCATTGGTGTGTCTCACATGGCATTCTGTGATACTCCAGAGACAAGAGGCATTCAAGGCTAATTTTTATATTTCATGGTCCTGTTTCAGTGTAAAGGGATTTATTTTGTGATAGTTGTTTTATGATTATTTTAATACTATAGATAGAAAACAGAACACCAGCACAGCTATGTAGGTTTATACCATGTTGCTATGGGCAACAGTTAATATGTAGACATATTTGACGAGCGAATGATGCAACTGACCAATCAGAATCAAGTATCACGGGGCACTGTGTAAAAGCCAGAATACTTTAAAGTAATTTAAATTCATGTAATTTTAGAACATCATTTGGGAAGAGAAGATTCAGTGCGCAATACACACATTTTCTCTCTTGTTCTCTCTCGCTCTGCTCTCGCTTTCTCTCGTTCTGTTTGTTTAAAGATTAATATGCTTTATTGACATTCAAGATGATTGTTCATTTGTATTTCCAAAGCATTTCTAGCTAAATCGTATCCCACAAAAATGGTGCAAAACAAACATGATGTAACACAATGGACTTAAATTATATAAAAGCAATATAAAATATATTTTATATATACATACATATATGTATATATGTATAGATAGATAGTAGGTCAGCTAAACATAATCTCAACCAACTTAAACCAGCTGAGATCAGCACAGCCCTTTTTAAACTGTTTATGTTGTTAAACAAAGTAAAACTATAATAACTATATAAACTATATAACATTTGCTTCACAATACATTAGGAGCTGATAATAACAGACTGCCTGACTCCGGGGCTGGAAATAGCCTTTGGAGACACACCCTTGATCCCTATACATTTCTAGTTGTGACGTTATTTCGGTCTGCCGTGTAATGCCGCTTTAGCTTAGAGTCATATAATGAAGGCTGAAAAGTGAAATGGTCTGCTGTTTCATTTTACTGATCTTAATTTCATGTTACGTGATGTGAAAATAACAGCTCTTGTCAGAATAATAGTTTGTTGATATTTAAATGTCCTACATGGGTTCTTGGACTTATTACATGTGGATTAGTGCGAATTTGAATGGAGATCAAATGTCCCTCAACCATCTCTCTCTCTCTGTCTCTGTCTCTGTCCAACAGAAGAGTTTAATTGAATGGTTTTGCCCTGAGCTGCATTGTATGCCGATACATACGCATGGCCAGCACAAACCAGATTAAATATCTAATCCTGCAGACAGCAAGAGAAGGACAGAGGGTTTGTGTGCGTGTGTGAGAGAGAGATAGAGGAAGTGAGAGAGTGATTTACACATGACCTTTGTCCCTCTGCAACGGATGAGAGATGAAGATCAGCGGTCCACTGGTGGCTGTCTGTTAAAGACGACAGGACACACCCTATCTCTGTGTGTGTGTGTGTGTGTGTGTGTGAGAGAGACAGCTTCAATCTGTCTACTCTCTGCATCAGTGCTTTATAAGCCTCAATAACTGCAGCACAGAAACAGAGCCTAAGGCAAGGTGTACGAGTCCGTCCTTTACATCAACTGGTTTTGCTTCAGGACCCATATTTTATATTGGACATCAAGTGCTGACCTAATACAGTAACTAACCACAATTTTTCATATATTCAGGGTCATATTTTCTTTTACCTTGCAAAAAGCAATTGCTTTTTGAGAATAATATGTTACACAACCTGTCTATGTTACTGTCTGTCTGATTTGACTCGCTTCTGCCAAGTGACAGATGAATTTGCGGTGAAAGACTTAGATATTAAGATATGGGAAGCTTTTTCTTCTCCCTTTTAGAATTTTTCCCTCTGTGACTTTATCAGAACAGACTGTTTGTGCTTCTTTATTCACAAACTATATATTAGCATTTAATAAATAAATAAATACCATATCAAAATTATTATTATGAAATATCATAATTTTAAATCATTGCTTTCTAGTGTTAAATTGCTTTTTATTTATGTGGTGCGCAAGAAACATTTATTATTAACTGTGATAATGAAAGTTCATACTTTTCTGGATATTGTAATATATTGTTTTCAGGTAAAAAAAAAACAGCTATGTAAAATTTAAGTCTTCTTTATGCACATACCATAAGTATATATGATTATATTATATATTATATTAACATTCAATAAATAAATTATTTTTTTTGTGATCAAAAACACAGTAATATTATGAAATATTAAATATATTAATCAAATTTATTTGGTGCTTTTCATAAATATTTGAAAAATATATAGTTAAAAAAATAGCAGTTATGGGAAATATTCATCTTATTTATGCACAACACTTTATTCTAGCAGGCAATAAAACAATAATATTATGGTAAAATAATTGTTTGCTGCTTTATACGTTTTATGGATATTGTGATTCACTGTTTTTAGAATTAAATAAATAGAAAGTTCAAAACAACCACAAAATCTTTCCAAACATTATAAATCTTTATAAACATTTACTGTCGTTCAATTTATTGCATCCTTGCAGAGGAAAAGCATTATTTTATCTCAAAAGAAATCGTATGATCTAACAAATGACTAACTCATAGTTACCTCTTCATATTGCACAAAATGATTTTTCTTAAAAATTTAACCATCTCATAAATAAACTCTCTGAGTCATAATAAAAGCATACTGTATGGGTATACAGTGCACAGATACGTTCATCAGAATTCAGCAGTATGAATACTATCTTTCACACTCACCACTTTCAGCACAAACAGCCTCTCTTTCACACACACACACACACACACACAGAGGCCTCCGGTCCACAGCCGCTGATGACAGCTGAGCAGCCGGGGAATGTTTAGCAGCTCTGATACACAGACAGCACAACAGCTGCCCCCTCAGTGCTCCTCTCAATAACAGAAAGAGAGAGAGAGACTAGCTACTGGCACTAGCTAGCCTGACAGGAAGTAGCAACCTGAAACGGGAAATAAGTAAAGAGTGAAATAGAGGTGTGAAACCAAAGGAGAAAGAGAGAGAGAGAGGGATTTCCTCCATATTCCATCTTAAATATTTCACACACTTTTCCCCTGGAGAAGGCAGATATCAGAAGCAAGTCTGCAAGTGCTTTCTTGAGCATACGCCTGTGCATGCACACTCTCACACACACAGTGTCTGCCATATATGAACAGAGATAACAGCAGACACACAACTGCACCTATCTATTCTTGGTGTGTGTGGCATGGCCCTGTGTTTACTTAGCAGGGAAACCCAAACATACGCAGCAGACCCATTTATTTGTTTGTTTTTGTTGTTTTGTTATTGATAAGACAATGGCAGGGGTTCATTTTATTTTTTAGGGAATCTTTCTGCAAGTTACACTGTTATGCCAGTAGGTGGCGATCTTAATGAGTAAGTCATTTGAATTGATTTAAATGAAATGAAAATGCTGATTCATTCATTTAGTCAATTAAAATT
The DNA here is from genome assembly GCA_032357445.1 of Enteromius radiatus. Classification (NCBI taxonomy): domain Eukaryota; kingdom Metazoa; phylum Chordata; class Actinopteri; order Cypriniformes; family Cyprinidae; genus Enteromius; species Enteromius radiatus. The sequence goes on from JAUCMS010000038.1 coordinate 12,063,682, forward strand.
CTGTCATGTTGTTCCAAACATGTATGGCCTTTGCTCATCTTTGGAAAACAAATGAAGATATTTTACGAAACTTGAGAACTTTCAGACCCAACTTTCAATGTCCATACCTCAGAAACCTCTCGATCTGATCAAAAATAGCTTAATCTAGATGAACAAATGCCTTACAGTTTACAACGGCATTAGAGGGAGTATTTTTTCATTTTCTCTCACATTCACGACATTGTAAACCCGTAAGAGTTGCTTCTGAGAGAACCAACAAAATGTGTTAAAAGTAGTCTGTATGATTCATATACTACATTTAAAGCTTCTAAAGTCTTGGGACGGCTCTGTGTGAGGAGAAGAGTGAAATTTAGTCTAAAACTGTGACTAGACGGTGCATTAAAACCCTAAGCATACACACACATTACCACATGACGGCGATACAGAATTGAGATATATTTGATGTCATTTTATCGTCTCATGACCAATTCAGCGAGACATGCACACAGAGATATCCCAGCAGAACTGGCCGTGTTTTTGTGCCGGTAAATGCACAAGAATGTTGTTTATTAGCTCTTGGAGACAAAACACTGTTAAATGATTTATTTGTTCCACTATTTGCGAGTAAATGGCTTCATTAAAATACACTAGAGCAGACAGAGGAAGAACACACACAGTGGGGGACGGCAGCGGGCCAAAGCTACCGCACACAACCATGCACGTCATTATAAACACACCGTGCATATAAACCAGCCCTGCCTCGTTTTTCTTCATCACAAACACTGAGAGATGACTGATGTGATGACTTAGCTAATAAACAGCGGTTCTCTAACAGGCAGTAAACAGAAGAGCAGATTAGAGCATCTCCTAACAATCCAGCCTCTTACAGTGGCCGAGTGAGTAAAGAGCTGTGATGACAACCAGCCATTACACTTTCTATATCAGAATATTCTCTGCTAGTTTATGCTGCTTAGTGCACAATTCAGATTAACCTAAAATGTAATCATAAAAAAAGAATTATAATTTTATTTATGCATTTATGCATATATTTATTAATTTATGCATATATATAAAATGCATAGATAAAAGTATTATTCTTTTTTTTTAAGTGATGTCAAATGATTAGTTGCATCCAAAATAAAAAAAATGTTTATGTGTGTGTGTTATTATTATTTATATGTAAATACATACACATACAGTATATATTTTGAAAATATTTCCATGTATAAATTTATATTAAATGTATTAACATAACATATTGCAATATATATATACTGTATATATGTATACAGTGTGTGTGTGTATGTATATGATTTGCAATTAATCAAGTTAATTTAAAAAAAAAAAAAAAAAAATGTTTATTTTTTTACATATAAACATGCATGTGTGTGTATATACACATTTTTCTTCATATGTAACACAGAATCAATTAAAAATTCAAATTAATAAAAAATATATATTTTGTGGGGGTGCAGTGCATTAAGCAAGATCAGTGAGTCATTATCACAAAATAAAAAAATAAACAAAAGTCCAACTAGGTTTCTATTCAGGAATTTAATATAAGACCTCTATGTCGTTTGTATTTATTTGTGAAAATGCACTCTGTTTGGATGCTCTTGAAAAAAATTACTGAAAATGAAAGGCAGGTCAAAGAGAGATTTGCTCTTAATTTTCAGAGTGCTTTGAGAGGGGTGCCAAGACTGAAAGATGTATGGTAGCAGTGTTTACTCCACTGGCTCTCCGGTAAATAAACACACCCCCTGCTAAATGGAGATAGAGACGCTTTCATACAAGTGTGTTTACACTCCCGTTAGAGGTTTCACTCAGGGCTAGGCGGCATGGACTTGTTCTGCTGAGTTGACGGGGAACATTGGGTTCTTTCAGCATTTTAACGGTTCTACCCACACATGGATGACCTGGAGCCAAGCAAAACGAGGGGTCTTACAGTAAAACCGAGGCTCAAATGATATCCAGTAAGAAGCACACACACAGTTCTAACACTTTGACCAGAAGCAAAACATTTCTATGTGTCAATGAGAAGTTCATTGGCATGGCAGAGATGTTGACAAGAAGAAAATATACAAAGCTGGAGGCTGATATAAACAGCTTCTCAAGAACTAACCACAAGTATGGTATTGGTATTATTTATATACTGTACTCTTCTAAATAGTTTTTTATTTTTAAATTGAATTTTAGCAATTGTATTATATGCTTTTGCCAGCTTATTTTTAGTTAAAAGTAACAACACAGACAATGATGTCCAAAGTTACTTTGCTAGCCCATTGAAGAAGAGTTTACATTATTAATTTTTTCACTTTCCCTGTGACTTTCAGCAGACAATTAATATTGAATGTGCCAGGCTGCATCAATAAAATGTTTTTCTGTTCAGGGCAGATGGCAGCTTAGCACTTGCTGTGCTGACAGAACATCTATCTAGGATCAGATCTGTCGTACAATACCCAATTTCCATACTCATTAACACACTCTGGGTCAACCGCGGTTTTTTTCCCACCTTCACCCTCACTTATCATCCAGCGGTGGCAATCACACAAAGCTTCTGGATTCAGCGTATTCTTAGAAACCATAAATGGTTGCCAGGGACAACAGCTTGAGGAAAAAAAACATGGCTTGCTTGGATCAAAACACCCTTCTAGCATGGCTGCATTTTGAGTAGTGCCAGTGTGGCTCTCAAAGAGCCTCTTTTTAAACAGCCTTTGAACGGTTGTTCTTTGCACTGGGTAATGGGTTTTTCTTAATGTTGGTGTTTTTCTCACTTTACTTTCAGCTTCTTTGACACTTTATTGATAGCACCGAGAGAAAAGAAACAGGAAATGATGGAGGAACTAGCCTGTAATGTTTTTTTTAAGAAATTATTAATCATTATGCATGCTTTACATTGATCAAAAGTGCCATTAAAGACTTGGCAAATCTGATACAAAAGATTTCTGTTTCAAATAAATGATGTTCTTTTGAACTTTATATTCATCAAACAGTCCTGAAAAATGTATCATGAGTTGCACAAAAAATAATGAATAATAAGAAAAAATCCTTAAGCACCAAAGTTTGAGATGCATTACAATAGAAAACAGTTGTTTTAAATTAAAAAATAAGATTTCAGCATTTTATTACTGTTCTTACTGTGTTTTTGATCAAATAAATGCAGCCTTGGTGAGCAAAAAAGACTAACTTAAATTCTTACCGACCCCAAGCTTCTGAAACCCTATTTTTTCTACTTTTTGGATCAGTCCACGTAAAATCCTGATTCTGTTGCAAATACTGACTATAACTTATTTCTATTTTCCTTCCCAGATTTGACTATCAAGAGCTGCTCCACAACTCCACCTTCTGTCTTGTCCCCCGCGGTCGGCGCTTGGGCTCGTTTCGTTTCCTGGAGTCTTTGCAGGTAAGGCATTTTTCAATTGACTCTGAAAACTGAACACAGCCAAGTATTCTTCAACAAGTCTTTTAGAGATGCGAGAAAGGTTTGGTAGATTATGAAAACAGTCAGGTCTTGGGGTCTCCCAGATAAACAGCACATTAGCCGTCGAGTGGAAAAACTTCCCAGGCGCATATATTCTTGGCGTCCTGGTGGTGTGTGTGAAAGGGCCGGAAGCTCACGGAGGGTGCCCTCGCTTCGACTCTGCTGAGCCGTGCTGAATGGATAAATCCACAGAACGGTGGGTTTGGCAGCCAGCTCGGCCCTCACACTGATTCCTCGGCACTCCTCTGTCTTTTTCTCCCTCTGTGCTTTTCCATATAAGCCCCTGTCTGAGTTCCATAGATCTCTTTTCTTTGGAGGCAGCCAAAGCCACAGAGAGAACTGGCAATTACTAGCACTACAGAGAGTTCTCCAACAGAGGTTCTCAAACATTTCAGGCCAAGTAGCACCTAGTCAGGGGTAAGACTGGGATTTTAGAGGTGGCTGGCACTAAACTCTTTGAAATCAAAGGTGGCAGACCATTACGCCATTACATTACACTTAAGCAGTGGGTACAAGTCTACAGTGTGAGTGATTAATATCCATATTCCTATAATGAAGATAAATCATGCTGATGTCTCATCAATCCCTTGACTGGCCTTTTTGCAGATTTATGGATGGATGCTACTAGAACAGCATCTAAAAAGAAAGGATTTTAATGAAAAATCACGTTATATAAAAGTTCCAGTCCAGTTTAAAACATTAATACAATTTTTGGGGATTTTGTCTAGTTGGATTAGAAGTGCTTGGAATACACATTATCGATACCGGATTTAAAATCGAGGTATTAAATAACATTTCATTATCAAAATAAACCAAAATGCATATAGTACATTATTCTAACTCTCGGCTATTTGTGGTTTCTAAGCAATGTGGCAACTATAATACAATTAAACTATCAAAAGACGATAAAATAAAATAATAAAATAAAAGTGTAAAAAATATATTTAAAACGTTCTGCATAGTTATCAAAATAAACACTAATTAATATAGTGTGCTATCCTGACTGTAGGCTATTTATGGGTTCTAAGCAACGTGGCAACTAATGCAATTAAACCATCAAAACAAAACAAAAATATAAAAATAAAAGTGTAAAAAAAAATTAATTAAATGTAAAAAATTAAATCTGCATAGTTAGCTAAATAAACACTATAGTCCATTATCATAACTGTAGGCTATTTATGGTTTCTAAGCAATGTGACAACTAAAATACAATTAATCTAAAGAAAAAAAAATTGAAATATAAAAATAAAAAAAAATTAATAACTGTAAGCTGTTTATGGTTTTAATTAAAAATACAATATAAATATTTTGTGGTCACTGGAATTTTAAAGTAATTTTAAAGAATTTTTAAAGTCATACCTACATTAATTTAATTAAAAAAATCTTTGTACTGCAAAAAAGAAAAAAAAAAAAAACATGCCACAGCATGAGAGCTGCTGTTCTAGAACATCCTCTGACCCCTATCATCCAGATCCTGCTTTTTTTTTTCTCTCTCTCTCTAATCTCACAAGCTCTCTCTGGTACTGATTCCTCGACACACTCTTTTTAGAAAAATGGCTGTGCAAGCAACCACAGAATGGATCAGTGCCAAGAGGGATCCGTGCTAGTCGGGCAGCCTTAGAGCTATCATCCCAGAGCACGAAACAAAGGCCAGCTCCTGGATCTCTGTGGGCTCAGTAGGCCAAGGTAGCAATCAGTCACCTGAAGCAATTTGTTGCTGTCCGCCCCGTGTCCTCTAACGCTGTTTAGGATGAAAGCATGGCTGCACACAGCTAGAGGGGGTGTGTTTGATCTTGGCCCGTTCTTAGGATTGCACTCTCTTGTGATTTAATTAAAAATCTCACTGTAGAGCAGAATACGAGCTGAATGACGAAAAGAAGAAGAAAAAAGGCAAACAAGGAATCTGGGAGGAAAAGTAGAGCAACATCAAGATGGAATAGTAAACAAGAGGGAAGGCGAGCAACTCGGCTTCAATAAATCATGGACCCCTGTTTCGCTCCTACTTCACCCTCCTATTCGGGGCAAGGGAGATGGAGTAATTAACACATCTGTCTGGCGGTGTGTCTGATAAAAAAGCTGGATGGGAGCAGTGAGTCATGCACAGGGCCCTCTGAGACTTCTTAAACAACCAGCAGCCTTTTCATCACGCGCTATATATCTCATAACCTTGCCTAAAGGGAAAATCAGAAGCACTATGTCTGTTTTTCAGTGCATTTGTGGTGAACTTGGTCTCCTTTCTTGTGTGTGATTTTGTTTTCATTAGATGAATTGATTATGCTGATGCAGATTATATTCTAAGCCGCTGTCTGTCTCCTGTGGCTGTATTCCTCACAGGCCGCTTGTATCCCGGTGTTACTCAGTAATGGCTGGGAGTTACCTTTCTCTGATGTCATCCAGTGGAACCAGGCAGTCATCGAGGGCGACGAGAGACTGTTGCTACAGGTAACAGACCTTCGTGCGAAGAACTCGAATGTCATTTTTCTGAGAAGGGAACATGTTGATTGGAAAAAAATGCTAATTAAAGGGATAGTTCACTTTGAAAATAAAATTCTTACCCTAAGTGCATCTGAGGTATAGGTGTGTCTTTTTTTCATCATTAGATCCAATTTTGAGATTTTTAAGTCAAACTGTTAGTTTGATTCGAAAACGTGTCTGTGAGGGTAAACAGGAAATCGCAAAGAAGACATGGCTGTGTGGACTACAAACCTATTGTGTCTTCCTCCTCTTAAGCTCCACTGTCTCAAATATTCACTCACTGCTCATTCATTTCAGTTTTTTTCCTTTATATTATTTGTCTTGATGTTTTAAAATGACTCGCTTGTGTGCCTTTTTTCAGCGAGTCAGCCCAGAACATTACGTTACATTAAGATACATTAACTTCACTTTGTCACTTTAACTGTGGTATGTATTTGATGTTATGTTAGAAAGACATTCATGTTCTTGCCAAAGTTTGTCTTCCATGAGAGTTTACTTTACACCGTAAACGCTGTCGCCATTATCTCCTGTCAGTATATACCGTCGATATTCGGGTAACTTACACAACAATACGCCATAGCGAGCGCTGCTGGTCTGCTACTAGCCTGCTAACGTTACCCCTCAGCATCGTTTTCGAATTAAAACGGGCTGAATAATGCGTATGAGAGAAACAGTATTTATATCGTTTTTTACCTCTTGTACACAACCATGTCAAATGATCTGAGGGCGCGCACGCATCCGGTGCGTGACATATGCGCGCACTCTGGCTAGAGAAACGCCTCGACTGTCAGTACACGTTCCATCTGCACGATGCGTTCTGCGCATGCGCATAATGACGTAGTAGAAAATGTCACGCTTTCCCTACACTATCATGAACATAGCGCATACGTGCAAAAATAAATCGGCACTGACCACAAAAACCTATCAGACCCATTGAAATTCAATCATTTATAGCATGATAAAATAAAATAAACACTATTGGCTTTATAAAAATGGGGGCGCCCTGTCTTGCTGTTTTAGTTCAAATGACATCAGATGTTGCATGTTTCAAAGCTCTTCAGTGGACCTTTAATAAAATATTAAATTAACCTTTAATTTGTTAACCTCAGTTAATCTATAAGGTGTCACGAACTAACAACAAATATTTTAGAGCATTTATTAATCTTGGTTTATGCTTCTATACTGTTTTTTAATCTAACAAGTAACATTTTATGAAAATATGATTCAGCATAACTGTTTTCATCATGATAATAAAAATATATATTTTTAAAAATAAATCTATAACTTGAAATGTTAAAAATGTATTAATATATGTAGAAAAACCAAGACTGTATGTTACAAAATATATATTCCAACCACAACAAGGTGGTCCCTGTGTGAATTAACATGTTTGCCAATTCAGTTGCACTTTATAGTTATTGTATAGCTTATTTATAAAGTATTTTATTACTTAAAAACACCAAACTAGAGCATACAATTATTTTATTTTACTTACTTTAAATAAATAGTCTACAGTATGTTCACAAATAGACATAATACTGATCAGAGTTTGAAACTATTGTGTGGTATGCTTATGTAATCTGTCCTCTAAACACAAAACAGTCAAAAAAACAGTGTACATGAGCAATAAGACGAACACTGGAACAATATTACTGTAATGTAAGTGCTCTGTTTTCAGTTAAATTAATGAATGAGAGATTAAAGATGGAACGCAGCTAGTTTTTTCCGTTTACTGCACTTTGTTATTCTTCTCTCACACTGACAGAAAATAAATTACTTCCGCGTTATAAAAATAAGGTGGGTAGGCTACTGTAGCAACACTTTTGTCAGTGCTGCTCAATTGTGTCTGGTAGAGTTTGTGGAGGTGGTCGACAGGTAGAAACTTGATACTGTGGTTTTTATGGGAACACCAATTAGCTTCACCGGTGAGCTCTTTGTCACTTTGTTCCCTCAGGTACCTTCCACGGTGCGGGCTGTGGGCATTGACAGGGTGCTGGCTCTCAGACAGCGTACACAGATGCTCTGGGAGGCCTACTTCTCCTCCGTGGATAAGATTGTACTCACCACACTGGAGGTGAGAGCTGGGTCAGCTTAGATGTGTATACAGCAGCGGATCTGACGGAGAGGAAGGTCTGTCAGGGGAAATTAAACCAGTGCAGGATACCATACATCATTAGCACATACTTAGTCCCCTGCCCTTAGGTTAATTGGCAAATGAACTGTCAATTTTGAACAAAAGCACAGCTGTAGTCTGCCCTCTGCTGGCCAGCTGGTGAAAGTGGTCACCTTTAAAATCAAGAGAGATTATTGCGATTGTTCTATTTAATGCTGCTGTCTTGATGTCTGTCAGATTATAAAGGACAGAGTGTACTCGCACATCTCCCGAAATAAATTCATGTGGAATGCCTTACCTGGAGGCCTGCTGGTCCTGCCGGAGTACTCGACGCACCTGGCACACTACCCCTTCTATTACCTAAACCTCGGTAAGCCTGAAACAAATCTCTTTCGATAGTGTGTAGTGTGCATATTTATTTGGAGTGGAATAGTAGATGTGCCACATTGTGCCATTGAGCACTATACTAAGTGTATAGTACGGATAGTGTCTTAATAGCAAGGACGGTCACTCTTTGTCCTCTGTTGATGTAGGAATCAGTCCAAGTCAGGAGTTCACTGCTGTCATTCATGCCACCTCACCTCTGGTCTCGCAGTCTCAGCCAATCATGAAGCTTCTTCAGGTCGTCTCCAAATCAAAATACTGCTCCCAGGTACAGTACTGCAAAGTCAATGGATTTTTACAAACTATCACACACCTAAGGAATGACATTTTATTCAGTGATATCAACGCAGATCCATATAGGTTCAGTGTTAATATAGTTGGACACAGCCAACAGCCACCAAGAAGACGCATCAACCAGTTTGGTGCGCATGTTGTGATAGTGTGTGTTCTTGTTTGGGTTTCTTGTCAGATCATCATCCTGTGGAACAGTGAGAAGCCGCCCCCTCACCGGAGTAAATGGCCTCCTATGCCAGTGCCCCTCATCATCACAGATGGCAGGAGGAAAGTGAGTATTCAAGTGAGAGAACAGTCAAGTCATGTCTGCGAGCGGAGGCGAGATCTTGTGCTCTCTTTTCTTCACCTCGTGTCTCACTCAGCTCTTTTCTCTGCCATCTTCTGTGCTTGCAGACGAGCAGCCGTTTCCTGCCTCATGCAGCTATTGAGACGGAGGCCGTTTTGAGCCTAGATGAAGACACAGTGCTGTTGACCAGTGAGGTATAGTTTTATTTCACTTTAATCTATTTTACATTAAACTTTGATTCATTAAAATTGCGATCATTATTTTATTTATAGTATACATTTTATTCCTTAACCTCAAATGATTTTAAAATTAAGATTGTGTACTGTATGTGTATTTAAACTTGTATGTTTTTAAGATGGTATAATAATTTTATAATAGTGCTATCAAACGATTAATCGCATGCAAAATAAATGTTTTTGTTTACAGAATATGTGCGTACTGTGTATATTTTTTGTGTATATATACACACATACATGTATATTTTTTGAAAATAATTGCATGTATTTTTAATATAATTGCATGTATATATTTATATAATTTATATTATATGTATAAATATTTTTAATATATAAAAATAACATTTTACTTAAATATATACATGTATGCGTGTATTTATATATATATATATATAAATAAATAAATATACAAAGTACACACATATGTAGAGAACTTTTATTTTGCATGCGATTAATCATTTGACAGCAGTATTTTATCATCTTTTTTAGTTTAATTAATGTAGTCTCACTTTTTAAATTTCATGTTTTTTTTTATTAATCTGTGTGTGTGTGTGTGTGTGTATATATATATATATATAATATTATATTAGTTTTTGTATCTTGTTTTATCTAATATTTATGTTTTATATCAGCTTAGTATATCAGTTTCAGTAGCTTTGCTTTTGTAGTTGATTGGGGATTCTGGTAAATGCCCCGGGTCGTAAAAAGAGTCTAAACTAAATAAAATAAATCAGATTACATTGTTTTGACACATGACAAAGCTAATTCATGTTTTTCTCCTTCTCTAATCCGACACTTCCAGATCAATTTTGCTTTCCACGTGTGGCGGAGTTTCCCAGAAAGGATTGTTGGCTACCCTCCCAGAAGCCATTTCTGGGACCCTGTAAAAAAAGCCTGGGGCTACACCTCTAAATGGACCAACGAGTACTCCATCGTCCTCACCGGAGCAGCGTTTTATCACAGGTAATTGGCTGCAGCTGACATATCCTGACAGTGTCGACGTCTCTCACGCTTCATCAAGCTCTCTAACATGATCGGCTGAGACAGTGCTCTTGATTGTGTTGCTGTCTTTGTGTCTCACAGGTACTACCATCACCTGTTCTCTCACTACCTGCCCTCCTCTCTGCGTGCGCTGGTGGATCGCACCTCTAACTGTGAGGATATCCTGATGAATTTCCTGGTCTCCTCTGTGACACACCTGCCACCGATTAAAGTAGCGCAGAGGAAGCAGTACAAAGAGATGCCCACCCTGCAGGTGAGGCCATAGAGCCAACATTTTGTACTTCCAATTCTGCCCATAAGTTTACATACCCCTTGCAGAACATGGTTTACACACCTTTGAATCTTAAAGGTGCCATAGAACGGAAAACTGAATGTACCTTGGCATGGTTGAATAATAAGAGTTCAGTACATGGACATAACATACTGTGAGTCTCAAAC
>JAUCMS010000038.1:12080389-12092417 GCA_032357445.1 Enteromius radiatus
CATTTTACAAGGTAAATATTATATTCACAAACAGAAATTTGCGAAATGCATACCAAAGTGTGATTTATTTTTATTAGAAATGCAAATTAAGAATAAAAAGAATGTCATATTGTTAGACTTCATGGAGGATTTTTTTTATGATATAGCTCCCCCGCTGCAACTCCTGTATGTGTCCTAAGGAAAAAGGAAGAAAATGTTAACTATTGTTAGGTTGTTTCAGTGGTTTTAGTTTATGTTATGTATCGTTGCTGTTTTTATTTTTTAATTCTTTTTTTTTTTGGTGTCTTTCCTGTTAGGAATCGTTTTTTACTGTATAAGTTTGCCTGAATATTTTGTGTATTCGGATTTACCTGTTCATATTTTTGTATTGTTCATTCTTCTCTTGAATAAAAAAGAAAGAAAGAAAGAAAAAGGTACTTGTAAGTCCAGTCAGGAAAAGCAAAGCTTTATTCATTATTGTTTACCCTTTTAATGTTTTATTTCATTTGATTTATTTATTTTAATAAATGTTAGATTTTGTTATTATAATGTTAATATTTATATTATAACATAATATTAATATCTGTACTCATGTGCCTAATGTAAATTATCTAGTTTTACTAATTACTCTGTTTTGTTTTTTGTTTTTGTTTTACTCAACGTGCTTAATAATATTTTAATAGTCTGGGATCATTTATATAATTTCATTTCAAATGCGCACATACACAGATATTAAAGCTTTTAATTTCTAAAAACAAATAAAATTAAAAAATATTCCTTGATATTATTCGCAAATTCAGGCGCACACATTTCTCTCGTTTGCCGAGGACTATTATTTTGAAATCGACTGCTCTCGTTATGTCTCGCGCGTTTTTTGCGTTACCACGTAGCATCAACGTGTGGACGATAATCCTGCCTGTTGTGTTCGTTGCATATGGTATGTGTTTATAGCTTTTTTATATAATTTAGACTAGTCTTCATGATTTAAGACATTTGCATGTGTTGAATATGGTTTTAAAATAACGTTATGTATCTTAACGTTTGTTTGCTACTTAGTAAACTCTTAACTTCTTAACGATAACGTTACGTTAGTTCTTAACGATACAAGATTAAAAATAAAACAACAGTCACCTTCACAGCAGTGTGATTCAACCTGACGTGAACTCTTTAACCTGCTGACTTAAATATGCATTAATTTCCGTCCTGGTTTTGAATCTTATCTAACATATTGATGCGCTTATTGATCAGTAATTACACACCAGTCATGATATGCGTACATCTGGACTAGTATCTAAAGAAGTTAACAACTTCTAATGCATGCATGAATGGATATCTGATGGTTGTTTACAGGTTGCCTCAAAAGATGGCAGAGAATGGATGTCACCTCAACGCAGAGGAAGTCCCTACCCCGCAGCATCCACCCAGTACTGAGCCAGATGCAGCAGAAGGGAACAGTTCTGACCCCAGTGGTCTGTCTCCGTCTCAGAAAGAAGTTCTGGAGCGCTGTCTACATGCTCTCACTCATGCCAAGAATGACAGCCACATTTTAGCAGCGCTTCTCCTGGTAAACATCAGCTTATCCTTTCATCCACCCTCTATCGAAATGTATATCGTATCTCTTATTGTTATCTCTTGCATTTAGATAACAAGGTTGTGTCCAGCCGGACAACTGGATACCGGGACTCTACATCGGATTTTCGAAGCAGTAGGTTTTAATCTTCCCGCACGCCTTCTGGTTACAGCATTTCGGGGTGACGACAGCTCCGGGTTGCCCCTGGAGGAGTTGATATCTCTGGGCACTGCTCTATTAGCTGCTCTCAGCACGGACGCAAACATGGTTGCTCATCCACAACTCCTCAGCACAGTCCCTCTGATCCTGAGCATATTGGAGAACGGACCCACCTGGACAGATAAACAACTTGGGAATAAAGCCCAGGAATCTCAAACTGGAAGTGCTACGAATTCCCAGACCACATCTACCTTGGATGAGGCTTTGGCTTGTGACTGCTATCAGGTTCTAAATGCTGTGTTTGCTTTACCACAAGGCCCCGAGCAGCTTCTCACTCGTGGTGCTGTTCTGGCTCTACGTAGAGCCGTATTCAGGAAACAAACTCTCAGCCATGAACAAGGACTTCCGCTGTTGGGACACCTGTTGTCATCTAGCATAAGACCACAGGCTTGGGCTAAGCACTCGTCTGATCTTCTCTTGCTGTTACAAAACGTTTCACAAAACTTCTGCCAAGTTTCACATCTGGAGAGGTTAGAAATGTGCTCCCAAATACCGCTGTTTCTTCCTCCACCCAGGGTCGAGTCAGAAAGCCAGGTGCTTAAGGAGATCGTGCGTAACCTATGGGCTTCGCTGCAGCCTTTGATTCAGGGCAAGCTCAGTCAGGAGCATTTAGGCTCAGTTTTGGTAGTATCTGCCTGCCTTCTGGACCTGTATGGGTGGGAGTCAACGGGACCTCCTAAGTTCTGTTGCTTGCTGGTGAACCGGGCGTGTGTGGAGGTGAGGATGGGTCTAGAAGAGCCGCCGGGTACAGCAATCTCCCCTCAGCAGCAGCACACACTCACTGCCTGCTATCGCATCATGGAGGCGGCTATGGAGCAAGCCTGTAGCCAGGGGGCGGCTTCAAACCCTGCTCAGATACAGACAGCTATCACTGGCCTGAGTCTTCAGCAGAGCAGACAGGTCCTGGGAGTTCTGGAGGAGGCATTCTCAGCTGAAATTTACTTTCTGAAACAGGTGAGAATGCAAGTGTTATGGTTCAAACTTTAATTAAATGGGAATATATTTGGAATACTTAGAATTATAAACTGCTACTCCTTGTTTTCCTATTTAGGTGGAGCAGACCAGCTACGATGACCCGTTTCTGTTCGCCACTTTCCGCTCCCTCTGTGCATGGCTTGCTGAAGAAACTTCATGTCTAAAGGAGGAAGTCATCGACCTCTTGCCTTTTCTCATTGGCTATGCTAAAAGTCACTTTAAGGGAGGGGGAAAAGCCAAGGAGCTTGCTGATTGGATGTCTAAGATGTCCATCGGCAGCAGTTCACAAGATGAGACCTGGAATAGAGAAGCTGCTCTTAGGTTAGTTATTGCTATGACTTTTTTTTTTTTTTGGTTCCCACAAACCCACAAGTCAGCTAATAAAATAAAATCTAGAAAATATCTGTCTGTGTACAGTGTTTACATTTATTCCTGCTCTTTCTTAGATATCTTCTTCCATCTCTGTGCCACCTTTCTGCTGAAGATGGGCCGAGGCGGGTTCTTCTCTCTCTGGATACTCCACCCTTGCTTGTGGATTTCCTGAGTAAAGGTTGGTCATCTTTAAGAGGTCAGAGCGGGAAAACAGTGACACGAGACCCCAGTCTGGAAACGGCATGTTCTGCTTTACTAAACTTTGCCATCACAGAGCCAGAACGAGTCAGGTACACACAGATTTTCCCTCATATACAGGATAAGTTATTCCTTAGCCGTGACTTGATGCACTGCTCCATTGCACTCTCTCAGGAGCGATCCTTGTTTCGTTGCTCTGGAGAGCATGCTGAGCGAAGCACTGCCTGTTCTTCTCCATAAGCCACGCCTCTTGGTCTTCGCAGCAAACTGTTGCACTTTGGGTCTCATGATTGCCAGGCTGAAGTCAACTTCCACAGGTATTACTGGCTTGAAATTGCACTTTTTTTATAGGATGTGTAACTTGGAAATGATACATTTTATAAAAAGAGCTAAAAAGAAAATAAAGGCTTGGCAGGAAATAAAAACTAAAATAGTGCTGTCAAACAATTGATCGCATCTAAAATAAGTTTTTGTTCACATAATGTTTGTGTATTATGTATATGTAAGTTATTTTAAATATATTTATGTATCATATAAATTATATAAATGTATTATATATATATATATATATATTTTGGAATATGTATAATTGATGCACACACACGTTTATTTTGGATGTAATTAATCACTGTTAGTCATTTGAAAAACAAATTCTGAACACTTCCAACTTGAAAATATAAAAAAAAATGAAGTCTAATTAAAAATATTTATAAAAGCTATGGTAGCATCAGTGATGGCAAAATCCAATCCAATACGATTATTGAATAAGAAAGGGGTTTATGAGGACAGAATTAAACAATGTACGCTGATGAAATAAAACACTAAATTTTAAATGCTAAAATTTTAACAGTGTTACTAAATTATTAATGTTTAGAAAAAGGAAGTTTCACACAAAAAAAATATATTTTGTGGCTCTCAGTGAGCTGGTGGCCCTTGATGTCAGTAGTATAGGGGGAGAAATACTATGGGAGTCGATGGCTATTATCAGAAATGTTCCTTTTTGGATGAAAAATTATTTTAAGTATGCATTAGAAAACAGCAAAGACGTATAAAAACGGTGTGTTTATTGTTGCTGTTTAGTAATGGGTGTCTTGGATCTTTGCAGACCCTGAAGAACGAGGCCAGCGGCGTTTCTTCTCCTCAGTTCTGTCTTTCCTCCTGAGTGCTGTGCAGTCTGGACAGGCTTCTAAACCAGCACGGATCAGCGCTCTCTGGGAGGAACACTGGGAGGAGGCTGGAGAGCTGTGGAGGCTCAGTTTGCAGGCTCTGGGCGGTTGTGTTCGAGCTCAGCCCTGGATAACCACCCTGATCAGAGATGAAGGATGGCTGCAGAACATCTTCACTCTGCTAGGATCCAGCGGACGTCTCCCAGACCAACCTTCACAGGACGCTCTCGAGGAAGCCCTGTGTGCCATTGCCAAGCAATGCCCGGTGTGTCGCAAGGACATTAGTGAGCTGGTCAGGAGTTTAAGCTGTGGATCACTTCAGGGTTTGCCACAGCTTGGCAGAATATTGGTGGAGTAAAATTTCTAAAATACATATTTAATAAGACAGATAAAGCACTTCATATGTTGTCACATTTGTTTGGCATATTAAATATGCAATGAATTTGTAACACACTCTGTGGCCAAAGTATAAACAAGAATATTAAATAAAAATATTTCTGCTTTTGTCATTTATTGTTATTTTATGCATAAAGTTTGATTCTTAGGAAGCACATTCTGATTAAATGTACCTGGAATTCACTGCTTTCACATTTTGTTTGGAAGGTGCATTTATATAAATCTGAAATGTATCTGTTGTGTGGTAATATGTCCGCTAGGTGGCATCCTTACAGCAATCTATAGTTAACGGACAAGGAATGATTTATTTACATCATAACTGTCATAATCAAATTGACAGCATGCCATAAGTGTTTGCACAAGTTGTTAAAAACATGGATTTGTTTATTTATATATATATTTTTGAGATCTGTGGCGTTTTGTAAATACAAACCTCAAATATTATAAGGTTTTACATCAGAACGTTTCAAATGAATAACAGCATTGCGCATGCTTCGCATTATCGCATTATATCGTTTAGTAACTTGTTATTGTGGCCCTTTAAGACTACATAATGCGTAAAGGATTGAAAGTAATAAAAAAAAAAACTGCAAACAGCATCATTGGGCAAAATCATTAGCCCAAACTTGTTTGATTAAAAACTTTTTGTTTTCAAATATATTTGCAAAAAAAAAAAATCATGCAATTATATCCAGAATGTGAAACAGAACAATTAGCCTATAATAAAATTGCAAAAAAGCCTACAGAACATTGCATAGCACAATTAATTCTGTAAAACTGTAGAGCAGTTCAAATGTTTTTGAGCAGAAATCAGAAAAGATGACTTTGTCCTGGATGAGGTTTATTGTGCACATCATTTATTTCACATGATGCTACATTACTAGTTTGAGGCTAAAAATATCACAAACCTTCTGAATAGCTAAAGCTTTTGTGCACCGCAAAAAAATTGAAATGAAACCCATTTTCTCCGCTTAAGCTGTCCTCAGTGCGCCTTGCCATCCCAAATCAGTATCCCATTTGCCCCCACTTTTGTCTACCCAAGTTTATCCTCCGCCCATCAGCATACGTCTGTCTTTCTCTCTCTCGCTCTCTCTCAACTCTGTCTCTTTTTGTCAATAAAACTCCCGTGTCTCTCCGGTACCTCTCTCTCTCCCCGTTCATCTCGCAGGGCACATACTCTGTTCTCTCCCGTCTTGAATTCAACAAAGGACAACAACTTTATCCAGAAACATGTTGTGGAAATCACGGACCAAGACAGAACCTTACTGCTTACAGGTAGGCTTCAGATCAATATTTTGTTTCAACTTTAGCTACTTCAGAAAAATTCGATTTTTTTTTTTTTTCATTGAAAGCACAGTTTTTGTTATAACTAGAGTTGAAATAGAATTGCCTATTGGTTTAAAAAGAAAATCTAATATAGCATTTAGAAACAATGTGATTTAATTTCTAAGACTTAAAATAGAAAAATAATCTAAGAACCTAAACTTTATTATTAGTATTTTCTGTGGCGTTTATAGAAATAGCCTAACAATTAAATAAACCGTGGACATTTTTAAATAGACATAAAGTTTAGTGAACTATTATCCTGCAAGAAAGCGTAATAAAAAGAAGAAGGTTTTGGGAATGAATTAATTTAGAGGAATTAATTAATGTCCCTTTAAGGTGGTCTACCCAACCCCTCCCCCCTTAGCGTAGCGCTATAAGAGCGCTCGGGTGTGATTAACAGGGACAGTCTGATACAGAGCATCATCCAGAGAGGAGAACATCACTGGGACTGTCTAGGTCTAGATCTAGTTAATGGATCGAGATCCCGGGGTTTTATTGACTGCTAAGGCGGCTGTAAAAATCAACGCGTAAAAGACATATTGGGAGCTCTCGTGTCCAGATGTTAGTCCACACCTACTCGACTATGGTGAGTTAAACTGATGCAAAGTTCGTTTGATCTGTTGGACTCTTCATCGAGATGATTGTCATGTGATATCAGCTGCGATGGGTGTATAGATGAAAGCTCAGACGAGCGCGCGTAATCGGGGTCAATGGTATTAAGTGTGCGTAGAATATGGAAGCGCAAAAGTGTGCTGGAGTGTTTCATCGCAAATGTCACATGCTGCCGTTGGTCTAAACGGAGATAACAGACTAGTCTTTGTCTTCGAGTGACTTGAAAGTTATATCTTGCGTTTCAACAAAGAGAATCATTAAACTGGGTGGATGAAAAAGGCGAGACAGAAACTTCGATTTGATTTGTTTTTATCACATGCGATGCCGTTTCCCACACAGTATTTTGAGCTGAAAAACTGCCAAATAATTTTTTTTTTCGCCCTAGATGAGGAAAAATTTAATATTAAATAGAGATATAATAATAAAGCAAACTAACGTAAATAAATTAAATGTTAAATAAATGAATACAAATAAAATGAGCAGCCTATCTGCAAAAGTAGAAATGAAAGATGCTGTCACGTTGATTTGTTACAGGGTTTCAGTCGTTTGATTTTTTTTTTTTTTTTACTAAAAATATCCGAGAATCTGGAAAATGGCAAGGAAAATTATAAAAGCACAAAAAGCTAAATTATTAGGCCTACGTGTATTCTGTGCCTGTAATCCTGTAAAACAGCATTAATTGTATCTTTTGTCTGTCTTTCAACCCTGATTGTTTAAAACAGTGGGTATCGTTAAAACACCTGGCACAGAAAAATGCTCTGGAACATTTGTTAAGCTATTAGCATTTTAATTAGTATGGTTTTGACGAATATAGGCTAGCACGATTAACAACCGTTGCCTAATACTCAGAAATCCAACCAATAAAATAATAATTAATTAATTAACATAGAATCTGCAGTTATCTTCCCTAAGACTTGACATAACAGTTACACACATTGCATTTAAATTCAGTAAATTATTCTAATAACTGCATTTACACACAGCTCATAATTAACAAAGAGGCCTAATTATGTTGCTTATACTGTTTAGCCTATATTAAAAAAAAATCTATCTTATTCAAAATGTAAAAACAATGCTGTCTTAAATATCCATGATGCATATCATTGCACTTATTTTAATTACTGAAGAGGAAAATCATCAAAAGAAATGTCAGAAGTAACAAAATAAATTGATGTATATATGAGCATCAATTATAGCTAACATGAAAAAATGCTTCACGTTTACAGTGTTATTTTTTATATAAGGTTATTACCAGTCACGTTTATTGGCTATATGGCGGACCCATAGATTATCAAAGTTGTGATGGATTTTCATGAAAGTCATTTTTACCCACAGGACCGTGCGGACGGACTGTCCAGCTCCTCTCCGAGCGGGCGACTCTCGCAGCTCTCTTCGCTGAACCAGGCAGCGTATTCCTCGGCTCCCCCGCTCTGCCACACTCCGGCGTCCGACTTCCAGCCGCCTTACTTTCCGCCTCCATACCCCCAGTCCTCACTGTCTTATTCCCAGAGTCAAGACACCGGATACCCGCATTTACCGGACCCCTATCCATCCATCAATTCCCTTCATCAGCACCAGCAGGCAGCGTGGCACTCCCAGCGCTCGCGCTCTGAGGACGCGGGGCTTCTGTCGCAGTCACACCGCGCTCTGAGCTTAGATCCGCGGCGGGAGTATCCGGGCGTTCCGCGGCTGCTCCATCATGGACTGGGTGAAGGAGCAGCGGCGCTCGGTGAAGGTCCTCTGGGAATGCACGCAGTGTGTCATCACGGTCTGGATGATATTCAGGTGAGTTCAATCACTTTATTTAAATTTCGTTTTATTGCTATTTTTTAACAAACATCAATGCAAACAAGCATCAGTAACACATGAAAGCATTGGTATTGTTTTTAAAAATTTCACTAATGTTTTTAGAGATTTTACAGCTTTTTGATTAAATGTAAACTACACAGTTCAGGCTCTTCATCGGGGTTTTTTTTTCTATTTATTTATTAAGAGTATGTTTTACGTGTTCCAAATGAATGATAAAATGTTTATGTGCATTACATCAAACGGAAAAATATTTTTCTAAACAACGATTTCTTTTATAATCTTGTTTTAGGCATGAGTGCTTTAAAGTAATCTTTCTTTCGTAATGCCCTTCTTGTGTGTTCGTGTGAAAATGCATTTTATATCCTTTAAATATATAATAAAACATCGTTTCCTTACTAAAGATAAAATGTTTTCAGTGCATAACGTTGTCTAAAACAGATAAATATTTGTACATACAATTTCAAACCCTATTTAAAAAATTACAATGAATTAATTAAATATTTTTAAAAATATAAATTTTAAAAAATGCTCCTGAAATGAATAAAACCCGTAAATGTAAAAAACGTGCGTGATTCTTCAGTGTGGTTTCTGACTGCTTGATCTTTAAAAAATAAAAGTTAAAATGTTAATATATTGTACACATCTGAATTTAGTTTATAATGTTTGATGGTTCAGATTTTATATAGCCTATCATGTGTTATGGTAATGATGTGATGTGGTAATGACATTTCTCAGAGAAAAGTTGGATAAGCCTTGGACTTCAAGCTAACAGTCAATTAATTTTGTATAAAAGTAGAAAAGTGTTTTTTTCTCTTCTCATTTTTCTCAAAGTCTCCATAAGAACTGTATGGTAATGACACAAAGCAAATCATGATGCTTAAGTCTTGCAATAGGTTCAAGTAATAAAATAGCCTACAAAAAAAAAAGGTACAAAAAATAAATTTTAAATCCACTATAATTTAAAAACATCCTAGAGGACAGTGGCACTAATTGAAGAATTGTCCATTAAACTGACCATTCCACATAAGATTCTTAAGAATCTGCTTTTAATTCGTTTGATTTTCAGCTCGAGCTACATGATGGCTTGTTCTTTCACTCTTTCAATGGAGAAAATAACAGCAGTGGGCAGGTGCAGAATGAGTTCGTGTCTGTCTGTCAGGAAACTTACAGCGCGTCCAATCGGTTTCCTCGGCCAATTATTCAACAAACAACTGGACTTCCTTTGATGATACGAAGCATTTCCGACAACTGAGTTAGAAGGGAACAAGCCTGAAAGTTTAATTTGCCATAAATAAAGCTACAAATAAGCGTAAACACTTTTTTTAAACTTCGTAATTCCTGCTACTTTAAATGGACAAATATCAGAGTTGTGTGTATTGTTTTATTCACGCAGTGCGTTGATATCACAACACAATAGAGAAAACAAAGACGTCGTCTCTTTTCCCATTTTATTTCTGAGGAGAAAATACATTTTGTAAATTATATTGTTGGTGCATGTGACGTCATGAAATCTCTCCTTCCTTACACTTCTCCTTTTTTTTCCAAAATAACCAGTTTAAATTAAGGAATATATAGCCTAGTAATGCAAAATATACAAATATTTAAAAATACATTATTTAGTAACAGTATACAACTAGGCAGTGTCATCTCAGTTTTAATATATAGTCTATTAATAGTCTTTATTTAATCAGAGATATTTTATCCATTATCATCATCCTAATAATTTAAATAATTGAGAAGATAAATAACTGCAAGAGTGTTTTATAATAACTATTCCACCAAATGATGCAAGTTTAACTAAAGCAATAATGTTATTCTATTCGGTTTTAACAGGGTATGGAGGAGGCATCCGCTTTGGGGATCCTGGACCATTCTGTTATCAAGAAAGGTGAGAGGCTGTACCTCTGATGCATATAAAGAAGAAGGGGGTGACCTCTCCGGCTAAGGGGAAAAGATTTTATGTGCTGCTCAGACACCATAAAGGATTCAGGCACAGACACACACACACACACACAAAATAATTCAGCTCTGCAATTTCATTTGAAGTCAAGAAATCCTGTAGCACTCTGCCTCTGCCTTCACCCTTAAGGCAGTTGCTGTTAATGAACTGTTCATGGTCATATGAGAGAAAGAGGGGGATTAGAGAAAGGCGAAATGGAGGAAGAGAGCAGATAATAAAGTTATGAAGAATTCAGAGCATCACTATTCCTTTCCAGTTGCCATTAAAAAAATGCATTCGATAGTTAATGAGGCTAGCTTCTGAAATCACTTTCTGCAGTGCAGCACAGCGTATTTTCATCAATTACTTATGCATTTATTTTAGATTTACTGCATATATTTAGTGCTCTATGAAATCTCGCTTATTTACCGAGCAACAGAATGGATCAATTATGTACTCATGGGTGTAGGGAGATTTCAGTGTTGAGAAGAAACTAAAGCCTACATGAATAAACGGATCTGCTCTTACGGCTTATATTTGAGATGCTTCCAGCACCTCGGCCGCGCGCTCAGAGCTCGTTTGTGTCCGCAAATCAGTGCTGCGCAGCGGGGCGTAGCGAAGACGCGCACACCGCCCACGAAGAGGAGAAAGCCAATACTACAGCGCATTTTACCTCTACAATAAGGGTTATAGATAATATAAACAGTAACACAGTGTGTTATGTGCCAATCCTTGGAAAGGGGGAGGAGAGAAGCGCTGCTTCAGCGCCACAGCGCGCGAAATCACACAGGAGCACAGAGATAGCTATTAAGTCTAACTTCATAAACATTTAGCATTCCACTTAGCTCTCTGGAGGATGGATGGTTATTATATGTGATTCATGTGCATCACAGCTTCAAATACTTTCAGGGTAGTAATTCTAAATGTCCTCTAACGTTCATAAAGAATGCCTATTGATGTGTTATTTATAATAAAGTGAAAATATCGGCATTTTGATGAAAAATCGGCCGATAGTGACCGACACCTAAAACATATCCTGCCTCACAAACGCTACTTTTCTTTCTTTTTACCATTTTTGGACTATGTTAGGCTATTTAAATGTTTTGTGGAGTTGTTTTGAACGGATGTGTGTAGGAACCCAACTTTGGCTCAAATATGGACTAACCCGCAGCTGTTGGGTTACATTTTTTTTAGGTCAGTTGGGTTAATCTATATATGACCCAACGCTGGATTGAAACAATCCAGCATTTGTACAGAGTATACCCTTTGGATATTAATCATGGTTTTACTACAAATAAAACCAAAAATTATGGTGACCACAAATTAACCATGGATTTGCTACACTAACCAGCTTAACTATGGTATTTGTAGTGAAACAGTGGTTAAACTAATGGGGCCGGTTTCCCGAACAGGGTTTAAGACTAGTCCTAGATTAAAATAAATGTTAAGAGCTGTCTAAACTGGAAA
>JAUCMS010000038.1:12092517-12130060 GCA_032357445.1 Enteromius radiatus
TTTTTGTAAGACATGTTTCTAAAAATTCTTAAATGTCCTAAATTAGCAAAGGTCTAGTCCTGGCTTAATCTAATTCCCATCCAGGAAACCGGCCCATAATGCCTAATAAAACCATGGTTTATTTGGGTATACTAACACTGGAGTTAGTCAAAGATGGTCTGATAGCTTGGAGAAGCAGTTTCTTAAGTGTCCAAATCTCTCTAAAACCAGCCAACAGACCGACCGAGCCAGGTATACCGAGCCACCTTGGGCTGTTTTTTCTTTGCCAGAATATTCCCCCAGCCCTCCACGTTTTGAATCATTTATACACCCATAGCTGATTTTTCTAATACATGCATACTCTGCGTTTTCTCTAGTTCTATTGAAGTGTGCTTGAAAATCCAGCCCACACAGATGTGGCATACACAAACGCTCGATTATACGTCTGAAAAATGAAGGTTTTTAGGAATGATGTAACAAAAATACTTGAGCTCAAATTAAAAGCCAGAACACTAATCATTATTAAAGTTTGAATGGAGGATTATGTCTCGTTCCTTTTTGTGCCTTGGTTTAATGGGGAGAATATCAATGTCAGCTTTAAAATGGGTTAATACACAACAGCCTAATTTTCTGTTTGCTATTTTATTACATTGTGTTATTTTCCACACAGTAATTGCTGGGTTCATTTAAAAGTCATATCTTGAAGGAGCCTGAAAACTTTAATTGCAAACACAACAAGTGAAAACGACTGTGTGCACAACAGATGGAATAAAGCTTTCCCCCAATGGAGATGCAACACCCATTTGAAAATAAGAGTGAGAAACAGAAATTAAACACAGCGTCACAACAGATGCCAACCTGTGGGAGAGCTTTTAGAACAGAAGGGCAAATCCAAAAGCACAAATTATCACATTCTCATAAATCATCACTTTCCTGTAGTAATTCTGGTACAGATACCCTAAACTGCTTTCGGTTTCTTCTTACAGTTCCAATCCCGTCTAAGCTAAACGGCTCAGCGGTCTCTGCCTTGTCCCTCACTAAAGAAGGCCTGGGTCTGGGTGGTGTGTCCAACCCTGCAGAGGTTTTCTGCTCTGTCCCGGGCCGCTTGTCGCTCCTCAGCTCCACCTCCAAGTACAAGGTCACAGTTGGAGAAGTGCAAAGACGCCTGGCCCCACCTGAGTGCCTCAACGCCTCGCTGCTTGGAGGAGTCCTGCGCAGGTGAATGGAAGGGATGGAGACAGAAGAACAGCAAATGTTTCGGATCAATCTGTGGTGTTAATCGGTTCGATCTGTTCTCTTTCAGAGCCAAGTCAAAAAACGGAGGCCGGTGTCTGCGAGAACGTCTGGAGAAAATCGGCCTCAACTTGCCCGCTGGTCGGCGAAAGGCAGCCAACGTCACACTCCTCACAGCGCTGGTGGAAGGTACTGAAATGTTTTAATACAAACCAGACACACTCACATTATGAGATTACGCCTACTGCTGATGCACCGCCTCGGTAATTGTCCCAAACACAGCACACACACACTACATTATCAGTCACTTATGGCGAGAACGTAGATGTTAATGTGAAGCAATAACCTTCAGGCGAGTGTTAACTTAAAATTATAAGTGCCTAAGAAGTCATTTTTAGACATTCGAGAGCCTATTATCACCTCAAGTTTTCAGTCAGCACATTCAAGTTCCATTTTTTCAGTCTTCACTCCCTCTTTTCAGGTGAGGCGGTTCATCTCGCACGGGACTTTGGGTATGTGTGCGAGACCGAGTTTCCTGCCCGGGCCACAGCAGAGTATCTGTGCAGACAAACTGACCCAGATCAGCTGCCCACGCGACGCAGTATGCTGCTGGCCACCAAGTGAGTACTAGATCTGACAAGATCTTCAAGCAGTTCTACATACTACAAAAGGAATAAGTCATTTGAATCATAATGAAGTCGTTTGAATGGCAAAGATATAGTAGAAGATATAGATTCTTTCAATGGAGAAATAAACCTGAATCAATCAGGAATATTTCATATTTAAGTCAGGCGTTGTTCACAAACGTAACAATGCAGTTCTTAACTTAATTTACCGAATTCTGTATCAGGGTTTTTTTGATTGGCTACCAAATTTTCATTTGGTCAATCACAATTTTTTTATTCTATTTATGCCATTTACCTGAACAATTATTTAAATTTTCAGTAAATATTTTCCAGATTTTGTTTCATTATTATTATTATTAATAAATATATAAATATATATATATATAAATATATATATGTGTGTGTGTGTGTAGAGTTTATTTGCAAAAACAGACAACCAAGTTTTTAATAATTAAAAAAAAAAAAAAAAAGTTTAATTGTGCATTCCGATTAATCTCAATCTAACTAAAGTTGGTTTATTTTCATTAGGTTAAAAAAATAACTACAAAAATACAGCTAACACAATAAAGCAATAAAAAAAACATGAGTTTTGAATCCACCATCCCCCTGAATTCTTCATAGATTATATAATATATGTATGTATAAATTATTTTAATTTAAATATGTAAATATTCTATAGGGTCAATATATTTTAAAAACATGATTCTATGCGCTCTATGGACAAAATTTTTTTTTATATATATATATATACATATATACACACACTGTGTCTGTATATAGCTGAGATTTTTACTAAATATTTTAATTATTTTTAAAATAAACCCAAAGAAAAGCATTAAACTAGGGCAGCCAATAGAAAAATTGTGACTGATCTCATGACCAGTTACTAAATGACATGATAATTTTTTGCTAGCTCCCTCTGGGGGCCCCAGTTTGAAAACCCCTGACACAAACTTTAGTAAAATAACTGTGAACTACTTTCATTTTCACTTGTGAAGACATTTTATCCCCAATTTATCTGTTCATTCTTGCAAGCCAATAATATTTGCATGTATTGTGTGGCACACTCACACTCACCTCTCATATCATGTCTTCAGGGAGATTTGCAAGGAGTTTGTAGACCTGATGTCGCAGGACAGGTCGCCGTTGGGCGCCAGTCGCCCCACCCCCTGCCTGGAGCCCGGGGTGCAAAGCAGTCTGACCCACTTCAGTCTCCTCACCCACGGTTTCGGCACACCCGCCATCTGTGCCGCCCTGTCGGCCTTCCAGAGTTACTTGCTGGAGGCCCTAAAACTGCTGGATAAAGGAGAGGGAGGAGGAAAAAGCCACCACGACAAGGAACTCAAGCACCGCAAATGAACAATCGGGAGAGAGACACTACCCTCCCTCACTTTTAGGAGCGTATGAGTGTATTTATGTGTACGAATGTGTGCGTTCACCCCACCGTTTCACGCCCGTACCAACCGATCGCATTCGTCTCAGAGAAAGAGGAGATGCTTCGCGCTGCATGCGGACCTCAAGCTCCCAATGGATCCCCATGACTGACTTATACGGGGCCCTCTTGAGATCGGGCCCCAAAACCAATCAAAAGATGGCACGGACAATTAAAAGACAGGGGGAGGGGGGACGTAAAAGTAATTAGGTATTTGAAAATGTCATTTTGTACTTCATGTTGTATGTTTATTATCAATGTTCCTGTTATTCTTATTGCCGTATTGCAATGTAAATGTAATATATTATTAAACCAACCGCTGAATTGAACTGCTCGAGAATGGTTTCCTGACACAACTTTTTACACACTAGCAGGTTTTTTGCTTTGCATAAATGGACTTGTTGGCATGGTACAAATCTGGCGTGATTACAAAATTAGCGTGATACAAATTGAACACCCAGGGGGATGTTTGAAATTTCTAGCCCCATTTGCTAAAGGCAGAGTGACATTAACCCAAACCGAAACCTCAATGTGACACAGTGGCAAATCCAGCAGAATTACCTCTGAGATAAAACAGTCCTGACCACTAACCCCCGGGGGGGGGGCTCTGCAATCACTACAGTCGGCGAACGCGGCTAAACAGTTGCTAGGCTCTTCTCTTCCACCGCTTCTGTCTCCTCTCACCCCATCTGTCACTCTACCTTTCTTCGTCTGCTCAGGGGCCTCTCCATCTCCATACCTGCCCCCCTGCCGGCTCTCACTCACACGAGCGCACACACGTACCCATCCTGAGTGTCAATTCCCCGCTTCCCCCTCGCCGTGACCCCCTCCCTCCCTTCAGCTCTCTGACACTCAGCAGGGCTGCTCTGCATTTCTCTCTGCCTGCAGGCGAACATATGCTGCTCGTCCCTTTAGATTCCGGTGTGTTCAGGAGAGAGGGATTGTTTAATGTTTATTAATCACCTGTCTGTGGAGGAGAGAGAGGGGAAGGAGACGAGCTCGTGCGAGTGCAAAAACACTTGTGTACAAAGCAGCGAGGAAACAAGTACACATCCAAAGATAGCATAAGCGCACGCCGCTCCTTTTTCTCCCTTCTTTGCCAACTTCTGTACGACGCAAACAGATCCAACACACTTTCGAGTGTGTTTTGGTGTGGAAAACGGCAAAATCTACAAAATGAAGAGCCTGAATAAATGTTCTCCTTAAAAAAAAAAAGAATGGGGGAAATAATAAGACCGTATAATTAACAGGGGGTCAATGTTTTTATTAGAGCTTAGAGGGTTGCATTTGCAGTACAAAAGAGTGTGACTAACAGGGGAATAACAGTAGTTCCTCATTTAGGGCCCACGGGAAGCTTCTCCATGTCGTGGATGCCGTCTTTGTCGATCAAACGGACAGTGAAGGAAGGCAGGTTCAGGATGAAGCGTTTGTTGAGCTATTGGAGAACAAGGAAATAAACAAAAACGGTTAAAAAAAGGTGGCAAACATGACAAAACCCATGGTGGTTTGTATAACCCACTAAAACGAAACAGAAGGATTTATACAGTTTATGAAGAACGTGGTTCTTGTCTGTGCAAACGGCACAGCGCTCAGTGGCTGCCTGTTTTGTTTTTTTAGAGAGAATATAGTACTTTTATTCAGCAGAGATGACAGTAAATACATTTATAATGTTACAAATAAATCCCTATATCAAATAAATGCTTCTTTTGAACTTTCTGTTAAACTATTGTGAAAAACGTTTCACTAAAATGCATTGATAATTGTTTCTCGAGCAGCAAATCAGCATATTTATTTATTTCGCATTTGACGCCATTCTAGTATCGAAGGCAATTTTCATGGCGAGAACCAGTCAATCTATACACAAGTTGATTTTTAGACAAGCCTGCAATCTTCAAACACATCTGGTGACAATTTAGAGTCTTCAATTAACCTAGCATGCATGTTTTCGGCCTGTTGGAGGAAACCGGAGCACCCGGTGTTAACCCACGCAGACACAGGGCAAATCATTTCTGAAAGATCATGGGTCAGTGATGACTGGAGTAATGACAGTTGCTGAAAAATCAGCAAACCCACCAGAAATTCTCAAAAAGTAAACAATATTTCGTAAATTTTGAAGTACGTGGGATTTGGAGAAGTCTATGGAATATGTTTGAATCAAAGTGTGAACAATAGTAATAGTGGTGCTTGCCATAGCAACCACCGGTAATTATGAAATTACATGGATGAACAGATCAGCATATGGCCAACATAATTTACCTCCTCTAAACACTTCTTGAGAAGATCCACAGCCTCCTCGCGAGTCAGATCTGGAGCGAGAAGAACAGAAAAATGGGATTAGAACTCAGTAAATCAAAAATAGTAATAATCAAACCCTCGTAAGTGGAAGTGCAGAATCACCTGGTCTGTAATATCTGTCCAGGATGGAGAGGGTGAGGAAGGCACCGTATCCATGTGCGGCGAAGGGGGCTTTGGCAAGTGCTGACATGTAGTCCATGTAGTACAGACCTGGACCGTCGGTCTCATCATACCCTGCCAAGAGCAGGTTCACGTGGTATGGAGTCTAAAAATGGAGAGAAAAGGGATATTTTTATGACTTCGTCCAAAAATGAAGAGATAGCAGTATATGTTTTTTAGAAGGTCATTAGCACAAACTAAAACCAGACAAAAGGTGAAGATTCATTTAGCAATGATAATAATCCAATGCTTATCACATGGCTACTGACAAAATAATTAGACATGAATATAGAGATAATTGAAGATCTTTTTTCCATGTAATGGAGTTTTTCTGTCATAATTCATACATCTCATAATTCTTAAATATAAACTTAGAACTGCGAGAAATTAATTATTAATTATATATAGAGTATATATCTGAATATAATTCTGAATTTTTCCTCAGAATTTTAAATTT
The DNA here is from genome assembly GCA_032357445.1 of Enteromius radiatus. NCBI lineage: Eukaryota > Metazoa > Chordata > Actinopteri > Cypriniformes > Cyprinidae > Enteromius > Enteromius radiatus. The sequence continues at coordinate 12,098,699 of JAUCMS010000038.1, forward strand.
CACAATCTCACAATTGTTTTTTTAAATGACAGAAATGTTTTTCACTCACACAATTCTTAATATATATATATATATATATATTTCTTGGAATTACATGATATTTAAACTCAGAATTGGGAGATAAGTAATAAATAACCTGATTTATTTATTTTTATTCTATGGTGGAAATTGTATTCTATGGTGGAAATTGAATTGAAGTTTTAAATGTTGCAAAATTAAAATGCAGACTCGAAGAATCCGATTGAAAACGCTTACAACCACCAAACTTTAATGGGTTATATATGGAGGGAGGGAGAGAGGGGAGAGCAAAGGGAGGGGTGTGAAACAGCTGAGAAAGGGGAGAGATGGGGAGGGAGGGGAGTGTGGAGCGGTCTGGGGGGGGGGGGGCGCTGGTGTCACCAGCAGTGTGACATCTGCAGGAAGACGGCACCCCTGCTGCCGCGAGCACCTACCCACCTCCTCTCTCCTTCCCTCTATCTCCCGCCCTCACCCCTATGCCCTGGAGCAGTGCCAGCTCTCATTAAAACTTCTTTTAGTCCTCTTCTTCCCTCTATCTTGCTCGCGCTCGCTCTATCTCAAAACTCTGTTCGGCTGAAACTACATTCGCTTTCCCCCACGTTTCCCGGCTGCACGGCTTTCAGATAGGGAGATTTCAATCCGAATTCTGCATCCACCGCAGTCGGCCAAATTTGGTGCCGTCGGGTGGATTTAAAGGTGAAGCGTGTTATTTCTCCAATGTTAAAATTCACAGTTTAATTTGCAAGTGTAGGACTTCCAAAGAGTGTTTGAGAGACCTGACATATCAACTTTAAGCTTAACTAATGATTTAAAGCAACTGAAAGGTTTTTACCTTGAGATATCGGTTTCAGAAATCATTCTGATAGTTCACTGACTTCTAATAAGGTTTACGGCCTTTGTTTCTTTCCCACACTCCTCCCAAAAACATCTATTCTGGGAGTTCTGCAAAAAGGGTGGATTGCTTTACAGCAGCAACAAATGAACATGTAAAGCTATCCACTGATTCATTTAGGACAGCCAGTCCCTTCAAAATCCACGTAACTACAAAAAGTTTCTTTAAACCCAAAGTATACTTCAGTTTTGACACAAACACTTGTGCCTGAAGTAAACTTGCAAATGCACTTTTTTTCTTTAGAAAATTCCTAGTGTCTGCAATTTCTCTCTGTGGAAGTTATGAGCGACAAACATGTCTTTTCAGATCTTATTTCAGATTTACGTGACTAAATGTACACCCTTGCATTTTCGTGTGTATAGCCAATCCGTATATTTTGTAAAATGATAAAGTCATCTTCCCAGGTCACGACGCTAATGTTGAGTTTGTATACAACACGCAAGGTTTATGCTCATAGTCCAAGTCTTCAAGTGTTTGAATTACAGCATCACATACTGGTCTGGCATGTATACTGCATTGTTTTCAGTGGTTTGTGTGTATGCAGATATGTCCTGACACTATACCCGTTTTATTTTTATCTTCTGAATGAGGAAAAAATAATAATTATTTGATAGGGAAAGATATAAGATAGGCTTCATGCGGACATGTTCAAAGTAACGCTCCACATGGCAACAGCCTAGAATTTTTTAAAAGAAACAAATACTTCTTTTGGAAAGCCAACTTGGTTCAATCGATATGAAAACCATTCAGAAGCTTTATTTTTAAGAGTGCAAGCATCACGTCCAGTTCCTTTCAGCGTGGATGAGACTACAGCAGCTCCAACTCAACTCACCTGAGAGGCTTTAATCTGATCTGGGCCATCCCCCTGCTCTCGGCGGGTCTCTGGGGCACGTTTGGGTAAGTAAACACCCCCTAGAGAAGCTCACCTATGCAATATGCTTCACTCCCAGCAGGGAGGGTTTAGAGGAACAGGGGCTTGTTGAAAGACAAGGTTTGAGTTTGTACGAAATTCCCCAGAGTGCCATCTACCCCTCCGTACAAACCCAACACCTGTTTCCCACATTCTCCACCAACCTCATGAGCTACGGTTCAAACATTACAGCCTTTCCTCTCACCTGAGTCCCTGTTACAAAAACTGAGGGACACCAAACAAAAGCTTTGCACAGAGACTGATAATTGTACCATATCATTCATTCATCCTGCCTTTCCCTTTCATCTTCTGTTCCTGCGCTCCCCATCTCTTCGCCCGCTGCCCCAGGACATGTTCTCCTCTTTGGCATCTCTGCCCAATCTGCCGTATTAATTGTTCATCTGTAGCGGAACAGGGGAATGCCTCGCAATATGGCACCAGTAATTATTTGTGCCAGTGTGCTGGGAGAGAATAAGCGGCCAATAATGTTTCATGTGTGCCAATGATGGCAAACTGTTGCTGGACTGTTCTGCGGAGAGCTCAAGGGGATGTTGGATGCAGCACATGGTTAAAATAAAAAGCATAGCACATAAAACCACCACAGAAAACGTGTGTTTGGCCGCAAAGAGCCAGTTCTCAACAGCACGTTGGACTCTATCTGAGCATCTGCCGTCTCTTTCTTTCTACGTAAAGATCTGTCTGAGGAGCCACTCCAGGGGAGCCCCAAAGGCCCAGTTGTTTTTTTAGAAACCTGGTCCTTAAAGCGTGCATGACATCTCTCTCATTTAAACATCCCGAAGGGTTTAAGCACAAATCAAATGGATTAAATAATACGCAAGGTTGTACCCACAATCCTTATTTTAAAGACGAATCTGAGACTTTGAATATGGTTGCACATCGTGGATTAAGGCGGTATGCAAGTTTCAATATGTGAACAAAATCTATTAGTCAAACGTTCCTCGCTTTGAGGCACATTCGAGGAAAAATATTGAAACCGGCTCATTTATTAACCAGTTCTGTGAGCAAGTAGCATTTATGCTAAGACGAGCTAAAAGCGTGCGGATATATGAACTTGTAGCACTTTCTCAGCCCCCCCAGAGACCACCGCTCCCACCCTTTCCCCCCTTTTGGCTTGCTCTAATTGTTTTTTGTAATCATTTTCTCCACTCTGCTATTGTGACAGGAGGCAGTTACACTCTTCCTAACAAATTAACACACACACTACCAGACAAAAGAGCCAGGATGGCGACAAGCCCATTTCTACACAGATGGGTGCACTCTATGTTGCCCTGAGTTTAACACACACACACACACATTTGGAGAATGTATCATATAAGCAGGATCACATTACATAGGAGGCGCAGGTGTCAACGACCTCTGAGACCTTGATATCACCTCCACACATTCAAAACATACTGGCATCTGTTTTTAAGCACACTTTACACCGGCTGCATTCAGATATACACTGTGGCACAGAGCTTGCTTTGCTGTCGACAAAAGGACTAAAGAGAGAAAGCAAAGCAATGTGCAAGGAAAAAAAAGTGATTTAAAAAGTGTTTTTAACTTATATTTACCATTCAAAAGTTTGGGAGTTTTTTTTTTTTTAAAGAAAAACCGTAAGCATGCATTAAATTGAATTAAAAATGTAAAGTAAAGGCATTTATAATGTTATTAAAGATTTATTTCATATATTTCTATTAACTAGAATCCTGGAAAAGAAACATCTTGGGTTTCCACAAAAATATTAAAAAGCAGTTTTCCACATTGATAATAATAGGAAACATTTCTGTAGGATCACGTGACACTGAAGATTTAAATAATGGCTACTGAAAGCACTCAAAGTACTAAAATAATTTTTTTATATTTTAAAATATATATTTTAAAATTGTAATTATATTTTTACCACATTACATTCCCTACCCCAAAGTTTTAAAGAGTAGTAACTATAAACTACCTATTGCATATAATAAAATGTTTCATTTTTAAGGCATTTCAATTGCTTTCACACAGGTTTCCAGTATACCTCTTTGAATAATATAAATCAAATGTAGTTACAGTAAAAAGCTGAAAAATAATTTGTATTCTGGACATTTTACAAGTAACACTATGTTTGTTCCATGGTAGATGTATCTCTCTTGAAAACTTAAGGTTTCATTCACACATCAAAGAACATTGTCTATACCAACCCGACTCCGCAGATAGTCTGCTAGGTTTTTTCTTGTGAAGTTTGCAGCAGCTGCTGGGCTGAGCTCATATCCTGCAGAAACAGACAGATATATCGGAAACAATTAATAAAACAACAGAAACAGTTTCCATGGACTATAATAGAGTTTAAACAAATGTACAACTCTAATGATATTGTGATGCGTAAAATTAAAAGTTTTATAAATCTTCAGAAATAAAAATTGAAAGTAAATTTTTGCCTAAAAAAAATAAAAAATTCAAGCAAATGATGGTCAGAGTTAAAAACAACAAAACCGAGACAATCTTTAGAAAAAAGAAAAATTAACGCTTACCATTTCTCATTTTGTAAAGCTGGACATTTTTCTGAATGTATTCTGCAAATTGTACTGTGTCACCGGCTTCACCCACACACAGGAGCAGGATCTTTTCACTGAGCTTGAACATCTTGTCATAATCTGGTAAAAATATACAAGTTAGTATACATAACACATTTAATTGGTGGTCTATTTGACCTCCTGAACTGTACAGTTTCCTGTATTGACATATTCTGTGAAAACCAAAAGTTCTTGCTATAGTCAATGGCCTTCAGTTCACAATAAAATGCATTACTTTCTGCTAGCTATTTCTTGTCAGGCTAGAAGTTAAGGTTAGAAGGAATACTGCTAAATTTACTGGGCACGGGCACAACAGTAGCAAAATTTTTCTCACATGGTACTTCAATAATTACTGTTTTTGCATTAATATTAGGGTGTACGTATGTGCAAACTAAAACTAAGAAGTAGTATATTTTATTTATTGTTAGCTTCCAGTTTTGGCTGAATCTCTTCTAGCTAGAAACCATATCAGAAGGAGAGACACTGCTATTATTGAGAGCACCGGACAAAATTTTGTATATGAAAGACGTCAACATTTTTACTCAAGAACAACGACAGCAAAAATTCACTATATGTATCTGCTAAAATACATTAACTCAATTTTAACTTCAATATTCCTTCTTCGTAATTATGGAGGCGATCTTACTTTCACTTTCACAAATAATTCGCAAACTCATCCGAGGACGCTCAACTGACCCTTGAGGCTAATCACAATAGAATAACTGACGGCTTATCACCGTTGAAGTTTAAAAGCGTATTCTAAATTAAGTTTAATAAGCTGATTTTAGTATATTAATATGTAAATCAATTCAGCGCACAAACTGTGTTAGCGCGGGGTAACGTTAGCTAACTTACTTCGGCTAAAACGTCTTAGCGATTTCCATATATTCAGAAGCGGTGAGAACATTTAAATGCAATTAAGACAGACGTGTATGAGCACTGAAATGTGATTAGTTACTGTGGTCTAATATATCTTTAAATAGATTATTATGCGTGATTATCTAGCCGGTTAGCATGCTGCTAACATGCTACTACACGTCAAACTCACCATGTTTCATCTGGATTATACTGCTGGCTGCTACATTATCTGCCGCAACCAGCACAAAGTCTGGCCCCTGAATCCCGATCAAGTATTCCATATTGCAGACCGCGTTTAGAGGCAAAAAACACGCTCTGATCAGTAAGCAGACTAACAGTGCAGCTCAATCTGATATTACACAGCAAAACCTGAATAGAGCTCAATGGCGGCGCACTCTTCAGACGTCATCAGAGAGCGCGTGCTCTGCTGTCACGTGATGATCTGTTTATGAGCTTGGTAAACTAACGTAAGCACTAAAAAGTCACAATTTCTCCGTTTGGTGGGCAGACAGAAACTCAATATTACAGAGTGCACAATGTTATGGTCATTACAATATAAAGATTTATAAGGGAGTTCTTGGTGTTTTTTTTAGACTTGAAAAAGTGAAGGTAATTAATGCAATCTTACACAAGCTAGATATATCTGATAGAAATTACAAACTTTATATTAAATCTCTAGAATTATATATGTTGTCTTTCTAGATATAGATAGATAACTAAGACTTCTGATTTTATTATGTTTTGCATTGCATTAATAAAAATGTATAACGTTATGCCCATTCCATTCCCAAAGAATAGCTTGGGTGAGTATGAATGATTGATCGTGTTGTCTAGACAGAAGGGGTTTCAGATCCTGTATACCTTCAGCTGCAGTAGGAACTTCTATAGCCCCCAACCACTACAAAGACTCCCATACATGTTCATTAGTTTTGCCTCTTTGTGTCCCTTTCCTATACTGTGGTGCAATTAATACACTCCATATTATTTAGATATAGGCTATTGTGAGAAAAATAATATCTTGTTTTGTCTGAGAGCTTTCAATCATACTACTTTTGTTTATATATTTTGCAGAGCATTTTTTTTAAACATTGGAAAATCATGTATCCATGTGATGAAAGTATTCCTCTTTCCCCGTCTCTCTCTTTTGGTAGTTGTCACTGGTTCAGCTTGACTGCTTCGTTAGGACTCATCATTTGCATTCAGATTAATTATCTAATTACCGACAAATGTCCGGCGGCCACCCCGCACTCCGGCTCGTCAGCTCTATGCCTGTAATTATTTTAATCATTTACTTTCATCTGGAGTGTTCCTGCCATACTTTTGTGTTTAGAGGCCATTCTTAATTACCCTGCCAAGACACTCTTCCCCTCTTTTCATGTGAGGAAAAGGGGCAGAGAGAGAGAGAGGGAGCCCGATGGGGACAAAATCCAGGAATCTTGACAGCATCATAAAAGCTCCGAGCTCTGCTGGTTGTTCACTCTGTTTTCCCCCCTTCAACTTCTCTCTCTCCGTTTCTCTCTTTCTGACTCCCCCACCCCTCCGCCAACCCACATCCTTCTCCAATTCGAACTATTCCTCCCTCTCTCTCTCTCTTGCTCCCCACCCTCCCTCACTTCCTCCAGTTCCCCCTTTATCACAAGCACACACAGGAATCGCCTCCGGGGCCCAGTGCTCTGACTGCTAATACACTCACACACACTGTGACATACATCATGCGCCACGTTCGCTGCATATTATCTGGTAAATCTATACACCTCTCTCTCCGCAGCTTCTCTTTATTTAGGCACCATGCACCAGTCTGGTTCTCGGGTGCATCTGGTTTGTGTCTGGTAGTTGTTGGCTCAATTCCTGCCATCGCTGCTCTCACTGTTGTGCCCTCTCAGCAATTGTGAGACACGCGCTGCGCACTGGTGCAAATATATAAGCTATAATTGGGGCCCCTGGCTGTTTAAGGATTATTCCAACTTTGGAATATCTAAAGTCTGGATGGTGGTGTTTCATTTTCATTCTGTTCGAACTCATTAACTGAAAATTTAGCTTTTTGGCATACATTTCATTTCTGAGCATAAATTAGTGCTTGAGCACTGTTATATATGAGTTCAGAGTGGTAAAAAAGCACAGTTTCTGCTCTGTCCAGATAATATGATGGGCCGTATTGTCCTATTTTAAGACGAATTCTTCACCCAGAGACTCTGCAGAGAAAGAACAGCACTGCGCATTAAGAGACACGTTGACTCCGGAGGGACTCGTCTGAGTTTGGGGATTATGGACTCATAGCCCAAGGGTAGTTTGTTAAGAGTAGGGCATGTTTTGAACTCAGATTAAGAATATAGGTGGTGCATGAAGGGGGCAGAGCAAATTAATAGTATTCATGGTTTTTGTGTGGGCCTCACTTCAGTCAGTGGATGAGAAATAAGGAGGTTGCAGTCTTCAGAGTGCATGTGGGGGGATTTGCGAGATGTTTATTCTTTTCAACAGACAAGGATCAGTTTTCATTTTACTAGAATTTTACTAATTTTTTGCTATTATTTAAATATGTCATTTTAAAATGCATTATTCACCTCTTCTTTATATTTTTAGTTACTAAATAAATACAAGAGTGTAGCATTTATTTATTAGACATTTATTAGTGGGTATTTTAATTGTTACAAGTAACCATTGTACCAAAAGATTATTATTTAAACTAAAATAAACTAAAGTCAGTCTGCCAGTAAAACACTAGTTTAACTTCAAAAACAGGATGACCAACAATCAAACTGGCACCTGTAGCAACTGTAAAACATTGAAAGTGAACAGCACATCATTCCATAAAATTAAATGGATGAAAAGACAATTTTGAGCATTATTCATAATTAAAGTGCACTGAAACTATCACACGAAAACAACATTTTGAATTAAGCTAAAGCTGTTTCACAGCTGAAGTGTAATTTGTTTTATTTATTGTAATAATTATAGCAATATGTAGCAATTCTTGTAAAGCTATACTTTGTCTGCACTGTAATGCCCTTTATCTATACTTAAATTTGAAATTGAATAGTTAATTAGGCTGCTGGTCAATATTGGAATAGTGTAGTGGAATTATGCATAATGAAGTGACACTGCAACAGATAACACTTTGAAGGACATGACTTGCCACATCCAGTGTGTCGCTGTAGTCTAATATAACCATGCCTTTTCAATTTATCTAGTCAAAACTTGTGAACAAAGGTTGAATCAAGGAAAAATGGTCGGCCGCGATGTGAGCGTGTTCAACATTGCAATTTCCACATTTGCATTCTTGAAGAAACGCAACGCCGGTGTCACCGGCACTGCTTTTTCGGTTTAATCTGCAATTTCACGGGGCCGGGTTGAATTCATTGTTCCGGCCTGTCGTCGTTTAGCGGCGCTTTGCTTTTGTTAAGTGGCAGAGGGCGTCCACAGGACCTGGGCACGAGAGGGACCACTTCATCTGAAGGGGTGAAAAAGAGCAAGCTAAATGGAAGTGACAACCTCTGAAAAAATTCCTACCGGCAGCTGGGAGGATTTGACATGGCGAGCTCCCCCACCATCGTCGGCCCTATGACCCCCGTGCCTGGCACACGCACCTGCCGCTCTGAGGCGCGCTTTCACCGGCAGAGAGATTATCGCGGGGCGTGGTGTGGTCGACCCGTCGTCAATAAAGTCCTGTGAAAACCCCCTTATGCGTGAAAGAGCCTCTATTCAAACGCCTTTGTTCAACACATTTTTATGGGACAACATTGGCCATTATGAGGTTTCGAGATTTACATGGGACTCCATAGAAGGGTATAATCCTTTCAAGCAGCAAACGAATAAAAGTTTAAACCCGCTGTTTTCATATTTATTAGCTGGTTAAAGCAGGCGAGGCAGCTGATCCCACTTAAACCAACAGGCTTCAATATGTCCACTACAGGCTCTAGCAGATCATTAAACACAACCAAAATGGAATACAACTTGTCTTCACCAAACCTTTATTTTGAATCTATCTATATCTATCTATCTATCCTTTTTATCATGCATGGACCCCAAGGCTGTCCACATCCCCGACTCTCTGCCACCCCTTCTCTGTCCAAGCTGATTGTTTCCACGCCAGTGGAGTGCTAGGGGCTACTTCACTGTCACACTGCATCATGAAGAGGGAAAGATGAGGGGAGAGGTAAGAAAGACAGAGAAAGAGACTTTAAAATCTTTGAGGGCACACATGAGAAGGGACACAGTTACCAACAGGGATGCCTCTTCACTTGAATGTGACTGATATTGCCCCCTCGTGTTGAGGAATGTTAAATGCAATCAGTACATAGACATTTTAAGCACCTTGAATAGTTGAGAGTTAGACATAATTTTACTCTGGAATTTATGCAGACAAAATGGGCTATTAGTCTAGTAAAGTATTTTCATATATTAAATATTTTTTTAATTGTGATAAAGCCCAGTAGTCGGAATAAAAACCGTGCCAATAGCTATAATAGCTATCTACGAACCTATTAGGCTACAACATTTTATCCTATTTAGGCTTTAGCCTATGTTGAGCATGCTTGAATTTTGCTCACGTGAGAGCAACGCTGATGCATATTTAAGTAGCCTACAGTTTCGTGTTTGCTGTCACAGCGGTGATACTTTCTTAAGTTCCTCCTATATGATATCTCTTTTTATTTAGGGCGCGTAATCAGCGGCTCCGCATCATTCTGCAGCACACCCAGGTACTTCATCTCCTCGGGTGCAGAGACGGTCTCACCGTCGCCGTTATTCGCGCCCAGCAGGGACCTTCTCACTCAGCGGTTCGTCCCACTGCCTACATTATACAGTGTGGCTTTTGGCTTATTTCTGTTTTTTTATGTTTTCTGGGTTAAGACACACCGAGTCACATTAAAAAACACTGCTGAACTACCAGGATCAACAACCCACCACTTCTTTTCCACCCAGAGTCATCCCAGGGGCCTTAAAAGCAGAAATAGCAATGAAATACAAGGTACAGTTTCTAATGGAGTTTAGTTAAATGTTTTCCTAAAAACGGGTAATTCATAAAATGAAGTTGTGAATTCAGAAAAGAATTCACCCAAAAATGTAAATTCTTTCCAAGCTGTTCTGCTGCTGAATTTATTCCTACAACCAAACAAAAGTCGAAATAAGAATGAATGGCTCTTACAGACGGTATGTATATATTTATTATTATGTTTTAACGTGGTTTTCTAGTAATCACTTAGATTGGGCCTAAAAGTTAACGGGCTCCAACTCAACAGCAGATAAACTAACCAGCTAACTTTAGTCCTTTCCAAGCAAGCTCCCAAGCCTTTATCTGACAGTTCATCGATAAAACGTAAGTAGGCCTGCTGTTAATATTAACTTTAAACTTTAAGTGCTGTCTTCAGAATCGCTGATGGTTAGCAAACTTTGCGCGACGCGCCAAAAAAATTGGGTTGCGCGCAAAATCCTCGACATATTTTGGACAGAAAACAATACCGCTAAATGATTTTCCTGTTTTTTTCCCCCAATATACGCAAATGAGCTGTCGTTATTTGTTAAACGAGAATTGTTGTCCCTTGTACAACACGTTTTCTTTAGCATTTTGTATCGGATTCTCGCGGAACACTTGCGCTCCGAGACAAAAAACGCTTTCGAAGACGTGTAATTCTCTTCGCTCGCACTTTTGGTAGTGTGACATTGAGCCAAAGACGTCAAACCAAATCATTAAACATGTTAATTCTTCAGTACACTCGCAAAAGGGTGTGATAAGCGCACACGGTTAGCAGTAAAAAATTCGCCGCGTTGGGTGAGAAGCGCTCGGATTATCCATTATTTCGCCCCGGGCTTTTGGCTGCCGAGTCTGACTGGACCTGCAGGCTGCTCACCGGGCCGGATTGGACCAGGTGCCCCGAGGCGCGCTCTGTCCAAATCCCTCAGGGACAAGGAACCAGTGCAACTCTTACCCTGCAGCTCTGCTTTGACTGTGGATTATAGGACAAACACTGGTATCTCCGTAAACACTCAGACGCATGCATACACAGAGAAAGGCCAGACGCTCTCAGCCCGGGGCAACAAGATATAGAGCCCGTGCTATTTAGATTGATGTAGGCCACTTTGATTTAAAACTCTCATCCAGCACTATTTCTGTGTGATAAGGAGAAACAATTGAACACTGTGTTATTCTTAAAGAAAGCACTGTCACTAGAGTGGGTCTTGAATATATAATGCTGAAGCAATATCAAGCCTTAGAACATAAGGGTTGCCAAACATTGTTATATAACGTGTCAGTACTAAACTTGTCTGAATTATTTTTACACAGACTGGAAATGTGATCAAGTGAACATGTGCTGTTGTAACCCTAAGGAACAATCTTGACCTGATCTGACTCCTAAAATTACTTATAAATGGTGATTCCGTCAAAACACATTTAATTTAAATGAAAAATAATTTTAGATGTTACCACAATAAGTTAATTTTTAAGTCAACTGTGCATTTCACAAAAAAGACATTGTGCATTGTTAAATATAATTTATTTTACACCACACACACAAAAAACATTAATATATTTTTTATACATTTTTTAAAATATATCTGGTTGGAGGAGTTCGGAAACATCAGTAATCACGCGGGCAGAGTTCAAGGTGATGTTCTGGAGAACTTTTAACCACATTTATGATAAAAGTAATAAAAGTTTAGCATTATGGAACATTATGGGAACAGGGAAAAATAGTTCAGAGGCCCAGGAGGCAATTTGATTCAAAAGAATAAGATGCACAAAGATTACTTTTTCACATGATAATAGTCATCAGCTAGTCTCATGACTTTTCTCAGATTGTCTGTTATTGGGCAGCAGTGGCAGCACCCATGCGCAGAAGCTCTTTCCTATGCGTAAGAATGATGTCGAAACTGGACTGGAGCCGGTTCTGTTGCTCCTGGACACGGTTTTGTAAGGTGCGAACCCACCGGATAAGGGCCAGGCGACGATACATAGTCAGTTGGACCTGGTGCTTCTCCATCTCCTGAGCCTTAAACCTCTCCCGGTCCTGTAGCGTCCAAACAGCCTCCATAAGGTCCGGCAGCTCAGAACAGGGGTCGGTGTCTGAGTCCGACGAGCCTCCTTCAACTGCATCAGCACCCTCCAGGCTCTCTCGACGCTGTTCTGCCTTCTTATCCACATGGTTTTGGTTTTTCAGGGTGTCCACGGTTGCATTCCCATTGTCTGCCATTGGACGTTCTTGGCAGATTTGATCCCAGATGGAATTGTGGGCCCCTGCGCCTCCGATGTCACCACTCTCTGTGCTAAGTGGAGAAGAGCTTTCTGATCTGTAACTGAATTCAAACTCTTCATCACTGTCAGCCCAGTCTATCGCACCATCCTCCTCTTCATCATCATCATCATCATCCAGTAGGTCCTCTACTTTCTCACACTCTACCAACGCCTTCTCCTTTTCATCATCCGTCATTCTCCTCATCTCTTCCTCAACCTTGCCTTCTTCTGCGCCATCTGGAGGTACTCTACCGCCCATATCGTCTCCACTTTCAATCTCAGGAAGAGGCTCCAAAGGGCTCCAGCATGGCAGGCGAGACAAGGGGGAGAGGGGCCCAGGTCCATAGTGGTTGGCGGAAAGGGGCAGATCACGGCCCAAAGCTCTGGGACGCACCTGGTTGCGATTTTCATCTCCTGTCATGGGGTCATCATCCTGCCCCAGGAAGTTAAAGTTACCATCTTTCTCACATCTCTTCTGACTGTTGGTATGGATGCGCAGGGTTGACAGTGGTCCAACCAGAACTTGACTCCCGTGGATAGGGTTCATGGCCCGATCTTGCTGAAGCATTTTCAGTTGTGTTTGAGATTCACTCGCTCTTTGGAAAGGAGAGAAAAAAAGAAGTTAGTGGTTTGACAGAGGAGTCTTTGCAGGATGCAAAAGCAAAGTAATACATTACATCATTATATTTTGGCTGTGGATATAGTTTCAGACAAAACAGAAAAGTGCTAAAAGGCCACTAAAACACTAAATAATATCTGTGGCTAAAATCCCTCGCTAATAATGGTTAAAATAATACATGAAATATTCAGTGGTGCAATTCCACGGCATGTTCTCCATTTCGGTGACATGAAATATTCAGATGTCCTCTCACAGATATAGTCCACGTAATAACTTCGGGGGCCTGTCAATCATTCGGCGTGACAGGCGCTGTGGTGCTGAAGAACAGCAACCAGCGATTCGGGGTTGCGCGCCTGAGGCGCAAATAATAAAATGATTGAGGACATAAAATCTGCAAGTAGTCCAATTCCGCCCCAAGAACAGGACCGAAAATTTGTGCTAACCTGAACAACGGCTCGGTGCATTTCGGTATATTTAAATCCCTGCTGTAATTTGCTTGACGTTTCGCGCAATTCGATAGGAATAGCTCGAAGCGCCGCGTTAAGATAAATATAAACGACACATTAGGCAAATCAATGAACATTAAACCACCAATCAAACGCATGTTATGCTCGGCTAGCTGCCTAACGAGCACAAACGTAAATAAATGTTATCGCCGATTCAGATAATCAGCAAAAACAAAAGCAGCAAACCAAGTAAAATATATTGATAAATAGAATCCAGACAAACACAGGTTGGGTTACGTAAGAGCGAGCGGCGCTACGCTAGTCTCACCCCATCTCTCAGCTTCGCTCGCTCGGCCGGGAACGCGGCGAAAAAAGCGCACATCCTCAGAGAGCCTAACCCTCCTCCAAATTTATCTAGCCGTTACATAAATGGCTGATTGACAATAACATATGAGAATCGATTATTACAGGGCATTGTCTTACGGTTTGTTGTCCGTTTTCATCCGCGAATAAGATACAGTGTCCTCCCTGTTTTCCCCTCCTCCGACCGACCCTCTCTAGCGATGTTAATCTGATTCCTCCTCTCTCTCTCTCCCTCCCATCCGCTCTCTTTTCCCGTGTACTGCAACGGACTTCTGGGCTATGACTCACTTCCTAAACTGGGAAGGGACCACATGAGATGGAAACCGGTGAAACGAGTGGAAAATAGTGTGGGGAAAAAAATTTAACAAAGGAGGGGGCTAAAATTAAGGTCAAAACAAATAACAAAAATATAGGGTCTTAAAGTAGGCTATATATTTACTTCTCATGGTTATCAATTATGTAAATATATAAAATGTACGTACTGTGTCATTATAATATTAAATATCACAGAAACATTTCCAAAGAAACACCCTTAAACACACACTTAAAACAGAAGTCCTAGAAAGTGTATAATATCCTAAATCAGACAGCCGGAGTCAAGCATGACTATTTTACAAGCACCTTTTAATGGGCCTACAGTTTTGTTGTTGTAGGTCTGTGATGGCTTATCATGAGGCACTGTGTGACTGTGTTTTGGTGCTCGTACATCAGACAGACTCAGTAAGTGCATTCCCTCCCTATCCCATGACAAGCAATTGCTGGCGACAGAAAAGAACTATTCTCTCCTCCCTCCTCACTCTGTCCAACAACATCCCTATTCAAGTGTTGCACCTTCAGGCTGTCTCTACTCTCTCCCCCTTCCATCTCTCAATAATAGCCTTAACACATGAAAAATACATCAAATAAAAAGTCTGCCTGCGGCTTCGTCACATGGAAAATCATCTACATCAAGCAAACAATCCGGGGAAGGAACGAGAATGAAGATGAGGGCAAGAGACAAGAGATGCTTGAAGTTGCCTCGTAAAATGAGCTTTAACACAAAAAAATATTACCTGTGAAAGACTACAGGTTTGACGCATGTTTATGCCACTATATTAAAAAATAAAAGCTGGATTGTGTCCCACACATACATGATAACTTGCAGTAAAAGCTTGCTGTTGCCAGAAAACCGAAGCACTTGTTTGGATGGAAGCAGCCTGCAGTTATGACCCATTTCCCTCAGTTCAGTTGCACGTCTCCCGTCCTGGCGGTTTGAGCAGTGACAGAGCCCAGAGGAACTCACCCCTGGCACTGCTGTCAAAAGCCACCACTCAGATCCAGTATGGCAGCTACTGCACATTCAACCAGTTGCCCAGAAGCTCTCCATATATACACAGACACATGGCTACATGGCTTGGCAGGCAACATGGAATTACTTTTCTAGTTTGACAAGGTCAATTATCTTCAAAAGAGCATTTCTTTTTGGGATCGTTGGTTAAAACGAAAATGTGCGATGCGGAGGCCCAACATGTTGCTGGAACCAAACTCGCATGTTACAAATGAGCTCAAAATCATCCAGCAGCTTCTGAGAGCTGATCTCAGAATTCTCTTGACAATATAGTCACAAATCAAAGGCTGTGTCCACCCTGGAGCAAGGTTGATCCATTACCAAAAAAACAAAAACAAAACACAGTTAACTAAAGCATAACCACAAAATTATCTTGGTATTCATTTGAGCAGTTAAATATGAAATATTCTTGGCAGTAAAATGCAAATAGCAGCGATGATTTAAAATACTTTAATACACAATTTTATAAAAACAAATAAAATTACAATCACTTAAAAAAGGAAAGATCACAATATTTACATGATACAAATAATCTAAAACAAAACCAAACTCTCAACATCATTGCATTTAGTATGGACAATGGGACAAATAGAATTATGTTTTAATTGTTAGTAACAATGGGAAGTTTAGAAGCATCTTTAGTTTTCCAGATAGCTGAAAATACTTCTTGGTGGTCCTGTAGGTTTGATGGAGTTCCCAAGACATGGCCGCTTGGCAGCAGGGCTAAAAGAGTCCAACTGTCCTCTTTTCTTAATCTGCAAAGTTAATATAATTATTTTCACTCATACTTCAGAACAAATACATTTTTTTTATATTATATATTACGTGTGTGTGTGTGTGTGTGTGTGTATGCATGTACAAAAACACACACACACTCTAAAAGCCATCATTACCCCAAAAAACATTTATCTTGTGTTGAAGCAATTAGACACCTCAACTTTGCAGTGTCTTAATTAACAATCATTCTAAGACTACAGCTCCATCCGGTGGTAGAACTAATAGCTACATTCAAAAATCATGCAACAAGGAAAACTGTCTGCATTTTTTTTGGTTCTAGTCCCTTTCTATTAAATGTAAACGACATTGAAAAACTTAAAGTACCTGTTTTCTTGGTCCCTTTGATGCAGCTGGCTCTTTTTCAGGTGACAGGGTTTGGAAGAGGAAACCTCGGGAGTTACGAGGGGCCAGGGGGTTGCTGTCAGAGATGCTGGCTAACTTTTGCAACATTGCTCGAGGCTGACTGAGTAATGAGCCTCTCTTGACCTGGAGATAAAGTTATAAGTCAAAAGATTACAAATCCGTGACAGTATTTCCTCTTAAAAGCAATTTCAACAAGCTGACAGTAGAACTGATATAAATACTACAAAAAACATCACTAATAAACTTAAATCTACACGGGAAGTAGAGAACAGCATGAGGGAGGGGTCTCTGGATACTGACCACGGTGGGCTGAAATGGCTTTCGGAACTGGTTGGTATTGGAAGCTGCCTTCTCTTGCAGAGGAGCAGCTGGAGGGTCTGTAAACAGGTGACAGTTTTAGAAGTGCATCCAGGGAAAATATAGTCATAAATACTGTCAGAAAAATTAGTGCATAGTGATTTTCCTCATCTTTGTACCTTTCTTTTGAAGGGTCTTAGCAGTTAGCTTCTTAGCTAGCTTCATAAACTGACTGTCGTCTTCCTCAATCTTTTCTTCATCCTCTGCATCTTCTCCCTTTTTGGCCTGAGCTTCGGTCTACAGAACAGCATCCAAGTGAGACTCATGCACACAAGCATGAACATGTACTTCCTTTTTTGTTCTTACACATACCTGTTCTCTAATCCACTGCTCCCTCTCTAGCCGTTCTTTACGTCTTTGCAATTCCAGCTGATCAATTTCTTCATCTTCCTCTTCCTCATCTCCATCAGGACCCATTCCACCAAACTCAAAGTTATCATCTGGACAAAACAAACATGAATACAGGTCAGATACATCATCTTCAGTTAGCTGCTACAAGCACTCTTCAACATCGGTATATTGAGAGGTGGCATCCTAATGACAAACTGAACTCACCGATGTTTTTCCAGCGGAAACGCCGAGCTCGTCCGGGTCCGTCAGAATGCAGATCTCCATCAGCAAGGTATCGCTCCTGATAAAGCCGCAGTCTTCGCTTATCATCATCCAAGACCTGCTTCCTGTAAATAGAACATAATGTCCATAATGAGCCTTGTGTTTCTAGTGAAAGACTGGGACAGTCTACAGAGGAAGTGCAGCCAGCTTAGCTCTGATAAATCGATTGGCTCCCCCATGTGGCATATTGATGTTACAACAATTTCTAGCAGTTTGTGCTGTCAGCTGTAAAATGCAAATCTACCAAACAAGCACTTCAGCTGCTTTTTCCAAGTACTCACCTGTTCCACCAACTATACAAAAAGCAAGTCACTGGAAGATTAAAATAACATTTCTTACATGTGAATCTTGTTAACTTGGTCCATCAGTTCTTCATCTGATGGCAAATCTTCCTGTATCTCCTCCTCCTCGTATTCATCACCACCATCATCATCCTCATCCTCGCTGCCCAAATCACTGCCAGACAGCTCTGCCTCGGATTCCACAAACTCTGCTAAACGGCTGTTGACACACAAATAACTTATGTAGATATCAACCCGCACACATAAATCATTATCACATAATATTAAATATATTCATTAATCTGTAATTACCAACCTCTACCGCACTAAAATGTTTTTTTAACAACTTACATTGTTCATAAATATCTCAGAAAAACAATAATAGACATACATTTTCTTTTTGCCAGTGCGTCGTCCAAAGACCGCTTCCCTTTCCTCTTCCTCCTCCTCTTCGTTCTCAGTTTCCTCTTCTTCAGCATCTGATTTATCCTCATTTTCATCCTTAAATTAAAGACAATGTTACTAGCACTAAAACAGTAACAAATGCAGACGAACATTCACTGCTGCAGTGCGTTTCTGTGCCTGCACACAGTATTGAAACCCGCCCCTGAAAACACTCTCCCTTTTTCTGGACAAACCGGTAGACCCACTGCAAACTCGCCCCACTGGTTGAACCAATGTGGGCACATTAACAAATGTTTTTTGAGTACCTTTTCACTGAGGCTGTCTACATCTGACAGGAGCCGGAACTCACAGTCGCCTTCCTCCTCTTCCTCTTGTTCCTCAATTATGTTTTTGTTCCTATGGGGAAAGTATGAGGATATATATTGTTTAGTGTTTTTGAGCAAAAAAAAAAAAAAAACACTAACTACACATTTCAAGGATATGCAATGAATCCATGTACATAGATTATCGCTTAGTACCTGTTTGTTTCAGATGGCTTTTCAAAGGCAGGACTTGAGACTGATCGCAGAGACGAAGCGGCTAAAAATAGGTTAAATAGACTTTGTTACCTACAAAACTTAAACCCACTTTTAAACCCAAAGTATAAACAACACAAGACTTACACGGGCTTCCTGTGAACTTGCCGGAGCAGAGAGCCAGCAGCTGGTCCATGTCTGCCTCTGAGCTGCCTTGACTCTCCCCTCGTTGCACTTCTGGCTCCCTGATCTTCTTCTTGGGCTTGACGACTGGCTCTTCAGGCTGTGTAGAAAAAGCTCCAGAGCACAAACCCAGCAGCTCATCCTCTGCTGCAGGCTGAGTAGCCCTTGGCTGGGTCTGCCCTGTTCCGAAGCCCCCTGAGCAGAGCCCTAGGAGCTCACCCATGTTAGCATCCATGGCGTTTTCATCCAGACTGTCTAGTATAAGCTGCCGTTTGTGGGAACGGCTAGGCACACCACGGGGGCCGACATTTAAGAAGCCATCGGCATCCAGTAGCTGGGAGTGGGTGTCTTCCTCCAGTGAGAAGCGACCCTGGGAGTCCCCAGCCGGAGGGAGGGCGGACTCACTCGGGGAAGAGGGAGCATAAAGATCTTGAGAATCCTCTACAGGGAGGGAAAGGGACGGTTCGGACATCTTACCCGAGCTCTGAAAATGAATTGAATATGTTTGAAGGTATAGTCACATTAGTTGCATTCTGTGAGTTTTTTGTGCGGGGAGCTTTTTTGGCATAGGTATTTTAAGCAATATTTGTGTGACAACAAAATAGTGTGACATTCACCTTTGAAGCAGAACCGAGGAGGCTGGATCTGAAGAGGCAGGGAGATGGAGAGCGGAACGCACTGTTGGACAGGCCCCTGCCTGCAGCTCTATTAACTGGCTGGTATGATGGAATCATTGAGCCCATCAACTCAAAGCTACTGTTATGACTGCTGTCCTTAACCAACGAAAGGGTGTCATCCTCCTCTAAAAAAAAAAATTTAATAAAAATAATTCAAATGAAAAAAAAAATCTGACCAGTTGTTAGAGCAACATGTATAACATCTTATTGTTTTAAATAAGAAACAGTAAAATAGAGTATGTAATATCCATATGCACTCACCCATTTTATTGTCGGCTTCAGGGCCAGCTGCGCCTAATCTTCTTACACCATCACTGTGTGGAAAAAGACATTCAATTAGTATGGACTACAGAGAGTTTTTTGCAGCCTAATTAGGAAATGATCCCATACCCTGTGCGGGAACAGGAGTTGCCAGCAAATAGCATTAATGTTCCATCAGTGTCTGCTGGAGTTGGAGAGGGACTTTTGAATCCTGGGGAAGCACATGTTTTTACTGAAACCTCATCTTCAGCTTCCTCTTTGTCCATCGCCTCGTCATCACCACCATCACCCAGCAATTCATCAATACCCTAAAGAAAACAAGAAAAGAATAGAAACACAAATTTTAATTATAACAGTAAAATGAGAAAAGGACATGTAGTAGATTATTTAAATAATAGATTATAGAAATATTAACCAATCCAAAAGTAATGCCTATTTTTAGTACCTCTTCATCCTCTGACTCTGTCATCTCTGCTTCCTCTTCTTCCTCACAATCCTCATTGTCAAGGCGATGCAGAGCAGCTCTGCGCTCCCTCTCTTCCTTCCTGCGGATGGCCATAGCTTGTTGCAAACGAGACTTCAACAGTACCAGTTTCTCGCCTACAAGGACACGAAAAATTAGTAATGAAAACTCAAAACAACAAACAACATTAAAGCAGCTTCCATACATGGAAATCAAACACTGTGGTAAAAAATAGTGATTGTACCCGGTTTGACATTTGCAGGCTCATCCTCTCCCTCATTGACAGTTATTGTGATTGATTCAGAGCGTAGTTCTTCCTGTCCCGAGGGGGCACTGTCTTTCCTCACCACATTGAGTTGCAATGTGCGCTCCCTTTTAGGGCGAGGAGCAGGTTGCATGTGCTTCATGAAGCGTTCCTGTAGTGCTTTCAGAGCTGTTTTACAGACACAAAAATCAATCACTTATTGCTGAAAAGGGTGAAGGACATTTAAAAAGTGAAAATCCAAAAATCTCACCCGAGTTTTCCTGAGGTGGCTCCAACTGGACAAAAGCCCCATCATCTGCACACAACTTTGCCACAGGAGGAGGATCTAGACCAAGTTCTCTTAATCTGGCTAGTTTATCCTTGCGTGGTTTAAGCATCTGAGCAGCACTCTGGGCCTGATCAACTGAGACCCGTTGCTCCTCTTGGTCCTTCTCTGAGTGTTTCTCTCCCCCAGTTTCTTGCTCAGTGGGATTTTCTTTCTCTTGACCCACAGGTTTGGGTTCATCAGTGCTTATGTCATGTTCTACTTTTGCTTCATTTGAGGTCTGTGGGTTGCTATCATTGGTAGTATTGTTCTGATGAGTGCTGGTGGCTGTGTCTGCTAGAGGTAGGGATGTGGTGGAGGACTGGTTACATAGAGATTCTGCTAGAGGTCTTGAGTCCTGCTCAGGCATGTGCTGAGATCTTGTGGTTTGATCTAAAGGTGGTTGTGTAGTGCTCTCTAAAATACAAGCCTGGTACTTCGCAGACCTTATGGACAAGTAAAAAAATATATATACTGGTTATTTCTACTGTATGAACAAATACAGAAAACCAATTAGTTCACAAGTGATAGACTTGATGTCATACTTGAGCAGAGCCATTGCAGGACCCTCAGGGCGAGGTCTTTTCTTAAAGAACTGGTCGATACTTTTAGGCTCTGGCATGTAATAAGGCAGATTGAGCATAGACTCTGCAAAAGAAAGAAAGAAAGAAAAAAAAAGTGTCAGAGAGCAACTTGTTTTATTATCCTGAACTAATATTTGCACAATCTACACCACACTTAAAAAAAAAAAAAGAAGTCACATGCTTAAAGCTAAATTTATTGAATCCAAAATACAGTAAAGTGGTAATATTGCGAAACAACAACAACAACAACAACAACAATTTAATGTATTTTACATTTTACTTATTCCCATGATGGAAACTTGAATTTTTAGCGGCCATTACTCTATTCTTTAGTGTCACATGATCCTCCAGAAATCTTTCTCAATATGCTGATTTGGTGTTCAAGAAACATTTAGTCTCATGAATGTTGAAATTTTGAAATGTTGAACAGTTTAAGAAGCTTAAGATTTGTGTGGAAACTCTGATACATGAATGGAAAGTTCAAAAGAACAGCATTCTAAAGTGCATGCAAGTGCACTCAGTGAGCCTAGCAGACGTAACTTCTGACTGACCTCGCACAAGTCTCTGACTCTCACTGTGAAGCTCCCTGATTGCCTCCTTGCTGGCTTTCGCTGCTTTCCTCTCCTGAAAACAAGTCAGTGGTTTCAATATATTTTGTTAACAATCAATAACACTATTTTTATACATATACACATATATATATATATATATATAAACAAAAAAACAACTGACCTTGCGTGGTGACCTCTTCTCTTGTTCCTCATCTCCACTGAATTCAGACAAATGAGGCTAGAGATTTAAAATAAATAAATAAATAAATTATTAAAAAGCAACCATAAATAACAAATTCAATGATGTGGTGACTTGGGACAGTCGAAGACAATGTCTGTGCTTACTTTGTGTTTGGCCTTCTTTTTCATAGCTAATCGAATAGCATCTAGAGACTCTTCTTCTTCACATTCCAATTGTGGTTCAGAGTCTTCCTCTAACTGAGCATCAAATAGATCAGAGTCTCCAAGCAAACAGCCACTGTCATTAAGTGCTTTGATTGGAAGGGCCTCCTTAAAATGAGAAAAAAGTAAACAAAAGTGATTTAAACAAATAATTGTGAAACCGTTGGTTGCTAAGTGTTCTAAGCACCCACCTGTGTTTTTTCTTTCAGCCGTTTTACAAGGGCAACATTGCGTTTCTCTTTTTCTTTGCGTCTCTGAGACTTGTCTCTCTTCTTTTTTGCTTCTTTTGGTTTGACTTGGACTTCCACATGAGTCTCTGGCTCACTCTCATCACTGTCCATTGAGATACGGGATTCTCGTTTTCCTAGTTTCTTTTTGATGCTTTCGGTCTTATTAGTCTTTGTCTCCTCATCGCTGGACTCTGACAGGACCAGAGCATTTGCCATTCCAGCCTCTTCCTGCTCCCCATCGCTGTCACTGTCCTGCAGTGCCTTCCGACAGCGGCCCTTCCGACTAACAGTGATATCTTCATCTGAATCTGAAACACAAACATTGAAAAAGGATTGGTCATCCAACAATGTATTTTAGGTGGCACCGTTCAAAAGTGTCAAAACACTCCTCTTGCTCATTTATCAACAAATACAAATGAAGTTCTTAAATAGTTGTTTCTCTACCATTAAAAAAAATCTTATCCAACTAACCTTGTTGGTCTTCAGTGACTAGATTGGTGTCAATCAAAGGCTCCTCCATTGGTGAACCTCTTCCACTATCTGAATCACTTTCAGCCGTTCCTGCCTCAGCCAGGTCTACAGGCTATAAAACAGTAAATTTGGTAGTCATATTAATACAAATTTGACAGACATTCATTGCAAAAATAAAAATAGGTTAATTTGATAAATGGCGTGCTTTTGTAAATAAAAGCGTATGTAAATATCGCATTGTGACTTGACCTTTCGAGCACTACATTATAACTAGAAGTCAGCATACATAGTATTTATTATTCTTTTCGTTTGCTGAAAACACTTTACGTAGAACATAATAAAAAGAAATTCGACATTGGCAACAATTAAGAAAAAAGCAAATAAAGTGTGTAACGTTACAGTTCATCTGGCCTTACGTGACAAAAGACAGGATGAATACCTTAACGTTAGCTAAGATGGCTAACTAAACACAAATACCCTGACGGATTCATTCAAAATCTTTATAACCTGTTGAACGAATCAGTTGTCAACTAGTATTTGTTCAACAAATGTAGTCATTAACATGTATTTTGGAAGTAATGTATTGTAATTTTGCTCTGATACGTTACCCGCTCAGACAGCAGGGAGCTCATCTTTAGGTCGTGTCTTGAGTTTTATTCGGTACAAAACTACATCAATCGCACGATGCAGACACTCCGAGGCTGTCTTAACGTAAAAAACGCAGTCTTTTTTATCCAAAATGTCATCAAATCTAAATGTAAACGTTAGTTTTACAATGCAAAACTGTACACATCCATCTCCCGCCCGATGGTGGTAAAACGAATAAGGCTTCACTCTTCGCGCGCTGGGCTTGAGCGCTTTTCTATAACTTTCTCCGTCATTCTTTTCGAGCATCGCTATTGGATGAACGGTTGTTAGGCGCTTTTGGGCTGCGCTGATTGGACAGGACGATCAGCGCTGAAACGCCAATAACGCGCCGGATTGGTCAATGCTGACTGTAAATGGACAATAACAGAGTTCCAGCAAATAAGGCAAGTTGCCACATGGGGGCAGGATATTTCTATAATAAAATATACAGCAACTTTCAGTGGCCAATGCTTAATGTAAATTGTCAAGATAACACGTTAAGAGAAATAAAAATAAAAACATCCACAACCTTTTGAGTGCTTAAAAATCATTAAACCTTTGACCATCCGCATTTAATCAATACACGTGTTAAATGGCACTTACAACTGAAATGAGTGTGCGCAGCAGATTTCCCCTGGATTTAGATGGTTAACTGAACTGCATTAATTTCACTGCCGTTGCTAAAATCAAATTATGTAATACTACACGCAACTCGGCGAGCCTGTGTATCCGCGTACTTCACCGCCCAAACCTTTATCATTTTCCCTGTGTGTGTCAATGTGCGAGTCCACCAACCGAATTTCGCGTCCCCGCGCATGCGCACTTACAAATCCCATGGATCTGCTTTAAATCACTCAGAAGACAACGCAGGCAGAGCACTGCACATCTACGCATCCTTCCATTTCTTAAATTAGCCACCTTAAGCTTCGAGATACCGCCCCCAATTTCAGTGTCGGTACGGAGCCGCCAGGCCGGGACAGAGACGGAGAGAGAGCCCTCGGCCATGGAAGCGCTCGGACCCGGTAAGTGCTAAAAAACGAGCCGTATGACAGCGTAGTGCGGGCCGTTGCGCTGCCTCACCAGGGCCCGCGGTAGCGCGCTGTTTAGGCCTCGACGGAAAAAACGAAAACAATCCCCCTATCACGCTACGCTCGCTTGACAAAACGGTACTAACGACTCAAAGCTGTTGATAATCGTACTCCGCCTCGGCGAAAGAGGTTCTGGGAAGCCAACAAGTGTTTGTTTATTACTGAATGAGCGTTAAATGGTTCTAGCCCAGTGCGGAAGACAGGACGGCATTGTGTGGTGGTGGGGATTTAACCACACGCATCTTTCTTCCGCGTCTGCCATGTACTAGCCTGCACAATAAATAACACGCCTTCTGTTTTAAAAGTAACATATTTTTATGTTTTTATCCCAGACGGTTTGATAGCGAAACGTGCACATATCGTTGTGAATGTTTTGCGCGAGCTTGAAACACAAATAGAACGCTCGCGTGCGGTGTAGCTGATACGGGCGCGGATGTTTTTTTTTCCTTCACCCCGTGTCTTTCTTTTTTATTGTTGGCGCTTTGTGTGATCCCCATGTGCGTTTGTTTATGCCTAAATGCTGACCATGCCAGAGGATAACGGTTGACAGGACTTTAAGCGCCAAAGTCACGTATCTAACTCCATGCACAGACCAGCTGTTGTCACAATAAGAATGAACTCGCTGACCTCTGACAAATTGACTTAATTATGATCTTAGCCTATGATATGCACAAGAATGAAGACATGTTGGTACAGTATAATTTTTTTTGACGGCTATTTCGTTTTGCCATGCATTTGTTTTCATATTGTTTAATGTATCAGTGCTTTTGAAAACATCCTCCTCCTCTCAAGTGATGCTTTTCATTAACCTTGCAGGTCTTCTAGCTCATTAACTAAATTTTCATTCAATCAGGATTTTCTATAATCACGTTTGTTTGTCGTTTAGCCTTATAAATGACTCTTAATTAGCACTTTGTTTGACAGCTTGCTTAATGAATTGAGTAGAGTCTATGTTGTAACAAAGATTCTTTTTTTTTTTTAAAGCAAAAATTACTTTTTGGGAATGTTTACTTTGTAAATGTGTTTTTCTGTTCCTCAGCTGTGAGGTCAGGCTATGCCAAAGATCTGTCATCAAAGTGTTTGCGAGAATGACAATGTATGTTGATTGCAATATTAAATATTTGTGTGATTCTGAGCTCCAGCACCGTAAAGCTTTTTACGCTCATGTTTGTTGATGTACTCTGGCTGTCGGAGTCTCGTGGCCTCTACCAGCCTACGTCAGCATTGTTTTCCTATCTATTAACACAAAACAAGATTTTAAGTTAACATGGAATCACAATTGACCTTAATTGGTCTGCATTTCTGGTCTTATTGTGAAAATCTGATTCTTTTAATAAGAATTACTTGAATAAACAAATATCAAACATTGCATTGTTGTTCAATGCTTAGCAGAACTCCCATACTGCTAATAATGTCTGCTTTTCACCATCTTTTCAGTGCCTGATGGAAAAATTCAATCCAAATGTGCCACACTGAAGGAATACGTTGAAAACCAAAATTCATTGTGGTGATGTTGCAATCTTGCATTGCTTCGTTATAATTTTGCTAAGTAATTTAAAATTAAGGGGAAGCATATGAATGATCGACAGCCGTAAAGCAGCTCTTGTGTTTGGGGAAACTGCAGCTTACGGATCTGGATGTATTGATTGTGGCTGCGGTGTGTGATTCAGTAAATGGTTAACATGGATCCTGCATGTCTTTGTCATGTCTAGCATCCGCTGTGTAATCCAGGTGATCTGCCTGTGTCATGAGACTCAATGTCATTACTGAGTCATCACTTAGTCCAGCTGCCCCTCAGTTTAAGCCTATCATGCCATTTTAGCTCACAGCACGACACTTTTAGCCTGTTGCCCACCAGTAGAGAGATACTGTATGCAGGATACAGCTTTGAATTTATTTATTTTTTTTTAATTGTCAAATTAAAAGGTCAATTACAGGATCTTCTTATTGACATAACCAATGCAGTGAAGTAAGAAAAGTTGCTTATTAATTGAAATCCCTCTTGATTTTTGTATATTTGTCATGTTTAGAGTTGTCAAGTCAATGCATTTATCATCTATTATGTTTGTCCAAATGGAATTGAAAAACACAACCATTTTCTGTGGGTCAAACTTAATTGTAATATTTAATTTACAGTTGTAATTTTAATTCTAATTTGAGACCTTTTAAGGACTTAATCAGCCTATTTTAAGTCTTAAACTTATGAAGTCATGGCATTAAATGTTTCATACACTGCACAAAATTAATATCTTCATCAGTATTTAATCAAACTCATTTCATTTAGATTTGATACTGCATCAGTTCTCAAAACAAAACCCACAAACGCATTTGGTTTATGAGTGAAATAAAACCTGCACAAACCCTGGACTTTAACAGTGGTTAGTAGATTCTGAAATGGTATTCCATTTTGAATATACCCTTATACTTCAAATAAAGCTAGATCGTCAGATGTTCTGGATCAAAAAAACAGTCCAGTGCATTTTTGTTCATGGATTACTTTACTCCTAATGCAATTGAAGGCATCAGGATACCACAGAAAGCTCAGGCTTGATAATGAGTGCCGTGAGACCCTGATTACAGACCAAAGGCAGTAGTTGCCCACTTTTAGCGATCGTGTCTGACACTCCATCTTAGTGTGAAGTGTAACAGCTGAGTGGCCTATATATAGAGTCCTCTTGGTTTTTGATGAATGCAGGTTTTCCCCCATCTCCACCCCAGTCGTGTTCATGCTGTAGTTTAGAGAGCTTTGTTGGTGTTGAGGAGGGGCAGACAGTATGTGGAAGGGATGAGAGAGCGGTTATAGAGGCTCCCAATTGTTCTTTTTGGCGCTTGGCTTGCTAACTGGAGCGTGTAGGTCTGTAAGGGGCTTACACCCCTGCAAACCACAGCAGTTTGACAAAAGGGTACATCATATCACTCCGATGGGCCCCAATAACCATCCACCCCCTCCAAAAAACGTTAAACTATGCAACAGACATTCAAATCCTTATTTCCAAAATGTTATAGTTAAATGGGACTAAACAGCAATTGGCCATCATGTTGTGCTATTATAACGACAGTTTTGCAGGCCAATGATTTGGTGGGTTGTGATGGCATCATCCCAGATCGCAGCAACCCCCCCCCTTCCCATATGACACTGCTGTTGTCTGTCCGCAGTGGACACACAATCTTTTGTCTGATAGCTTGCGTGGGGCTGCTTGGAGGCGGGACATTAATGATTGGCTATTATTTCTTATTTTGTTGGGGTTTTTTTCTTTTTCTTTTTTTCTTCCATTTGTGGGTTAAAGGTCAAGTCATGTCGCCTTGTATCCCTGTCATTCTGTTCATCCCTGCTAATCAATCTGAAAGCCAGGCGTTCTTTATATTGTGTCGTTCCATGAAAGAAAAGGGCATGTCAGTGTATGACACATGTCAGATCAGATCTCAGCAAGCAACCGCTACTGCGTTAAATGACGGTTCAGTCTTTTGACTTCATTTAAACAAAATGATTGTTTGTTTCTTTCAGGCCCGCCTGCCCCTACCTCCCTCTTCCAACCACCACGCCGGCCCGGCTTGGGTACGGTGGGGAAGCCGATTCGCCTGCTGGCCAATCACTTCCAGGTGCAGATCCCCAAGATCGACGTCTACCATTATGACATCGACATCAAGCCTGAAAAACGACCCCGCCGGGTCAACAGGTGAGTGCAAGCAGATAAGAGAAATCATTGCGTCATTGAAGTGGCGACCACACACTGTTGAACAGTAGTGCGTTTATTGTATTTTTAGGATGCGTTTATGAAAATTTCTTCTGTAGCTAGCAGTGGAAATGCATGCAAATGATGGTAAATTTGGTATATGCTTCATTCAATAGGGAGGTGGTGGACACGATGGTCAGACATTTTAAGATGCAGATCTTTGGGGACCGGCAGCCTGGTTATGATGGCAAGAGGAACATGTATACAGCGCATCCGCTACCCATCGGGAGAGACAGGGTAACCAAAGCATGTTCAAATGCAGTTTTTCCTAGATGTTAAATAATTGTAACAATATCCTAGGGTTTTGCTTCTCGTTGCAAGAAGAAAATCTCCTTTGTGTTCTTGACGTGTGATGCAGGTGGATCTGGAGGTGACATTACCAGGTGAGGGGAAGGATCAGACCTTCAAGGTATCTCTGCAGTGGGTGTCGGTGGTGAGTCTGCAGATGCTCCTGGAAGCTCTGTCCGGTCACTTGAACGAAGTCCCGGAGGATTCTGTTCAGGCTCTGGATGTCATCACTCGTCACCTGCCCTCCATGCGGTAAGTCACAGTCCTTGAAAGTGTCTTTGTCCATGAGTTGTGTAAAAATATATTTTTTTATTTATTCTTTTGGGGCGGTTGGCTTGACTCTTTCGCCACTTTTTTTGACACAGGTACACTCCAGTTGGTCGTTCCTTCTTCTCGCCACCAGAGGGGTATTACCACCCACTGGGAGGAGGGAGGGAGGTTTGGTTTGGTTTCCATCAGTCTGTCCGTCCAGCAATGTGGAACATGATGCTCAACATAGATGGTATGTTTTGTCGTCTTCATTTTTTTCCCCCTTCTATGTGTTTTTGTGGATCTTGAGAATATGCCCAATTTAATTTTGTTTTCCACACACTGCAGTTTCAGCTACAGCCTTCTACCGAGCCCAGCCTGTCATTGAGTTCATGTGTGAGGTTCTGGACATTCAGAACATCAACGAGCAGACTAAGCCCCTTACAGATTCACAACGTGTCAAGTTCACCAAGGAGATCCGAGGTGAGGACGTGTTGCTGTAAAATGGTTCATGATTTCATTTACTGTAGCTTAAATTAAGCTTATACTACCTATCAAAAGTTTGGAGCTGGTAAGATATTTCTTATTTTGTTTTTGAAGAGTCTTTCATGCTTACCAAGTCTACATCTATTTGATCAAAATTGCAGTAAAATCAGCACTATTGTGAAATTTATTACAATTTAAAAACAAAAAGTGTATTTTAACATAAAGTGTATTCTATAAATTCTATAAAGAATTTTAGCAGCCATTATTCCAGTGTCTCATGATCACATGAAAAGTGTTCTAATATGTTTTAGTGCCAGAGCTGTTGTGATGACCGCAACATTGTAATACCGCTATACTAACGAGTTAAGCAGTGTATGAAATGAATCTGTCAGTTGTTCTAAGATTATATTTGATACCTTTTTAAAAACACTATAAAGTGAAACTTTAGCGTTACCGAGGTGATGCACTGATCATCAAGTGTCGCTCTGACTCTTATTTCGAATGACTTGTTTTGTTCATGAACGAATCAGCTTTTTTTTTTTTTAAGGTATTAGTTGGCTCACTCATAAAAACAGCATTCCAGCTACCTGCTGGCATATTTATTTAACTGTACTGACTGACAGCCTGTCTGGGACACGCAGAGAGCTGATACTAGTGAAATTTCAGCATTCCTTAGAATGCGTCTTGTTCAGTCAGATTTAAGAATCAGAATTAACTGTTAAAACATATGAGACATTTTCGTCTTATTGGGAGATGAGACAGTCTGTATTTGCAGCGGGGCAGTGGGCACGAACTGATTAAAGGCCACCCTTGAAATTGTGTTATTCTGAAAGTTACCAACCGTATTAACTATATCATGAAATATCTTGATTGTCAAGTATAAGTAAATGCATTTTACGACTTTTATCGATGATGTTAGTTGATGTATAATGGGCGAAGATGCCTAATGTTAATTTATTAGCTATAAAAGCATTTACATGTTATACATTTATTTATTATAACAATTTAATTGTACAGAAAGAAAGCAAATATTTAAATGATTAAAGAACATGCCAGATAAATATGCTCAAGAACAGAATTCAGTTAGCAAGCGCACACAATGAACAAAACACCGGCTTTCATCAGTACCTCCTCTGATTGGCCATTTATAAGCACAAACAGAATTGTGTGTGAGTGGTTATAGGGATGTAACAGTTTTATCAATATTGTGATCGCAAAACCTAAAAAAAAAACCCTTCTTTTTAGTTTGTTTGACTGTATTACTTACTTTTTTGGAGAAAGCACAACGGTCAACTTAGATCAAGTGTGCCTTAACCAATCACATTACAGCCTTGACGTCATTTGAATTTCAGTCAGCATTAGTTGTTATGCTTTTTGGCTAAGGCTTGCAGGCTTGCCTTCTAGTGGCTTTGTACATACTCATTCGGACCATGTGGTGTCACTGTGCTTTATCGCTGCCATTTTTGTGTCTAGGTCACAGCTGTGTGACCTGTTTTAGCCTATGGTCACAACAGTTACAACTACCTGAAGATTATACTCCCAGAAGGTGCACAAAAAGGTTACAATATTCCCGGGCTATACTATGATGTTGGCTGTAACAACCGTCATTAGAGAAACCCCTGGACTACAGTTTTATTCAATCCCAAAGGAGTTTGAACGGGCAGAATAAAAGGGTTGGCTTCAATCAGAAGGAACCATTGGCTGCTAGGGTTGTAGAAAAGGGAAATAAGGGACAATCGTGTTTATTTTTAGAAGAAGGGATGCTAAAATATTTGTACTGTACCACATAGTGTAGGACATTTAGGCCCAATCCCAATTCTATTTTCTACCCCTTTGCCTACCCATCGCCCCTTCCCCTTGCCCCTTGCAATAAAGTGGAAAGGGGAAGGGTTAAAAAATTTTCCCCTAAGAAATGGGACACCACTACTACACTGTTATACGTCATCATCCATTGTCACTAGCTGCTAACG